>SAYR01015898.1:380173-437002 GCA_004382745.1 Argopecten irradians irradians
CTGTGTGTTTTTGATGGTGACCAGGTGGGATGTGTTGTTTGGTGTGACCAGGTGGGATGTATTGTTTGGTGTCAGTATAATGTAACCAGGTGGGATGTGTTGTTTGGTGTGACCAGGTGGGATGTGTGGTTTGGTGTCAGTATAATGTGACCAGGTGGGATGTGTGGTTTGGTGTGTTGGGCAGCATGCTTCAGTGAGACATCAGTATAATGTGACCAGGTGGGGTGTGTTGTTTGGTGTGTTGGGCAGCATGCTTCAGTGAGACATCAGTATAATGTGACCAGGTGGGATGTGTGGTTTGGTGTGACCAGGTGGGATGTGTTGTTTGGTGTCAGTATAATGTGACCAGGTGGCTTGTGTTGTTTGGTGTCAGTATAATGTAACCAGGTGGGGTGTGTTGTTTGATGTGACCAGGTGGGATGTGTTGTTTGGTGTCAGTATAATGTAACAGGTGGGGTGTGTTGTTTGATGTGACCAGGTGGGATGTGTGGTTTGGTGTGTTGGGCAGCATGCTTCAGTGAGACATCAGTATAATGTGACCAGGTGGGGTGTGTTGTTTGGTGTGACCAGGTGGGATGTGTTGTTTGGTGTCAGTATAATGTGACCAGGTGGCTTGTGTTGTTTGATGTGACCAGGTGGGATGTGTTGTTTGGTGTGACCAGGTGGGATGTGTGGTTTGGTGTGTTGGGCAGCATGCTTCAGTGAGACATCAGTATAATGTGACCAGGTGGGATGTGTTGTTTGGTGTGACCAGGTGGGATGTGTTGTTTGGTGTCAGTATAATGTGACCAGGTGGCTTGTGTTGTTTGATGTGACCAGGTGGGGTGTGTGGTTTGGTGTGTTGGGCAGCATGCTTCAGTGAGACATCAGTATAATGTGACCAGGTGGGGTGTGTTTTTTGGTGTGACCAGGTGGGATGTGTGGTTTGGTGTGTTGGGCAGTATGCTTCAGTGAGACATCAGTATAATGTGACCAGGTGGGATGTGTGGTTTGGTGTGACCAGGTGGGATGTGTGGTTTGGTGTCAGTATAATGTGACCAGGTGGGATGTGTTGTTTGGTGTGACCAGGTGGGATGTGTTGTTTGGTGTCAGTATAATGTGACCAGGTGGGATGTGTTGTTTGGTGTGACCAGGTGGGATGTGTGGTTTGGTGATCAGGTGGGATGTGTTGTTTGGTGTCAGTATAATGTAACCAGGTGGGTGTGTTTTTGTGTGTTGGCAGCATGCTTCAGTGAGACATCAGTATAATGTGACCAGGTGGGGTGTGTGGTTTGGTGTGTTGGGCAGCATGCTTCAGTGAGACATCAGTATAATGTGACCAGGTGGGGGTGTGTTTTTGGTGTGACCAGGTGGGATGTGTGGTTTGGTGTCAGTATAATGTGACCAGGTGGGATGTGTTGTTTGGTGTGACCAGGTGGGATGTGTTGTTTGGTGTCAGTATAATGTGACCAGGTGGGATGTGTTGTTTGGTGTGACCAGGTGGGATGTGTGGTTTGGTGTGACCAGGTGGGATGTGTTGTTTGGTGTCAGTATAATGTAACCAGGTGGGGTGTGTTGTTTGGTGTGTTGGGCAGCATGCTTCAGTGAGACATCAGTATAATGTGACCAGGTGGGGTGTGTTGTTTGGTGTGACCAGGTGGGATGTGTGGTTTGGTGTGACCAGGTGGGATGTGTTGTTTGGTGTCAGTATAATGTAACCAGGTGGGGTGTGTTGTTTGGTGTGTTGGGCAGCATGCTTCAGTGAGACATCAGTATAATGTGACCAGGTGGGGTGTGTTGTTTGGTGTGACCAGGTGGGATGTGTTGTTTGGTGTCAGTATAATGTAACCAGGTGGGATGTGTTGTTTGGTGTGACCAGGTGGGATGTGTTGTTCGGTGTCAGTATAATGTGACCAGGTGGGATGTGTTTGTTTGGTGTGACCAGGTGGGAGCGGAATGATGTTACCCCTGGAATTAACCCCCATCCAATGATAAAATGTGTTCTTTTCTTTAAAACAAAGGCAGAGAGATGTATAGTTTCTTTAAACAAAATCAAGACTGTAACACATCACATTGTTTTTATCTTATTCGTTTGTTTTATGGCCTTACCTGTATTAACCCCATCCAATGTATGATGTTTCTTTTTTTTTCCTTTTTGATTGTTGTACCACCAATATTACGTAGATGACTAAGATATTGCTAGCCTTATGTCCAATCCTACTGGACAGACTTTTGTCAAAAAATTAATTGAAATTGAAACTGAAATTATTGCTAACCTTGACAAAGCGGACAGAGCCGCGCGGCATCGTTCCATCGGACCAGACTTTACCATAGGAGTTGAAGATACAGGTTGAGAATATTAGAGTACTGGACAATTGTGATCTTCCGCTCGTCGTATATCATCTCTACTCTATTGATATCTATATGCTGAGATTGTCTATCCTATATATCTCTACTGTAAAATGAAGTAAACAGATGGTGATACATTACAGTTGTATTTTACACTTGCAAAGTAAAACCAACAGTGCTATAGCTTTGTTTCATATGCATGCACAGATACAGTATGACTTGTCTTAATCTAATTCTGTGTATTCGACCGATAATTCTATGGTACTTTCCTTTTTCATTTTTATAAAAAAATGGAATTCAATCAGATTTATAAAACAATGGCGTTTACCAAAATTTAAATTTATTTTGTTTTAAGTAAATTGATAAAATTGTTTCATCCAAACCTTTTAACCTTATTCACTGCCTGAGGGGACACATTAGGCTCTTTCAAATCAAAAGCAGACCAGATCCATATGAAAATTTCAGGACGAATGAGTTTATTTTCTTTTTTTTTTCTTTTACTGACCTTGCTTCCTTTTCAAAGATGGTTTTAGATGCAGAGGTCTCTGTCAAACATAGATGGTTTAAGATGAAGACCAGACGGTGAACTTGCCATTCGGCCAACTGCGAGCATGTTTTAGAGACATCTTCCTCCAGGCTAAAGACCTGGGAATCATATTACCTGTAATATATTATAGATTACCAGTAAAAACATGGTTACATAAGCGAACCTTTGGGAATACGAAATCACTTGTTATAAAAATAATTTGTTGTATAAGTATTACATACATTGTATAGGACACATTGACAAGGAATGAATGACAATTAATACATGATAACTAAGAATACTTTGTAAGTGTGCCTCATTATAAAAACTACCCAAAACGTGATTTATTTGTATCAACAAATGTAAATTTTCAAACTCTTAAAAATATATTGCTGACCAATCCAAAAATCTAAATCTTATATCTTGAGATAGGCAAAAGTTTATCATTTGAACAAGCCGGATTTTAATTCAATGAAACTTACTACCCGATATAATGACCTATATGACATTCTCTAACCATAGCCAAATATTATTAACTTTTAGGGGTGAAACGTACAGATACTTCAACGGTCGTCGTATTGCGGATAGAGCGTACGGTTCGTAACATTTTGTGACCAGGTGGGATGTGTTGTTTGGTGTGACCAGGTGGGATGTGTTGTTTGGTGTGACCAGGTGGGATGTGTTGTTCGGTGTCAGTATAATGTAACCAGGTGGGATGTGTTGTTTGGTGTGACCAGGTGGGATGTGTTGTTTGGTGTGACCAGGTGGGATGTGTTGTTTGGTGTGACCAGGTGGGATGTGTTGTTTGGTGTGTTGGGCAGCATGCTTCAATGAGACAGCAGTATAATGTGACCAGGTGGGATGTGTTGTTTGGTGTGACCAGGTGGGATGTGTTGTTTGGTGTGTTGGGCAGCATGCTTCAGTGAGACATCACTATAAATGAAGGAGTTCCACTATAGACACAACACAGATATACTGCAGCCTCCCCAAACATATAGACATTTACACACTGCATCACATTGCACCTATGACTATGAGAGGCCATCCTTTAATGACCGTGGCTGTTAGTAGGACATAAAAACCTGATGAAATCAAATCAATGGATACTTACCTGGAAGTTGTAATTTCATGGATAAACATGGCATTGAAATAAGCAACTATAAAGGTGCTAATGTTACCAATAACTGATTTCATGTAACAGTATGGATATGTCTAAACTCAGAAAAACCCAGATAATATATAGAAAACTTTAAAACCGAACTTTTCTATGGTCTTTCAACTTGCCTGTCTGGTAACAAAGCTTATGAAAACAAATGATTTTATTTTTCAGACAAACCAAAGCAGGACTTTTCTCTGGTTCAGCCCCACCCTCCACGGGAGCCATCCAGTGATCGGTTACGACGTAAGATCCGTTTGAAGGCAGGGAGTGGTGGGGTGGGTAAGGACCGTGTGTCAAGTGCTGGATCTGTTACTGGTGAGTATACATCCTGTTAGAATAATAGAATCTTTCTCTACTTAGAGGATCTGACAACAAAAGCACAACCTGACAGGTAATTCATGAACGTCCAACCCGAGGCTTGCAGAGCGTTGGGACATTGATGAATTTCCCTGAGGGTTGTAATTTCGTTGTCACACCCTCATAGGTAGGGAATGATTCTTTTTCTCCCACATATGATTCTGTTGATCGCTCATCAATATTAATGACGTTGACAATGCACACCACGGTTACACCACATGACGTCATGATGTCACATATTTGTTTTGCTGGAGCTGTCATAATCTAGTGGTTGACAGAGAAATCTCTCACGGCTAAAATCTGTGACAAATCAGTGAATGGTGGTAGATCATATCATCATTAAATATTAACATCAGATTATTCAAATTAAATTGGTTATTGCTATGTTTAGATTAAGCTTGTATATATAGCTATTTTTGTGTAATTTGTTATATAAAATAATTCCAGTTTTCGATGCGATTACTGCTGGTATTATTTTGTCTTATTGACGAAATCTTGATATTTTAAGATGAAACTCCCAGTGTTGGACATAGCAAGCATTCACAACACTCTGAGTCCGGGTACAGTAGTTATATCAGCAGTACATCTCCTCACCGCAAACGTCTTGTATCTGATGGTGAGCTCATGGTATCAGAAGAAAATGATAATACAACTGATCCAGCCAACCGTAACCGGTCTGCTGAGACCGTGCGTGGTGTAAAGTCACAAGGAATGTCTGACCAGTCGGCAGGGAGAACAAGTAATCGCTTTAAAGGAGTAGGTGCCTCTGGACAAGATCCTTATCCCAGACTGAGTCCAAAGGCTTCAAAGGGTAAATAAATAATATAAGGCCATGTCTCTGTATGTCTATCTATAGGACTATAGTGTTAAATTGTTAAACATATTTTATGGTCAGTTCTCATATCAAAATCAGAATTTATAAAATGCATAGAAAACATGAAAATGATTCCCACATGTATCACCCACCTTGTACAAAAGATTCCCACATGTATCACCCACCTTGTACAATGATTCCTACATGTATAACCCATTTTGTACAAATGATTTACACATGTATAACCCACCTTGTACAAATGATTCCTACATGTATAACCCACCTTGTACAAATGATTCGCACATATATAACCCACCTTGTACAAATGATTTGCACATCATATAACCCACTTTGTACAAATGATTCCCACATGTATAACCCACCTTGTACAAATGATTCGCACATCATATAACCCACCTTGTACAAATGATTCCTACATGTATAACCCACCTTGTACAAATGATTCCCACATGTATAACCCGCCTTGTACAAATGATTCACACATTTATTACCCACCTTGTACAAATGATTCCTACATGTATAACCCACCTTGTACAAATAATTCCCAAATGTATAACCCACCTTGTACAAATGATTCCCACATGTATAACCCATCTTGTACAAATGATGCCTACATGTATAACCACCTTTGTACAAATGATTCACACATGTATAATCCACCATGTACAAATGATTCACACATATATAACCCCACTTGTACAAATGATTCCTACATGAATAACCCACCTTGTACAAATAATTCCCACATGTATAACCCACCTTGTACAAGTGATTCACACATGTATAACCCACCTTGTACAAATGATTCACACATGTATAACCCATCTTGTACAAATGATTTACATGTGTATAACCCACCTTGTACAAATGATTCACACATGTATAACCCATCTTGTACAAATGATTCACACATGTATAACCCACCTTGTACAAGTGATTCACACATGTATAACCCACCTTGTACAAGTGATTCACAAATGTATAACCCACCTTGTACAAATGATTCACACATGTGTAACCCACCTTGTACAAATGATTCACACATGTATAACCCACCTTGTACAAATGATTTACACATGTTTAACCCACCATGAACATATGATTCGCACATGTATAACCCACCTTGTACAAATCATTCCTACATGTATAACCCACCTTGTACAAATGATTACATTACTACAGAGTACCATAGTGAAAACTACCAGGAAGAGGGAGGGGACGAGGTGATGGATGAGTCGATGAGCAATGTGATACAACTGCTGAAACAGAATGCAGGACTAGGCGACAGGATGGGACAGGACTGGGACAGCCTGACTGACGAGGAAGAGGAGAGCTCTGCTGAGGATATCGGCCGAGAAGAGTACGAGGAGAGTGATGAGTAAGTAAAGTTGTTTACTTGTCAGCAGTGCATATGTTTTGAAATAGAGAGCTTGAAGCATGCCTGGTCTAGCCTCATGTTACAACAGGTTTGAGTACCCAAAATGCAATACCACCTTAATATAGTTTGATTACAAAAATGTATAGACATTATAAAAAAGTGTTTGAATCCATTTAAGGAAAGTTCAAACATATTTTTAGTTTATTTAAGTCACATATCTGTCAAAAATATCCTATTGTGCATTTGTTTTTCTTGTTTTAAAATGCATGGTGTTCTTAGGGTTGTTGCATGACTTTGTTTCCCAGATTTTTTCACAATTTCATCATTTTCCATATAAATACAGATAATAAAAAACTGAAAAGAAAATGACATCTAAAAATTGTCACAGTTACTATTCAGCACCTTAATTTGTTTCAGCACGGTTATTGGTTATTTAACGGAAAATTCTGTTTCACATTTTTTACAAGTTTTCCATTATGGGTAGTGTTCCAATTTGGGTAGCATCACAATACAGAGTTACAGAGAAGTTTGAGTTGTATGTATTGTTTTATAGAGAGGTTACAGAGAAGCAGGTCTTCTTCTTTCAAGTTCTACCTAAAGCAGCTCCACGATCCACTGTGTCCCCAAGCCATCCGGAAGGTAGTTTGGAACCTGATCAGGTAAACTCATTTCTTAAGGTAGCTCCATACTTTTGGAAAAACCCATGTCATTTTTTTCTAACAGGTCTTATTTTCTTGCATTTTTCATGTAGATTTCAAATCTGTAAAGATAAATGGGTGTTCTCGAACTACTTTTTGAGATATTTGAGCTTGAAATATACCATCCATGCAAATTTGCTAACCAAAAATAGAAAAATTCATAAAATTATGTTTTCTGTAATATTAGGGTGAATGTAGTCTCGATCCTGTTGATTTTTTGTCCTACATTTCTTACGATAGAACAATATACAAAACTATTTTATTTTTACAAATGCTAACTAACTTTTGTTATTTTCCAGGACCGTTTCTATACGTAATTTTCATGTTTTGACATATTTTCGCCCGTAAAAAATCAATGAATAGGCCAAAAAGGAAATGAAAACCCATGTCAATTTCACAATATTTGTATATGATATGCCCAAGGTAATATGTTTTTCAAATATCATATAAAAACACGGGGTCCTCGATCAAAATTTCACAATTTTGCAAGCTTGAAGTTTGTAACTCGCAACCCTACCCCCATTTCATCCAGTGCTAAGATGGGTTATATTTGACTATTTTTTGAAAATCATGCCACAAAAAACCATTCCACATCAGTTCATACGTTTTTGTGATATTATATCTGGTTTATGTCTGTTTGTTTTTATGATTTTCTCCAAATTATGTGTTTAAAGGAAATCCGTATGCGATTTTTTTTAGAATTCCGGAATTTTGGTCCGGCCGGGTCCCGTCTTACGATTTATAGCGACGAACGGCTTTTCCGGTGTTTAAAAATTCATTCCCATTTACGACTGGGACCGCAAAAACCTCAGAGATAGCATATAATTTTCACTTCACTGCTTTTATTTGACTTATTTAATGATTTTAAACATTCAATATTATATGTAGACAATTTTCACCTATTGAAAAAATATCCAAGTGTGATGTCGTGGCGTATCTGAAACCATTCTGGAATTCAAAACAACCTCCGCAACTTCCGGTATAGCGTCATATGAATTGGCGTGATTTTCAAAAGTATGGACCTACCTTAATTTTGATTTAATCGTGTATATTATCTGTCATGACATTAAAAAACTTTTAGTTTTTTTGCTAAATTCTTATTTGATTAACCAGATTTTCCCTTTAATTTTTAACAGTCCAGAACACCATCATTATCTAAGAATTCTAAGAAGGTTTCTAAGGAGTTGGCTAGAGGAGCTCGTCCTGAGGAGGATTTTATTGATAACAACTCGAGTAGTGAGGAGGATGATAGACACTTACGAAAGAAATTAACAGGGTCGCGACCTAATAGTGGCACAAATAGCCGACCGCACAGCGGCACAAATAGTCGCCCACATAGCGGCACAAACAGTCGGCCACACAGTGGCACAAATAGTCGGCCACACAGTGGTACACAAAGTGGCACCAATAGTCGAACACATAGTGGTAAAACAAGAAATGGCACGAACAATATGGCTGTTAGTCCAAAATCGGGTGTGGAAAAAAAGATTCCAAGAACAGTATTAAGTCCAGTACAGCCACAGGTGGCCAACGAAAGTCCAGAACTTAGGTTTAATTCCAACACTTCAGTACTAAAGGTTCCTGGAATGATGAACAATGGACATTTATCTAACAGTTCTGTTTCACGAATGAGTCGGAAATCTTTACGAGAAATCCCAATGAATGATGCCAGACTGAAATCTTCTGAGGTAGGGAAAGTTCCTGCTAAGTTGTTTCATTTGTGGTGTGATATACTGTAGTATGTGTTGACTTTTTAGGTCATCAGACCCGAAGGGTCAGGATGACCTATAGCCGTCATGTTTCGTCCGTCGTTGTCCACCGTATGCCGTGCGCCGTGCGCTGTCCGCCGTGCGTTAACTTTTCACATTTTGAACTTCATCTCCAGTTCTACCAGTGCGATTCAGCCGAAACTTGCATGAAATGATCCTGACATGGTCCCGACAAAGTGTTGTTATTTTTCGGGTCGATCTGAAATCCAAGATGGCCGCCACAGCCGCCATCTTGAAAACACATTTTGAACTTCTTCTTAAGTTCTACCGGTGCGATTTGGCTGAAACTTGCATGAAATGATCCTGACATGGTCCCGACAAAGTGTTGTTATTTTTCGGGTCGATCCGAAATCCAAGATGGCTGCCATAGCCGCCATCTTGAAAACACATTTTGAACTTCTTCTCTAGTTCTACCGGTGCGATTTGGCTGAAACTTGCATAAAATGATCTAGCTGCAATATTGTAGCTCAAAAGACTTTTAGACAGAAAATGGTGTCATCTTTAGAGCTACAATTGGTGCCTATTACTGCTAATGGAGCAAAGTAATGATTATGCCAACCATTATAAATCTTTGTTTGCATTTTTATCGTACTTGTTTGATATCGCTTGCCTACTAGGCAATAAAACTGAACCACATAAAATATAAAAATTCTCATCGAGGCATTATTTTTTTTACATAATACATATGAAGGTCTTTCTGAAGGGAACTTATACGGCAAGTTCACAAATTTTGAATTTGATGTCTTGTGAGCGGTACGGTAGATATTAAGAATGGTAGTTATGTTTGTTTTGGACAAAAATAATGTTTAAATGCATGTATACGCATAAAATAATCGGAAACCTACAAAAAAGTATAGAAAACTATGCCCGAGTGATTTTCGGAGGCAGTGCTCCACTACGACACATAGGGACCAATTCGTACCCCGCCGAAAGGTATAGTAGGCTGGGTACGTATATTCGTTCTAGAAATGATCCTGACATGGTCCCGACAAAGTGTTGTTATTTTTCAGGTTGATCCCAAATCCAAGATGGTTGCCACAGCCACCATCTTGAAAACACATTTTGAACTTCTACTCAAGTTCTACCGGTGCAATTTGTCTGAAACTTGCATGAAATGATTCTGACATAGTCCCGAAGAAGTGTTGTTATTTTTCAGGTCGATCCGAAATCCAAGATGGCCGCCACAGCCGCCATCTTGAAACAACATTTTGAACTTCTTATCGAGTTCTACTGGTGCGATTTGGCTGAAACTTGCATGAAATGATCTTGACATGGTCCAGACAAAGTGTTGTTGGGTTGATCCGAAATCCAAGATGGCCGCCACAGCCGACATCTTGAAAACACATTTTGAACTTCTTCTCAAGTTCTACTGGTGCAATTTGGCTGAAACGTGCATAAAATGATCCTGACATGGTCCCGACAAAATGTTATTACATCTCTGGTTGATCCCAAATCGAAGATGGCTACCATGACACTATATCTAATTTATTTCCTATATGATTATTGCCAAGGTAGTCAGATGACCGTTAAGGCCCTTGGGCCTCTTGTTAGACATTAGTAGTAGTTCTGTATTACAGGCTAAACATTACAGTCAAGTATTGGCTGGAATCATATATCCGATCTGATTGATTTGAAATAATCAATTGTCTGGTCGTTTTGCCTTAGTGTTACATAGTAACTGGAAAACCATATACTGTCTATAGATATTTAAAAGAATTCTAAACACAATAATAGGTAAGAAAATATATACTGATTGCCTAAGATGAGGTTACAAAACAAACAAATGCGAAAATTCCGCTGTTATCTATGTTTACAGTGAAGATTAATTTTGCTGTTTTTGCCGTCTGGCACAGTCTTGTAGTAATTAGGACAACTGCGGGAAACTTGAAATTACCTGCATTATGAAAATTAATATTTGCTTTGTTTTAATTCAATTGTTCAGAAGATGATAATAAGTGAAACGGTAGGCTAATAAGGCCAAAAAAAAAAGTCTGTTTAGGGTTACATTGGCAAAAACAATAGGGACGGTAGAGTGTCTTTCACTCTAAAATAATGGCAGGAACCGGAGTCTGACATCGAAATCCTGACTTTTAATTGTTTTCGTAGAAAACTGGACAAAATATTAGGGTCGGGGGTAAAAAAATTAGGGTTGGTCAGGTAACCCTAAACACACATACTATTTTTTTGGCCTAACTTATGAGCTAACACTATTTCACCAAGATTTTCTTAGTTTCTAAAATTTTAATAACTATCCTGTTTATCTTTTTATAGAAGCCATATGACTTTTCAAAATACCAAATGGCAGACATCACAGAATCATTTGAAGCCAAAATGTTATCTAGTATGAAACGTCATAATGACGAGGAATTGGAGGATGTAGTAGAGTCGCCGAGGAAACAGACCGCCCCGAGCATGCCAGCTAATAAGAGTCCTCACTCAACACAGGAACACAACCCTCGTAATTTATACGACTTCTCTCCTACACTGACGAGTGACGATGATACAAGTCTCAGTACCTGGCAGGCCCCTGTAAGTTATACCTAAATGTATAGAGATACATATCTCAGTGCCTGACAGGCCCCTGTGAGTTATACCTAAATATATAGAGATACAAGTCTCAGTACCTGACAGGTCCCTATAAGTTATACCTAAATGTACAGAGATACAAGTCTCAGTACCTGGCAGGTCCCTGTAAGTTATACATAAAGAGATACATATCTCAGTACCTGACAGGTCCCTATAAGTTATACCTAAATGTACAGAGATACAAGTCTCAGTACCTGGCAGGCCCCTGTAAGTTATACCTAAATATATAGAGATACAAGTCTCAGTACCTGACAGACCCCTGTAAGTTATACCTAAATATATAGAGATACAAGTCTCAGTACCTGACAGGTCCCTATAAGTTATACATAAAGAGATACATGTCTCAGTACCTGACAGGCCCCTGTAAGTTATACCTAAAGAGATACATATCTCAGTACCTGACTGGTCCCTATAAGTTATACCTAAATGTATAGAGATACATATCTCAGTGTCTGACAGGTCCCTGTAAGTTATACCTAAATGTTTAGAGATACATGTCTCAGTACCTGACAGGGCCCTGTGAGTTATACCTAAATGTATACAGATACATGTCTCAGTACCTGACAGGTCCCTATAAGTTATACCTAAATGTATAGAAATACATATCTCAGTACCTGACAGGTCCCTATAAGTTATACCTAAATGTATACAGATACATGTCTCAGTGTCTGACAGGTCCCTATAAGTTATACCTAAATATACAGAGATACATATCTCAGTACCTGACAGGTCCCTATAAGTTATACCTAAATGTATAGAGATACATGTCTCAGTGTCTGACAGGCCCCTGTGAGTTATACCTTAATGTATAGAGATACAAGTCTCAGTACCTGACAGGCCCCTGTGAGTTATACCTAAATGTATAGAGATACAAGTGTCAGTACCTGACAGGTCCCTATAAGTTATACCTAAAGAGATACAAGTGTCAGTACCTGACAGGTCCCTGCAAGTTGTACCTAAATGTATAGATACAAGTCTCAGTAAGTTGAATTTCTAATAATTGTGGGAGTTAATTTTGAGGAGATGAATATGTGCCTTTTCCATTATTTTTTACAGCCAAATGCCCCTCACAACTACCAGGATGAGATGAAGTCTCGCCTCAGTACTGACACACTCACCTCGTCCAACCCCAGGTATGGCCATACAGAGTCCTAGTATTGGTGATCAGTGTAGACAAATAAATATTATTCAGTTAGATCATTACCAACAACATAAAGTCTTAGACATAGGAGAGCTATTAATTAATTCAAACAGTCTGGGCAATATAAAGAAAATTATTCATTAAAGCAGAATGTCCATTTATTTAATATCATTTTAGCACAAAATACACACTCAATGGGATTGAATTTAACATCCCCCCCCCTGTCTGTCATCTGCAAATCTTGTCGGAACAACTTCTCTTAAACTATCAACTTTATTAATTATTTTCCAAAAGGCATTTTGTTGCAACGGTAACCAGTCACTATGTAAATTGCTATATAGGGGTTTTAAAGGTAGGTTTCACCCAATGAAACATAAAGACTACGAAATTGAAATCTATCCTGTACATAGATATAATCTTCAGACCATTTTCAAAGCATACAGGGAATAATATAGGTGGTCAGTTGCCTAGCTTGACCAGGAAAATACTCAAAAAATAGAGTGAAGTCAAGCTTAACATAAAACATGACGTATTTATTTCCAAAACGAGGCCACATCAACAAAGGGAAGCGTGCAACAAAATGTCAGATAGCAGTGACAGTCTTGACCAAAAAAACCCAACAACTCCGGTGCAATGGATTGTTTATACATAACATATAATCTACAACACTTCATGTTACTGACATACACTCGCTAACTTAGTACATCAAACATATATGTAGTTAGTCTGCCGCTGTATGTGCGCTGGCGTATGTGTTGAAATTTAACTCACCACGTGCAACACGAGTCCAACAGAGTCCGGGCAAGCTCCGAATGAGATGCGGCTTCTGTTTGTTCTATTGCTACCAACCATCTGTGACTTTCATTCCCTAGAGATATCCTAGGGTGCTGCTGATTCCATTCTTATTTCCTCATCTTTGTTGCCGATTCAGTTACATTTTTTTTTCTCTCATGCTTTTGTTTAGCCATTTTATTTACTTTTAGTATGTAACAATGCCCATATGGAAAACTTTGACAACCCAATCAATCACAGCTTCATTTGCATACTATCCAGTCAACCTGACATAATAATAAATCAAGGATTTACTTCAATTTTGTATTCAAGACACATTTGTTCAATCTCATACGCATAAAGAAATTAAATTGAGGTATTTTTAATATGTTTTTCATCTTTTCTTCCGTTTATTTGGTTTTACAAAAAGACATTTATTTGGTTGGGGGAAACCTACCTTTAAAGGATGACAAAGACTAATACGATGGTTGTAGTTTTGAAGACCTCAGTTCTGTCAGTAACAGAATAAAATGTAAAACAATTTGTATATTGATCATTGTGAGTATATTTGGTCCTAATCTCATAAATAACATGACTATTAGTAACTAACAGGAGTATTAAATATGATTTTAATATCAATTTACAAAATTAGTTTTGTTTACATCAAATGAGCCTATTCAAGTTTACAAAGACTGGGGAATGTTTAAATATGATTATAACATGTGTAAATATTATTACAACATATATCCTTACAAATACTGGGGAATGTTTAAATATGATTATAACATGTATATATATTATTACAACATATATCCTTGCAGAGACTGGGGAATGTTTAAATATGATTATAACATGTATATATATTATTACAACATATATCCTTGCAGAGACTGGGGAATGTTTAAATATGATTATAACATGTATATATATTACTACAACATATATCGTTACAGAGACTGGGGAATGTTTAAATATGATTATAACATGTATATATATTATTACAACATATATCCTTGCAGAGACTGGGGAATGTTTAAATATGATTATAACATGTATATATATTATTACAACATATATCCTTGCAGAGACTGGGGAATGTTTAAATATGATTATAACATGTATATATATTATTACAACATATATCCTTGCAGAGACTGGGGAATGTTTAAATATGATTATAACATGTATATATATTATTACAACATATATCCTTGCAGAGACTGGGGAATGTTTAAATATGATTATAACATGTATATATATTATTACAACATATATCCTTGCAGAGACTGGGGAATGTTTAAATATGATTATAACATGTATATATATTATTACAACATATATCCTTGCAGAGACTGGGGAATGTTTAAATATGATTATAACATGTATATATATTATTACAACATATATCCTTGCAGAGACTGGGGAATGTTTAAATATGATTATAACATGTATATATATTATTACAACATATATCCTTGCAGAGACTGGGGAATGTTTAAATATGATTATAACATGTATATATATTATTACAACATATATCCTTGCAGAGACTGGGGAATGTTTAAATATGATTATAACATGTATATATATTATTACAACATATATCCTTGCAGAGACTGGGGAATGTTTAAATATGATTATAACATGTATATATATTATTACAACATATATCGTTACAGAGACTGGGGAATGTTTAAATATGATTATAACATGTATATATATTATTACAACATATATAATTGCAGAGACTGGGGAATGTTTAAATATGATTATAACATGTATATATATTACTACAACATATATCCTTGCAGAGACTGGGGAATGTTTAAATATGATTATAACATGTATATATATTATTACAACATATATCGTTACAGAGACTGGGGAATGTTTAAATATGATTATAACATGTATATGTATTATTACAACATATATCCTTGCAGAGACTGGGGAATGTTTAAATATGATTATAACATGTATATATATTACTACAACATATATCCTTACAAATACTGGGAATGTTTAAATATGATTATAACATGTATATATATTATTACAACATATATCCTTACAAATACTGGGGAATGTTTAAATATGATTATAACATGTATATATATTACTACAACATATATCCTTACAAATACTGGGGAATGTTTAAATATGATTATAACATATGTCAATAATATTACAACATATATCGTTACAGAGACTGGGGAATGTTTAGTCCCCCTCTGCCTGTTTTCCAAAACCAACTGAAGAGTTCTAATGAAGACCTGTCTGTAGGCAGCAATAACCCATCTCCACGAAAGGAGCCTTCAGGTGAGTCTCTGGGCAGCAATAACCCATCTCCATAGAAGAAGCCTTCAGGTGAGTCTGTGGGCAGCAATAACCTATTTTCATAGAAGGAGGCTACAGATGAGATTGTGGGTAGCAATTATCCATCTCCACGGAAGAAGCCTTCAGGTGAGTCTGTGGACAGCAATAACCCATCTCCATAGAAGGAGCCTTCAGATGAGTCTGTTGGCAGCAATAATCCATCTCTTCAGGTGAGTCTCTTGGCAGCAATAACCCATCTCCATAGAAGGAGTCTTCAAGTGGGTCTCTTGGCAGCAATAACCCATCTCCATAGAGGAGTCTTCAGGTGAGTCTGTGGGCAGCAATAACCCATCTTTACTGAAGAAGCCTTTGGGTAAGTCTATGGGCAGCAATAATCCATCTCCACAGAAGGAATCTACAGGTTAGATTGTGGGTAGCAATAATCCAACTCCACGGAAGAAGCCTTCAGGTGAGTCTGTGGGCAGCAATAATCTATCTCTTCATGTGAGTCTCTTGGCAGCAATAAATCGTCTCCATAGAAGGAGTCTTAAGTGAGTCTGTGGGCAGCAATAACCCATCTTTACTGAAGAAGCTTTCAGGTGAGTCTGTGGGCAGCAATAATCCATCTCCATAGAAGGAATCTACAGGTGAGTCTGTGGGCAGCAATAATCCATCTCCACAGAAGGAATCTACAGGTGAGATTGTGGGTAGCAATAATCCATCTCCACGGAAGAAGCCTTCAGGTGAGTCTGTGGGCAGCAATAATCTATCTCTTCATGTGAGTCTCTTGGCAGCAATAAATCAACTCCATAGAAGGAGTCTTAAGTGAGTCTGTGGGCAGCAATAACCCATCTCCATGAAAGAAGCCTTCAGGTGAGTCTGTGGGCAGCAATAACCCATCTCCATAGAAGGAATCTACAGGTGAGATTGTGGGTAGCAATAATCCATCTCCACGGGGGAAGCCTTCAGGTGAGTCTGTGGGCAGCAGTAATCTATCTCCATAGAAGGAATCTACAGGTGAGATGGTGGGTAGCAATAATCCATCTCCACGGGGGAAGCCTTCAGGTGAGTCTGTGGGCAGCAATAATCTATCTTTACTGAAGAAGCCTTCAGGTGGGTCTCTGGGCAGCAATAACCCATCTTTACTAAAATAAGCCTTCAGATGAGTCTGTGGGCAGCAATAACTCATCTCCATAGAAGGAATCTACAGGTGAGATTGTGGGTAGCAATAATCCATCTCCACGGAAGAAGCCTTCAGGTGAGTCTGTGGGCAGCAGTAATCTATCTCTTCATGTGAGTCTCTTGGCAGCAATAAATCAACTCCATAGAAGGAGTCTTAAGTGAGTCTGTGGGCAGCAATAACCCATCTCCATGAAAGAAGCCTTCAGGTGAGTCTGTGGGCAGCAATAACCCATCTCCATAGAAGGAATCTACAGGTGAGATTGTGGGTAGCAATAATCCATCTCCACGGAAGAAGCCTTCAGGGGAGTCTGTGGGCAGCAATAATCTATCTTTACTGAAGAAGCCTTCAGGTGGGTCTCTAGGCAGCAATAACCCATCTTTACTGAAGAAGCCTTCAGGTGAGTCTGTGGGCAGCAATAACTCATCTCCATAGAAGGAATCTACAGGTGAGATTGTGGGTAGCAATAATCCATCTCCATTGAAGAAGCCTTCAGGTGAATCTGTGGGCAGCAGTAATCTATCTCTTCATGTGAGTCTGTGGGCAGCAATAACCCATCTCCATATAAGGAGCTTTCAGGTGAGTCTTGGCAGCAATATCCCATGTGAGAACAAACTAAAAGGTTACCCCCATCACATTATCTACCTAACTAAACTAAACTAATCACACTCAATATTTAATCGATCTCTGTTTTCTTTTGCAGACTTGAGCCCAAGGAAGGGAGGTTTATCAGCAATGGGTCGACAGGACACTACAGATGATGAGTCTATAGATGAGCTGGATTTACTGTACGATCCGTGTCTCAACTGTTACTATGACCCACGTAGCTGTAAATACTATGAACTTGTATAGTACTTCTATGTGTGATTGTACAGATTGGGTCTCCTTATGTCAGCAATTTTTACATTTTACAGTGTGTGCAAGTTTGTTAGTGAATCATCAGCATTATTAACTCTGAATTGAGAGCTGAAATAAATCATTGCTATTGACATTGTTAGAAACGTTACTGTTTAAGTATTTTAGTCGATTGAATATCACCAGCATTCTGAGGAAGGTTGTTTCCATAGCTGATGATCACATTGTTTTGATTACAAAGTCACAGTCTACTGATTGTTTTATTGATATGAGAGCATATCAAAGTACTTTGACTATGTCTGCAATATAGATTTATATTGCTGTATATATCTTCATCTCAGTCAACCAATCATTAGCCATCTGTATTATCAAATCAGCCAATCATTAGCCATCTGTATCATGAGATCAGCCAATCATTAACCATCTGTATCGTGAGATCAGCCAATCATTAACCATTTGTATCGTGATATCAGCCAATCATTAGCCATCTGTATCGTGAGATCAGCCAATCATTAACCATTTGTATCGTGAGATCAGCCAATCATTAGCCATCTGTATCATCAGATCAGCCAATCATTAACCATCTGTATCATCAGATCAGCCAATCGCTAGCTGTCTGTATCATCAGATCAGCCAATCACTAGCTGTCTGTATCATCAGATCAGCCAATCATTAGCTGTCTGTATCATCAGATCAGCCAATCATTAACCATCTGTATCATGAGATCAGCCAATCATTAGCCATCTGTATCATCTGATCAGCCAATCATTAACCATCTGTATCATCAGATCAGCCAATCATTAGCTGTCTGTATCATCAGATCAGCCAATCATTAGCTGTCTGTATCATCTGATCAGCCAATCATAAGCCATCTGTATCATCAGATCAGCCAATCATTAGCTGTCTGTATCATCAGATCAGCCAATCATTAACCATCTGTATCATCAGATCAGCCAATCATTAGCCATCTGTATCATCAGATCAGCCAATCATTAACCATCTGTATCATCAGATCAGCCAATCATTAGCTGTCTGTATCATCAGATCAGCCAATCATTAGCTGTCTGTATCATCAGATCAGCCAATCATTAGCTGTCTGTATCATCAGATCAGCCAATCATTAGCTGTCTGTATCATCAGATCAGCCAATCATTAGCTGTCTGTATCATCAGATCAGCCAATCATTAGCTGTCTGTATCATCAGATCAGCCAATCATTAGCTGTCTGTATCATCAGATCAGCCAATCATTAGCTGTCTGTATCATCAGATCAGCCAATCATTAGCTGTCTGTATCATCAGATCAGCCAATCATTAGCTGTCTGTATCATCAGATCAGCCAATCATTAGCTGTCTGTATCATCAGATCAGCCAATCATTAGCTGTCTGTATCATCAGATCAGCCAATCATTAGCTGTCTGTATCATGAGATCAGCCAATCATTAGCTGTCTGTATCATGAGATCAGCCAATCATTAGCTGTCTGTATCATCAGATCAGCCAATCATTAGCTGTCTGTATCGTGAGATCAGCCAATCATTAGCTGTCTGTATCGTGAGATCAGCCAATCATTAGCCATCTGTATCATCTGATCAGCCAATCATTAGCCATCTGTATCATGAGATCAGCCAATCATTAGCTGTCTGTATCATCAGATCAGCCAATCATTAGCTGTCTGTATCATGAGATCAGCCAATCATTAGCCATCTGTATCATCTGATCAGTCTACATTTTTATGAATTCTGTCTCTTTGGCCAGTTGTGATATATGGATTGTACATGTATGCTTTCATTGAAAGATGAAATGATAATGAATTATATTTTTGCAATTTTACTGCTATGAATGATTTATGAGTGATTTCTTTTAAATTGTCTTTATAATGACATATTACCTGGTGTGAACACCTGTAATGTTGATGCTAAACACAATGTACTTACAAAGGCTGCTTCACTTGGTAGAGGAGTGTTGTTATAATGTATTTTTCTGTTATCGGGATTAGCATACTTCACAATTAAGAATAAGCTTGATTACAAGCCTGATAAAGCTGTATGAGAGAAACTAACTGTAATGACAAATCAACTAGTCTTTACTACAATGACTTGTTTATCTAGAGTATACCAATTACCTAAATATAATATTTACAGGTTTTCTGTAACTAGACTTGTATTGTAACCTCATGTCATTAATCTATTGTTATAGATAGTAGGTACACACAGTACACATGCATTAGGTGTTTCACTGGAGTTTTGTTATTGGACTCTTTCTTGTAAAGCAAGACAAACTGAATGTTTAGTTTTTTTTCTCTGACAATCCAAATACAATGTGATAATACATATATACCTGGTGTAAATGTGTAGTGGAATTTGATTGGGTCGATCATCTGGCTAGTGTTTGAAGGGTTCAAACCCCGGTCTGGTCGTGTACTCTCCTGAAAAATGAATTTTATTGATGAGACTTAGAAACATTGAGTATTTATTGTATACAGCAAGTGAAGGGTAGGTCCATATTACTTTTGAACTTAGATAAACTGAAACATTGATCTTCTTTTCTATAGGTATTAAATAATAGATTAAAACAAGGATGGCTATTTGTAGTCCTTACACTATGTTCTTTCTGAAAGTTTATTCCAATACATTATATGTTCTTTGTAGAGGTTTTTTTGATATGCTCTATATAAACTCTTGTTAAAGTTTGAGATTATGGTGTTAATTTGGTTACTGTAGTGTTGAAGTGTAAACATAAACATCAACAAATCAGAATCTGTATGGTGTTAACTGATCAAACAGTCAACTATCTGTTACATTTATTATAGGAATGTTGGTATTACTGTAAACATCTTTAACAGTAACATTGGGTTTACAGCAGGTCTCCATTTAACACGACATTTAATTATAGAACTGGCTCTCCTAATTACAGCAGGTCTCCATTTAACACGACATTTAATTAAAGGACTGGCTCTCCTAATTACAGCAGGTCTCCATTTAACACGACATTTAATCATAGAACTGGCTCTCCTAATTACAGTAGGTCTCCATTCTGAACGACATCTAATTATAGAACTGGCTCTCCTAATTACAGCAGGTCTCCATTTAACACGACATTTAATTATAGGACTGGCTCTCCTAATTACAGCAGGTCTCCATTTAACACGACATTTAATCATAGAACTGGCTCTCCTAATTACAGTAGGTCTCCATTCTGAACGACATCTAATTATAGAACTGGCTCTCCTAGTTACAGTTGGTCTCCATTCTGAACGACATCTAATTATAGAACTGGCTCTCCTAGTTACAGTTGGTCTCCATTCTGAACGACATTTAATTAAAGGACTGGCTCTCCTAATTACAGCAGGTCTCCATTCTGAACGACATTTTATTATAGGACTGGCTCTCCTAATTACAGTAGGTCTCCATTCTGAACGACATTTAATTATAGGACTGGCTTTCCTAATTACAGTTGGTCTCCATTCTGAACGACATTTGATTATAGTACTGGCTCTCCTAATTACAGCAGGTCTCTATTCTGAACGACATTTAATTATAAGGACTGGCTCTCCTAGTTACAGTTGGTCTCCATTCTGAACGACATTTAATTATAGGACTGGTTCTCCTAATTACAGTAGGTCTCCATTCTGAACGACATTTTATTATAGGACTGGCTCTCCTAATTACAGTAGGTCTCCATTCTGAACGACATTTTATTATAGGACTGGCTCTCCTTATTACAGTTGGTCTCCATTCTGAACGACATTTTATTATAGGACTGGCTCTCCAAATTACAGTAGGTCTCCTTTCTGAACGACATCTAATTATAGGACTGGCTCTCCTAATTACAGTAGGTCTCTATTCTGAACGACATTTTATTATAGGACTGGCTCTTTTTATTACAGTAGGTCTCTATTCAGAACGACATTTAATTATAGGACTGGCTCTTTTTATTACAGTAGGTCTCTATTCTGAACGACATTTTATTATAGGACTGGTTCTCCTAATTACAGTAGGTCTCCATTCTGAACGACATTTTATTATAGGACTGGCTCTCCTAATTACAGTAGGTCTCTATTCTGAACGACATTTTATTATAGGACTGGCTCTCCTAATTACAGTAGGTCTCCATTCTGAACGACATTTTATTATAGGACTGGCTCTCCTAATTACAGTAGGTCTCTATTCTGAACGACATTTTATTATAGGACTGGCTCTCCTTATTACAGTTGGTCTCCATTCTGAACAACATTTAATTATAGGACTGGCTCTTTTTATTACAGTAGGTCTCTATTCAGAACGACATTTTATTATAGGACTGGTTCTCCTAATTACAGTAGGTCTCCATTCTGAACGACATTTTATTATAGGACTGGCTCTCCTAATTACAGTAGGTCTCCATTCTGAACAACATTTAATTATAGGACTGGTTCTCCTAATTACAGTAGGTCTCCATTCTGAACAACATTTAATTATAGGACTGGCTCTCCTAGTTACAGTTGGTCTCCATTCTGAACAACATTTAATTATAGGACTGGCTCTCCTTATTACAGTTGGTCTCCATTCTGAACAACATTTTATTATAGGACTGGCTCTCCAAATTACAGTAGGTCTCCATTCAGAACGACATTTAATTAAAGGACTGGCTCTTTTTATTACAGTAGGTCTCTATTCTGAACGACATTTTATTATAGGACTGGTTCTCCTAATTAAAGTAGGTCTCCATTCTGAACGACATTTTATTATAGGACTGGCTCTGCTAATTACAGTAGGTCTCTATTCTGAACATTTTATTTTAGGACTGGCTCTCCTTATTACAGTAGGTCTCTATTCTGAACGACATTTTATTATAGGACTGGCTCTCCTAATTACAGCAGGTCTCCATTCTGAACGACATTTTATTATAGGACTGGCTCTCCTAATTACAGTAGGTCTCCATTCTGAACAACATTTAATTATAGGACTGGCCCTCCTATTTACAGAAGGTCTTCATTCTGAACAATAACGGGCTGGTTCTCCTTATAAATTCTTGTTTGGCCTAATGCTGACTTTATTTAATCACTGTGTCCTTGACCTGAAGGTCAAAGGTTAAGGAAGTGCAAATTTTACAAAGAAAAAATGGTTGTCTGGGCAATAACTTCCATGGAAGATAAAGTGATGAAACTCCAAGGATATACATGTATATTTGTTGGATAATGATGTAGGTATATAGATTTCTGTGTACAGATCATATATACTGCCCTTCATGGTTGTACTGGTGTCCTCAGTTACTGTAGACATGACACTGTTATATTGTCAAACCATTGTTTAATGCCACATAGACAACTTATAAACCATTTATACTTGATGGTGATGTGTATGTTTACCAAGTCGTGTACATCATTGCTGTATCAGTTCATGTTTTATTTATGTATACACAAGTCTGTGATCCAAAGAAAGAGTGAGAATTAAACGTAGAAAGATGGATGATGGATTTTACTTGTATGTTCTCACTTTCAGTTTTATTCTAATTCTAGAACGATGATAGGACATGTTTATATAGATAGGGTTTGTAAATCAGGTCATACAAATTGTATATAGAAAAGTTGGAAAGACATGTCTTGTAAATGTAAGGCAGTGGAATTTCCTAGTTGATATATATGGGTCTATCTAGGTGAGGCAGTGTGTTGAATACCTAAGGTAGGGCATTATGATTTTTATTTTGACCTTTGTCTTACATTTAAGAAAAAGCTTGCCTACGTAGATTTAAAGTTGTATGGTCTGTGACTTGTTGTATTTTTGGCATAGAAAAAGTATTTAAAGTGTACTACATATTTTCTCTGCCTCTCTAAGTTTTAAACTTTCGATGTTTACCGACTTTTTTATTCGCAAAGTTATTAAACAATCAAAACAAAAAATATTGATTTTTAAGGTGTCCAAACTGTTACGATCTATTCAGATCTGTACATGTATTGCCGATATTGACCACGTGATAGGGCTCTGGAGGTTCCGATCTATACGGGTATCGCCAATGTCGATCATGTGATGCAACTCGGTTTTCCGATATTAGTCATATTACCTGAAAGTTTGAAACATGGCGTTGACTGTGGCGGTTCTTTCAAAAAGTATGATATTTCATGCAACATTTACCGCTATGTCAATAGTATTTTGGTGATTTCATGGATTGAAGCATCATATATAAGCATCCATAGTCACATATTGTATGTTATACGAGAGTTCGTGATGGTGAAAATTACAAGAAATACAACTTTAATCTTTCATATTATAAAGCATTAGAGATACATACTTTGTATATATATAGGTATAACTCTATAGAACCTATCTGACATTTCACAGAATCAAATTTCAAGGACTTAATATGACACAAGTCACAGATCACAGATGAAGGACTAATCCAAACATATCTAAGGTAAAAACTTCATCTGAAACAAGTCACAGGTTAATGTAGCACGAGATACTCTGGCCCTTACACCAGACTTGGACATTGACAGATAGATGTTTGGTGTAAGGTCAGAGCGCACTGCTATATGAAAATGTGGAATTCATCAAGTTACAGGGCAAAGGTCTAGAACATAAAAGTAACATGACAAAGGTCAAGACCTTTATAAAGCCAATGGGCAAAGGTCAAGAACTTACAAGTCACAGGACAAAGTTCAAGACCTTTATCAAGCCACAGAGCAAAGGTCAAGGACTTACAAGTAACAGAACAAAGGTAAAGACCTTTATTAGGCACAAGGCAAAGGTCAAGACCTTTATCAAGTCACAGGAGCAAAGGTCAATGACTTAAAGTCTCCGGGTAAAGGTCAACCAATAATCCGACAAGTCATCAAACCAAGGTTGAGTTCAAGGCCTTGTTGGACAATCCTTTTGTATAACATGAAGTGACATTGAAGGTGATATAAAAAGACTGAAAAAAAGTCTTACACAAGTTTTGGAAAATGGTATATTATTTTATTTTATTTTTCTTATATACAAAAAGATTTTTAAAAAAATCACATCAAATATATGATATCACATTATCCAATCTCCTACTTTGAAAAGAATTGATTTTCACCACATTTCCCATATGTGTATCTGAGCATTAATGCCGGTAATAAACATGGAATTCCAGATTTCAATTTTCTTCCTATGAGTAAATTTTATCATTGGGATATACGATTCCTATTTTTCCCCCCCGTTTCCTTTGAAAAATATATCGCATTAATAAATTTAACCAAAAAAACTTGATACCATTTTCTAGTAGTTCATTATGGATATATGAATAATAATAATATATATATATATATACATAATTCATTGTGTATATAGCTTCGTAGTTTATGAGCTAAACTGGTAAAACATACATTAAAATACACTCACACAACTTAAGGGTACATGTATTGAGTAATGTTTGAGTGAGACTATAGAAACCTCATTATGTCCAGTCCTAGTATATAAAAGTACAACATTTATAAATCAGTAATATCATACATGTCACTATATTTCCAAAGAGACAGGGTGATATAGATACTTAATGAGACATAATCTCTACTTCAAGTACATGTATCAAATATTTTTCAAAAGGTGATATTTCTGTTTTGTACAATTAGCCATACTGCTAGCCTTGGACAGACTTATGTACATTGACTGAATAATATCAGAGAGCATAGACTGGCAGAGGTTAAATTCATCGTTGTGTCGGTAAACATTTTAAACAATACATTCTAGAAAAAAAATCTACATAATACTGTACCCATGATATAGATCTCATACTCCTGAAGATCAGTGATGACATGTCCAGAATTAGAAGAGTTCTGTCAGGAATGAATGAGAAAATTCTACAACAGGTTCAGAACCAGTTTGTGACATTGAGAGGATGTGGATGAACTGCTAATTTTACCTATGTAATAATCAGAAGTCTGACGTCATTATGTTTCTTACTACTGTCTGTAACAATCACTGATTTCCTATCCTCATTGGGCCTCCTATACAATTTGATATATTATGCCTCACATCACTCAAATACACAAATCTGCAGTTACAGATTCTATTCCTCACAAAAAGATTATAGATTCTATTTCTCACAAAAAAATATAGATTCTATTTCTCACAAAAAAAAAAAATATATATATATATAGATTCTATTTCTCACATATGAGAGAAAAGCTTTATCACGACACTAGTATCCCATCTGGCCTGTCTGGGATGTATGGAAACTTTTTATTATGCTTAAGGCTGGTTTACTTACAGAATAGAGAAATAAATCATCAATCTGAAAACAGTACCAGGTAATTTGAAAATTGTCAATTATCTTGACACTCATTCTATTCAAAGCTTTTTAATACATGCATATAGAAAATTATCTTTTTTTTTCTATTAAGTGCTCATGCTCAATCTATGCAAAGAAATATAGTGCAAGCTTGTATCTACATCACATAAACATGACTTTTGTTCCATCGCTGGGATCCTCACTCTGGGCCATGATCAGTTGTATGGTGTGGAACATTTCAGTATAGATACTTATTATTGATTTTACTGAGGATATTGAATTATACAGCTGTACATTTGATCACCAGCTTCACCTCAGTTACATATAGCAGCAAGTATGTTGGCAGAGATAATTTATACAGTCCAACAGAATCACAGGGTAAAGTCACCGCGTCGAGTCCCACCGTACTGAGAGTCTGGAACGGCCACCACAGGCTGGATTGGTATGGAATGCTTGGAAAGAGTGTCACCAGAGTAACCATTCAGCTCCGCTGTAATCACGAACATATTAACAATATATATTCAAGTGAGAATCCGAAATAAAATACATGTATAGAACAAAGTCAAGTTTTCTACGAGTCTACACTGAATCATCTTATATTCTCCTGAAAAACAGATCTCTTAGAAATGTACTGAATAGAACACGGTAAAGTTTTCTAGAGGTTCTGCTTTCATTAAATTTATTGGTATTTTGTAAAACCATCTCACCAGATAAATTTTCCTGCTTTCATTAAAGTGGTAATGTTTGTAAAGCTATAGATATTCCATCTGATGTTCCTGCTATTGAATAAAAGATAGTATCAGAATTATACTCACACTTGGTCACTGTTCCTGTCGTCGAGTACATCTCCAGCTTGGCACGTTTTGTGGCTAGGAGAAAAGCAAGGACAGCAAGGAAGGCTGCATCAAATATACCAAGGATGGCGAGTATGTAGCCCCAGCGGACACCACACTCCCCGAGGCGGTATTCACCCGCCATGTCACCACAGATAGTCTTTACCTCGGGCTGATTCCATCCACTCGGGTAAATCACGCAGGCCAGGAACATAAACAGTGCTGAAACAGTCAGTATAATCTTAGTGAGTCACATGCCAACAACATAAAGAGGGCTGAAATAGTCAGTATAATCTTAGTAAGTCACAGGCCAGGAACATAAACAGGGCTGAAATAGTCAGTATAATCTTAGTAAGTCACAGGCCAGGAACATAAATAAGGCTGAAATAGTCAGTATAATCTTAGTAAATCATAGACCAGGAACATAAATAAGGCTGAAATAGTCAGTATAATCTTAGTAAATCATAGACCAGGAACATAAACAGGGCTGAAATAGTCAGTATAATCTTAGTGAGTCACATGCCAACAACATAAAGAGGGCTGAAATAGTCAGTATATAATCTTAGTAAGTCACAGGCCAGGAACATAAATAAGGCTGAAATAGTCAGTACAGGTATAATCTTAGTAAATCACAGACCAACAACATAAACAGGGCTGAAATAGTCAGTATAATATTAGTAAATCACAGACCAGGAACATAAATAATGCTGAAATAGTTATTATATTCTTAGTAAGTCACAGGCCAGGAACATAAACAGGGCTGAAATAGTCAGTATAATCTTAGTAATTCATAGGCCGGGAACATAAACAGGGCTGAAATAGTCGGTAAAATCTTAGTAAGTCACATACTAACAACATAAACAGGGCTGAAATAGTATAATCTTAGTACGTCACAGGCCAGGAACATAAACAGGGCTGAAATAGTCAGTAGAATCTTAGTAAGTCACAGGCCAGGAACATAAATAGTGCTGAAAAAAGTCAGTATAATCATAGTAAGTCACAGGCCAGGAACATAAATAGCGCTAAAATAGTAGGTATGATCTTAGTAAATCACAGACCAACAACATAAAAAGTGCTGAAATAGTCAGTATAATCTTAGCAAGTCACAGGCCAGGAACATAAATAGAGCTAAAATAGTCAGTAATAGGCCAGGAACATAAACAGGGCAGAAACAGTCAGTATAATCTTAGTAAGTCACAGGCCAGGAACATAAACAGGGCAGAAACAGTCAGTATAATCTTAGTAAGTCATAGGCCAGGAACATAAACAGGGCAGAAACAGTCAGTATAATCTTAGTAAGTCACAGGCCAGGAACATAAACAGGGCTGAAATAGTCAGTATATAATCTTAGTAAGTCACAGACCAGGAACATACACAGGGTTGAAAAAGTCAGTGTAATCTTAGTAAGTCACAGACCAGGACATAAATAGGGCTGAAATAGTCAGTATATAATCTTAGTAAGTCACAGGCCATGCAAAAGATCATTTTTTGCATGCTCAAGCATGCAAGGGCGCTACGCCACTGCTAGAATACCCTTAAAATACAAGTTTTATAACATAATCAATTAAAGGTTACATTTTCAATTTCTTGACAACACATCTAGAACCTCTTCTACATTTGTTGATAACTTCCTTTGGAATTGTAATTGCTCTCATATATAGAACTGCATGTAGAAACAACATGTATACATAAGTGTATCTAAATGTCCAAAGCATCAAACAATTGTCTGTTTATTGACATTAAAACTGTAGATTGTCTGCTGTTTGTATTTTGAGATTGGTACTCATGATCAAGACCCTTAAAACACTGTCTTATTTGATTTTAAGCACCAAATTATATAGCTGTGTGTATTTACTGAGCCAACAAAATAGCATGTATATTGACATATATAGATAATCAAAATATGAAATCAATTTGATTAGGTATAATGTTATATAAAAGAGTAATAATATAATCAAATTTTAATGTGTGCTGTAATTAGTCATTATAAAGTCAAGCCTTCAAGGACTAGCTGATGCAGGTCAAACAATATAGAACTTCCACCATACACACGGTGGAGGGACACAAAGTTGTAACTATAGGATACCAAAGTCTCCTCAATGGCATCCCTCATATTTCATTTTAGGGGGTGATAATGTGGACTCAAATGAATCAAATGGGACAAATACTGATCTTATTAGGAGGATGTTTGTGTTGGCTATAGTCAAGAGGGGAAGGGGTTATGATTTTGTTTGTATTGGCTAATGGAGGGAAAGGCGTTTGGAGGAATGGTCATGTTATTATAAAGGGGCTCATCATTTTAAAGAGCCTCTTGAGAAGTGATCAGACCCATTTGGGTGATGTGTGTCATTGTCATGAAGGGGGTATACATATGTTAGTATATTGTTTTGGGGAGTTTAATGAGAGAACTGGGTGGATGTGTTATTAGCAGGTGCTAATGTATTTTAAAAGTAGAGTGAGGGGCTCAGTATTGGGTAGTTGGGGGAGGGATTGAGCACAGAGTAGTTGGGTTATTATAGGGGATGTTTGTATTGGGTAGTGGAGGGGGGGGGATGGAGCACAGAGGAGTTGGGTTATTATAGGTGATGTTTGTATTGGATAGTGGAGGGGATGGATGAAGCACAGAGTGGTTGGGTTATTATAGGGGATGTTTGTATTGGGTAGTGGAGGGAGGGATGGAGCACAGAGTAGTGGGTTGTTATAGGGGATGTTTGTATTGGGTAGTGGAGGGGAGATGTAGCACAGAGTGGTTGGGTTATTATAGGGGATGTTTGTATTGGGTAGTGGGGGGAGGGATGGAGCACAGAGTGGTTGGGTTATTATAGGGGATGTTTGTATTGGATAGTGGAGGGGATGGATGAAGCACAGAGTGGTTGGGTTATTATAGGGGATGTTTGTATTGGGTAGTGGAGGGAGGGATGGAGCACAGAGTAGTGGGTTGTTATAGGGGATGTTTGTATTGGGTAGTGAAGGGGGGATGTAGCACAGAGTGGTTGGGTTATTATAGGGGATGTTTGTATTGGGTAGTGGGGGAGGAATGGATCACAGAGTGGTTGGGTTATTATAGGGGATGTTTGTATTGGGTAGTGGAGGGGGAGGGATGGAGCACAGAGTGGTTGGGTAATTATATGGAACACTGTTCGATTAAGAGTGTTCTATTGAATAGTGCGAGGGGCTGAAGAACTGAACTAGCATTTTGTTACATTTTATGTTTATTGTACTGCTATCTAAAATATATTTGATAGGCCTATTTTTTAATGAATGACAATTAATGTCAGAAAGTCACAATCATTAATATATTGCTGTTTATTGTTTTCTTTTAAATCAAACATTGGACCATGTACATATAGTACAAAGTGAATATTTAGATTTATTACATCAGGGTTTTTAAAATAATATTTTAGTTATTTATTATTAAAATTTGCTGTGCTTCAATGGAATTACATTGTGTACCACATATCAAGGGGACATAATTCATTTGTTTTTATTTTAAATCAATCATATTGCATATTATTATTCGTGTATATGTATGTGGATTTTTAAATGATATCATTTAATAAAGGTAGACACTTTCATTAAAATTAATTATCATCTTTTCATTAATTTATTGCGATTAATGAGAGTAAAATATTTTGTTATGACAGTGTAACTATAGTCGGATACACAGATACGACCAACTTAAAATAATAAATGATTAAATCTTGTTATACCCGAAATGATTTCCATAATTCCACACAAGTAGAAGACCAGGGTTTTCTTGAAGCAGAAGAAGAAGAGAAGAGCAGCCACAGTGATGAGCATCAGTAATGCTGACACACCGACGAAGAATGATGTAGCTTTGAAGGAGTTGTTGAGGATGGAATCCCAGCTGAATGGGGACCCGTCACACACATACTCCCCACGACCATGGTCGGGGTAACAGTTAGCGTACACGCCCAGATGACCGTACCCCGGGGACTGAGGACTATCTCCAATCCACTGAGGCTGTATAAATGTCACCAGATTCAAAATACACCAGATGATAGTAAGCAAACCCCATAATGCACAAATAGCACGGTATTCTCTCATGTAACGAAAATGATAGACCCTTGCTGTCTCTGGGTTGAATTTAGACACATTCGGATCTATAACGGACGTCATGATGCTACTCGGATCTGTCGCACCTGTTTGTGCGATATTTACAGTCTCCCGACGTCTCTTCCACTTGCCGAAATCGGACCTCGTGTGTCAGTTGTAAACGGAGGGTGAGGTCTACGTTTCGTAGCCTCTATCAATGGAAATACAATCTAAAAATAGCGCCCGATCAAACTGGTAGAACAGGTTTCTACCTCGGTCTCGCGATTGGCTGCGCTTACCTGTTGTTGACATCGCCATGCATAAACCTGTTCCGCCAGAGCTATTTTAAGAATACCACATGGCTCATTATAGATGCAGAGGTCATGGGTCATATTTTGCCGGAAACAGGAAGTAGAATTAAATCTTGGCATTTTGGTGGGAAAAATAAAGGCTTGAAGATCAGCTGCAGGTAATTCTTTCTATGGGTCCTACACAGAAGTAATTAAGTAAGGGGATATATTACATATACACTTTGTAATTCATGCATGAAGACACGGTATAATTCTATAGCAAGCGCTCCAAATAGTTTGATACGCAATCGCATATACTCAGTAACTGCACGTGTACATGTGTATCAAACTACTACTGATTTGGAGCACCTGCTATAGGTCAAGGCTTTATATGCAAACCCTTGTATAGATGATGACAATGCAGTGATAGCACAGATGTTGGTTTATTATATGTTAGTCATGTTATTGTAATTATCGTTGTTCACAGTTAACGTTATTTGAGAAAACAACAAACAAAATAAAACATGAATAATGTCCACAATCACCTACAAATAAATCCGTGTATGCATTCCGGGCAGTTTTGTCACAAATAATTGAATGTATAGTATCGATATCAATAGAAATATTAGTCAATGTTTATTTATTTTATCCTGTTAATTTTTAATACAACACGTAGCATTTGTATTATGGCTATCTATATGGTATACTATATTGCCCTACAATGGCATCTAGTGGTGGCCTCTTGAACCATTTCATTCATAAACTTCCATTCATAAATTCCTTTAAGCTATATATTCATTGAATAATATTCCTTTCGGCCAATGCTATCAGAAGGCAACCCTTCCATTACTGCAGTCATGGGAAGACTGCCTTCTGAGTTTGGTAGAATATGCAGCCTGTGTGTAAAATACACAGCTCAATACACAGCTCTGTTCAGAATACACAGCTCTGTATAGAATACACAGCTCTGTATAGAATACACAGCTCTGGGGGATCCACATCTATACACACATTCTACATACACTGGTGGCTCCTCTGTTTAACCTACATAATCTCTGTTAATGATAATACAAATTGGACTTACTATCTAAGGCTTATTGACCTGAGAGTTATAAAATAAGCTAATCAGAGTTTATTTCTGTGTACATCAAAATAATGTTTTTAAATGACTGCTGAAAACAAATCTGAGGTAAAGGCAATATAAGGCTGCATGCCCTCATGTGAATAGTTTTATTCCGTTTATGAAATGTTTGTGGATTTGTAGGAAATAAAGAGAATAATAATCAATTGAATGTTACAGGTCTCCTGAACAACAGTTCCAATGTATATTGGTCTATAAAAAATTCACTACTGTCAAGTTCCAGTGTGTGATACAGGTTACCGAGTATAAGGCATATAGCTGGTTATAGGAAAGGTATCGGGGACTGATTCCAGTGTGTGATACAGGTCACAGAGTATATAGCTGGTTATAGGAAAGATATCAGGGACTGATTCCAGTGTGTGATACAGGTCACAGAGTATATAGCTGGTTATAGGAAAGATATCAGGGACTGATGACCACTATGGATATAGAGGATCCAGTCAAGATCATGTCCGATAAAATCTGTTGTCGGGACCAGCAGATCAAGACATTAGTATCTCTCACAGGCAAGGTAGATATAATGGTATCAATATAATTATAAAGGTATCAAGGTAGATATGGTATCAATGTAATTATAATGATATCAATGTAATTATAATGGTATAAATGTAATTATAATGGTATCAATGTAATTATAATGGTATCAAGGTAGATATAATGGTATCAATGTAATTATAACGGTATCAATGTAATTATAATGATTTCAATGTAATTATAATGATATCAATGTAATTATAATGGTATCAATGTAATTATAATGTCATAAATGTAATAAATCATGATATCAAGGTAAACATATAATAATATCAACTATTAATGTAATTAGAATGATATCAATGTAATTAGAATGATATCAATGTAATTTTAATGATATCAATGTAATTATCATGATATCAATGTTATTATAATGGTATCAAGATAGATATAATGGTATCAATGTAATTATAATGGTATCAATGTAATTATAATGGTATCAATGTAATTATAATGATATCAATGTAATTATAATGATATCAATGTAATTATATTGGTATCAAGATAGAAATAATGACATCAATATAATTATAATGGCATTAATGTAATTATAATGGTATCAATGTAATTATAATGGTATCAATGTAATTATAATTATCAATGTAATTATAATGGTATCAATGTAATTATAATGTCATAAATGTAATAAATCATGATATCAAGGTAAACATATAATGATATCAACTATTAATGTAATTAGAATGATATCAATGTAATTATAATGGCATCAATGTAATTATAATGGTATCAATGTAATTATAATGGTATCAATGTAATTATAATGTCATAAATGTAATAAAGCATGATATCAAGGTAAACATATAATGATATCAACTATTAATGTAATTAGAATGATATCAATGTAATTATAATGGCATCAATGTAATTATAATGGCATCAATGTAATTATAATGGCATCAATGTAATTATAATGGACCTTGGTATTTATGTAATTACAACGGATCAAGGTAATTATATATTGATATCAACTATTAAGGTAATTATAATGTTATCAAAAATACTATACATTATAATGGTATCATTTATAGGCATGCAATATACATTTAGACAGGAGTTAAAATGTTGTATTTCAGCGAGACCAGGTGGCACCACCAGCTTTGTTTATATATGGACACACAGGGACGGGCAAGTCACTCATCATAAACTCACTTCTTCAGACATTACAGGTAAGATTTCAGTATTTTCATATCTAAATTTTATATTGACGAAAAGAACAAGACAGCCAGTTGCCATATCAGACTAGCTTCTGATACTAGAGGTAAAAACTTTGGCCTTTTCTTGTTTAAGGTAAAGCTTCCCACAGATTACTACCTGGTAGAGCTTCAATGTATTTCCATGCTAAACTTACAATTCCCTTGACATTTAGTTACTAAGATACGATGTTAATGCAAATTAGAATATTGTTTGCTGTGTTGGTAAATTTCTCATTATTTGTATACAAATGTAACAGGAGGAAATACAATGTAGCGACTAACTATAGACCGGGGCTCAAACCTGGGACCTCCAAATACTTCCTAGTCGATTTACTTATTGAGCTACTTGGTCGCCAATGATTGATTGACCCAGTCCTGCTACACTCCTCCCTCCTTTGTTATAGTCTTTGACCTCATATTACCACCATTGGTATTCTGCTTGAAGTGTGCAAAAATAAATTGCAAACGAAAGAATGTTGGTTCACAGATATTATAGTGGTTCAGTGTCAAATCTATAACATCAATAGATGATATGGTATAACTTATAGCTTACGCTGATTTATTAGTATTGATATTGATTTTAAGGTTGGAAGCTAGAATAGTACAGAATATTTTAAGTATTAATTACTTCCCTTTATCTACAGCTTCCCCACGTGATGGTGAATTGTGTGGAATGTTACAATCAGAGATTTATGTACGAGAAGATCCTCAATAAACTTCAGGGTTTACGATCCTACATGGCCGACCCTGAATCTTACCTAAAGTGTGAAAACATGAATGATTTTATACGTACATTCAAACAAGTGTGTGAGGACCAAGGCCTGGCCAAACAGACAGTATATATTGTAAGTATGGGATGGGTGTTGTTAGATCTGTATACACACACATAGAAAAATACTTAATGTGTGTAGTATATATTGTAAGTAAAAAGATGGGTGTGGTTAGATCTGTATACACACGCATAGAAAAATACTTAATGTGTGTAGTATATATTGTAAGTATTAGGAAGGGTGTGGTTAGATCTGTATACACACACATAGAAAAATACTTAATGTGTGTAGTATATATTGTAAGTATGGGAAGGGTGTGGTTAGATCTGTATACACACACATAGAAAAATACTTAATGTGTGTAGTATATATTGTAATTAAAGTAAAAGTATGGATGTGGTTTCATTTAGAATTTTCTGATTGGGTAGAACTTAATCGGAAGGGGAGGGAAATAACCCAAGGAAAATAACCCTTTGGAAGCTTCGCATGTGACAGGAAGTTGATGTCATCTGCAACACCAACAATGGCAACAATGTTGCTTAATTTTTTTTCAGCCCGCTGAATTAGCAAGGTAGTCGGGATATATCGTCATGAGTTCTTTTACCAGAGATTTAGATACCAGTAGCTTTTTGATGTTAAAAAATATATGGATTTCTTTTAATTTTGTTTGATATAAAATAATTATGTCCCTATGTGTCGCTTCATGCTTAGCCCTTGAGAAAATAACTTTCCAGGGAGACCATTCTCACAGGGGGCCATAATTGTACATTATAATTAGGTGTTGGTAACTTTTCCTGTAGATTTATTGTCTGTTTAGTCTTAGCAATAAGCTTCCTAGTCAACATTCATGTTGTGTTACCTTAACTGTTGGTAAGTAGAACTACAGGAATCTCATCAGTTATACTATTTTGGGTTTTGAATAATTTCAGGTGTTAGATAAAGCTGAGTATTTGCGAGATAAAGAAATCAACATCTTACCTGCCTTCCTCAGACTACAGGAGTTGGTAAGTTATAGAACAGGTTTTCGTAGGGCTCAAACGATTTTTAATTTTTGTAATCTATTATTCGGTTGCATGTAATGGATTACTAATCGATTCATTACTTGAATTGAAGGCAACTATATTGTCTCACTACTGACTACTGAAAACGTCCGCCATATTTTGATATCCACTTATAGTAACACCTATGATATGATAGAGGACCTATCTTACATTATATAAACCTACCAATAAATAAGAAGAAATTTGCTAACCAAAAAACGTTTCATTCTCAAGTTCTACCCGTGAAACTTGCCTAAAATGATCCTGATATGATCTTGACAAAGTATTGTCATATCTCTAGTTGATCACAAATTGAAGATTGCTAACATGACATCGTATCTAATTAATTTCCTATACGACGATTGTCAAGGTTGTCAAATGACCTTTAAGACCTTTGGATTTATGGAGAAGAATTCTTTGGAAACTATTTTCAAGTTTTTATCATTTTCTCACTAAAAGTGAAAGCACTTATACCCAATCTTTGACATATACATATTAATTTGAACAGTGCTAAAAGCATTTCATGGTGTTTTGGTTATATATAAACATAAAGCATCTCCCTTCAATCGATTGATTACATTGTTATGCAGGGAGTTCGCTTCTGTTTTTACTTTGGGGGTCTTAGGGACTCCTAGGTTTGAAATTTGTGAGTCCTTTATAAGAACATTGGAGTCTTTTTGCTAAAATTTCTTGTCGATCTTATAAAACTTTCTATGCTGTATCAGAAAATATATCTTGTACTGCAATAATTGTATATACTTTTGAAAAAAATAGACAATTATTTCTTCTACTTCATCTAACTGACCTGTAATTTTCATCTTAAATTCCTTCCACATTGAGTCCCAAGGACTCCCATCATTTTATTTTAGGAGTCCCTTGCCATTTTTGTGCGTCAGAGACGCAGAAAATCTGCATCCGGGAAATCTCTGGTTATGTCTAAATGTTCTCAAAGGGGAGATACTCTTATTTAGCACTATCTATCTCTATTTGTCATGTCAAAGGGGAGATAATCTTGTTTAGCACTATATATCTCTATTTGTCATATCAAAGGGAGATAATCTTGTTTAGCACTATATATCACTATTTGTCATGTCAAAGGCAAGATACTCTTATTTAGCACTATCTATCTCTATTTGTCATGTCAAAGGGGAACTACTCTTATTTAGCATTGTCTATCTCTATTTGTCATGTTAAAGGGAGATAATCTTGTTTAGCACTATACATCACTATCTGTCATGTCAAAGGCGAGATACTCTTATTTAGCACTATCTATCACAATCTGTCATGTCAAAGTGGAGATCTACTCTTATTTAGCACTATCTATCACAATCTGTCAAGGGGAGATACTCTTATTTAGCACTATATATCACTATCTGTCATGTCAAAGGCGAGATACTCTTATTTAGTACTATCTATCACTATCTGTCAAGGGGAAATACTCTTATTTAGTACTATCTTTCACTATCTGTCAAAGGCGAGATCTACTCTTATTTAGCACTATCTATCACAATCTGTCAAGGCGAGATACTCTTAGCACTATCTATCACAATCTGTCAAGGCGAGATACTCTTATTTAGCACTATCTATCACTCTGATGTCAAAGGGGAGATACTCTTATTTAGCACTATCTATCACTATCTGTCATGTCAAAGGCGAGATACTCTTATTTAGCACTATCTATCACTATCTGATGTCAATGGGGAAATACTCTTATTTAGCACTATCTATCACAATCTGTCATGTCAAATGGGAAATACTCTTATTTAGCACTGTCTATCACAATCTGTCAAGGAGAGATCTACTCTTATTTAGCACTATCTATCACTATCTGATGTCAAAGGGGAGATACTCTTATTTAGCGCTATCTATCACTATCTGTCATGTCAAAGGGGGGATACTCTTATTTAGCACTATCTATCACAATCTGTCAAGGGGAGATCTACACTTATTTAACACTATCTATCACTATCTGTCAAGGGGAGATCTACTCTTATTTAGCACTATCTATCACTATCTGTCAAGGGGAAATACTCTTATTTAGCACTATGTATCTATTTGTCATATCAAAGGGGAGATACTCTTATTTAGCACTATCTATCACAATCTGTTAAGAGGAGATATCTTATTTAGCACTATCTATCACTATCTGTGATGTCAAAGGGGAGATCTACTCTTGTTTAGCACTATATATCACCATCTGTCATGTCAAAGGGGAAATACTCTTATTTAGCACTATCTATCACTATCTGTGATGTCAAAGGGGAGATCTACTCTATTGCACTATCTATCACAATCTGTCATGTCAAAGGGGAGATCTACTCTTATTTAGCACTATCTATCACAATCTGTCATGTCAAAGGGGAGATAATCTTGTTTAGCACTATATATCACCATCTGTCACGTCAAAGGGGAGATACTCTTGTTAAGCACTATCTCTTGTTAAAGCACTATCTATTACTATCTGTCATTTCAAGTTCTGTATACTAGCAGATTAGGCAGTTATCTAATTTCTCTTTTGTATTTTTTATACAGACAAAACAAAATGTCTGTGTGATACTGATGACTGAAATTGTGTGGGAGAAATTCAGAACCGGAACAGGATATTGTGAACCATATATAGTGAACTTCCCAGACTACACTAAAGGTATTATTTTAAAATAACAAATAGTCTAAATATTCAGTTGGGTACATTTTGTAAATGATGGATTAAATGACAAATGCAGCGGTCATATTTACTTAAAAAGTAAATGTCATCAAGATACGATGATCTCTGATGTTGAATAGTTAGTCATTGGTGTACCGTGAGGAAGGCACTGGGTTCTGTCCCCTGGCTGAGACACACAAAAGTCTATAAAAGTGGTAGTTTCTGCTCCTGCTTAGCGCTCAGCATACAGGGAGTGGGACGACTGTGACTGGTTTGCCTGTTGTCAGTATAATGTGACCGGGTGGGGTATGTTGCTTGGTGTCTTCGGCGGCATGCTTCAGTGATATAGCACTATAAAAATGGCTAAAGTTCCACTATACAAGAAGACACAACATGAATATACCGCAGTCTCCCAAAACACGCACCTCGCATGACATACACGCAGCACACCGCATCCATGAGAGGCCGTCCTTACATGACCATAGCTGTTAATAGGACGTTAATTAATCAAACAAACAAACAAAAGTGTACAATTAATACCTGATTGGTGTTCTTATTTTAGATGAAGTCCTAGCCATTCTGACTGAGGACCGACCAGAAGGATGTGAGGCGGACTTCTACTCTATGTACCTTAATCTCCTACTCAGTGTGTTCCACATGGTGTGTAGGGACCTCAGGGAAATCCGATATCTGGTGAGTGTGTAGGGACCTATAGGAAATCCGATATCTGGTGAGTGTGTAGGGACCTGAGGGAAATCAGATATCTGGTGAGTGTGTAGGGACCTATAGGAAATCAAATATCTGGTGAGTGTGTAGGGACCTCAGGGAAATCAGATATCTGGTGAGTGTGTAGGGACCTGAGGGATATCAGATATCTGGTGAGTGTGTAGGGACCTCAGGGAAATCCGATATCTGGTGAGTGTGTAGGGACCTATAGGAAATCCGATATCTGGTGAGTGTGTAGGGACCTGAAGGAAATCAAATATCTGGTGAGTGTGTAGGGACCTAATGGAAATCAGATATCTGGTGAGTGTGTAGGGACCTAATGGAAATCCGATATCTGGTGAGTGTGTAGGGACCTAATGGAAATCAGATATCTGGTGAGTGTGTAGGGACCTGAGGGAAATCAGATATCTGGTGAGTGTGTAGGGACCTGAGGAAAATCAGATATCTGGTGAGTGTGTAGGGACCTAATGGAAATCAGATATCTGGTGAGTGTGTAGGGACCTGAAGGAAATCCGATATCTGGTGAGTGTGTAGGGACCTGAAGGAAATCCGATATCAGGTGAGTGTGTAGGGACCTGAGGGAAATCCAATATCTGGTGAGTGTGTAGGGACCTGAGGGCAATCAGATATCTGGTGAGTGTGTAAGGTCCTGAGGGAAATCAGATATCTGGTGAGAGTATAGGGACCTGATGGAAATCTGATATCTGGTGAGTGTAGGGACCTGAGGGAAATCCGATATCTGTAAGGCTCATTGAGCAGGGCCCTTTCTGATGTATCGGTGTTCAAGTTTATTTTACCGTTACATTCTATATTTATCTCTTGTACATATTTACCTGATCAGATGTGTTGGGATGTTAACTACAATATCAGTATAATTTAATTTATTTTGACATTCTATGTTTATCTCCTGTACATATTTACCTGATCAGATATGTTGGGATGTTAACCACAATATCAGTATAATTTAATTTATTTTGACATTCTATATTTATCTCCTGTACATATTTAACTGATCAGATATGTTGGGATATTAACTACAATATCAGTATAATTAAATTTATTTTGACATTCTATATTTATCTCCTGTACATATTTACCTGATCAGATATGTTTGGATATTAACTACAATATCAGTATAATTTAATTTATTTTGACATTCTATATTTATCTCCTGTACATATTTACCTGATCAGATATGTTTGGATATTAACTACAATATCATATATTTATTATTTTGGACATTCTATGTTTTCTCCTGTACATATTTCCTGATCAGATTGTAGGCGATGTTAACTACAATATCAGTAAATTAAATTTATTATTGACATTCTATGTTTATCTCCTGTACAATATTTACCTGATCAGTAAGTGTGGGACGTTACACCAAATATCAGGTATAATTTAATTTATTTTGACCATTCTATGCTTTATCTCCTGTACATATTTACACTGATCAGATATGTGGATTGATTTAACTACAATATCAGTATAAATTAATTTATTTTTGAATTCTCATATTTATCTACTCTGCTACATATTTACCTGATCAGCTATGTTGGTATTAAACTTACAATATAGTATTAATTAAATTTATTTGGCATTCTATATTATACTCCTGTACATATTTAACCTGTCGATATGTTTGGATATTAAATATCAGTATAATTATAATTTATTTTGACATTCTAATATTTATCTCCTGTACATATTTACCTGATCAGATATGGTTGGCATGTTTACTGCGAATATCAGTATACCAATTTCATTCCATTGTGACATTATATACTTTATCTGCTAGTGTACATATTCATTTTTTTCTTTTGATATAGGCTGGACTTAAACTGATTGCCAATACTGTCAGCCAATTCAAAACAGGAAAGGTCAGTATACATACAAAATGTAGGTATTTAATATTTCATCTATTGCTTTAATTTTTTAACTCCCTCCCACAAATGCTCATTACCTGGAACAAACATATAGATTTGCGTCGAACAGATACATAAATTCTCCGTTTGGTAATTCCCAATTGTTGCATAACTTTCTGTTCACCATAAAACTTTTCTGTTCAACAATGAAGTTTCTGAAACCCATTCAAAAATTTTCCTATTAGGTCCCCATCTAGTGGCATTAGTAAACGCATATTGCATTTGGGCGCTGATCGAGGCAGCCACAGTGGATTTTGAACATAAATTTACTTTTGTTATCACTATAGCTCAGTGAAAATATATGCAAGTTACTTGTTATCACTATAGACTCAGTGATTAATGAATTAAAGTTTCTTTGTTATCTCACTATAGCTCGTGAATAATAAATCAAAGTTAACTTTGGTTATCACTATAGCTACAGAGATTAATGAATTACAGTTTAACTTTGTTTATCACTATAGCTTACGGTTATAAATTAAAGTTAAAGTTTGTATCACTATAGCTTAGAGATTAATAAATTAAAAGTTAATTTGTTATCACTTAATAGCTTTGTGATTAATAATTAAAGTTAACTTTGTTATCACTATAGCTCAGTGAATATAAATCAAAGTTAAATTTGATATCACTATAGCTCAGAAGATTAATGAATTACGCTTAACTTTGTTATCATTATAGCTTACGAGATTAATAAAATAAAAGTTAAAGTTTTGTTCATCACTATTAGCTTAGAGATTAATAAATTAAAGTTAAGTTGTTATCCACTATAGCTTTGGTGATTAATGAATTAAAGTTTAACTTTGTTATCCACTTATCAGCGTTTGTATGATAGGAATTAAAGTTAGACTTGTTTTATCACTGTATAGCTTTTGTGATTAAGGAATTAAAGTTAACTTTGTTTTCACTATAGCTTTGTGATTAAGGAATTAAAGTTAACTTTGTTATCACTATAGCTTTGTGATTAAGGAATTACAGTTAACTTTGTTATCACTATAGCTTTGTGATTAAGGAATTAAAGTTAACTTTGTTATCACTATAGCTTAGAGATTAATGAATTAAAGTTAAATTTGTTATCACTATAGCTTAGAGATTAATGAATTAAAGTTAAATTTGTTATCACTATAGCTTAGTGATAAATGAATTAAAGTTAACTTTGTTATCACTATAGCTCAGTGATTAAGGAATTAAAGTTAACTTTGTTATCACTATAGCTTTGTGATTAAGGAATTAAAGTTAAGTTTGTTATCACTATAGCTTAAATTAGTGATAAATGAATTAAAGTTAACTTTGTTATCATTATAGCTTAGTGATTAATGAATTAAAATTAAGTTTGTGATCACTATAGCTCAGAGATTAATGAAGGGATCTGTTTCAAATTTGATAGTTTCACTTGTTGCCTTTTTATGCACATTGCTTTTTGGGACCAATCTGAAAAGAAGATGGCCGAAGAGCAGCCATGTTTGATTTTGACAGAGTTTGTTATCAGTTTTACTTAGAAAGCACTAGTACTGAAGGTATCTTTGAAATTCCATGTGGAGGTCCCCCATAGTGCCTTGTTTTGTGTATTAAAAGCACAAAATGGCTGAGAGGTAGCCATTGCTGTGTTTAGTGACCTTTATCTGCTTTCATGTGACACAGAACGAACAAGACTGCTTCAACTTCGGGCATATTATTTAGCTTGTGTGGTTCACCACGAGGTTGCATTAACATAACAAACAGGTAAAAGTATCGATAAGTAACACAGTTAACATTAACACTGTAATTAGGTCAAACTAACTGATAATCCAAATACCAAATAATACTGCAATCATCTTGGACTTTAGCACTTGAAGTTTGTTATTGCTTTATCTCAGAAAAATTCCATATGCAGTTTTGTCTTTGCGTTTAGTTATGTTTATTGTATTTTTGGACCGATCTGAAAACAAGATTGCGAACAGACTTAATATGAATTTCTTTTTCGTCTCATGGTGGCACACAGATCCCTCTCTGATGTCTATTACCTGGTTATAGAAAGGGGTGTGGAAAAGTTTTAATAATGTAGCATGTCTATCTAAACTTTACAGCAGAAGCCTCTGACTCACGCAAGTTATGGAAAAATATAGAACCCCATCTGAAAAAGGCACTACAAACAGTGTACCTACGGGAAGTGTCTAGGTATGTATATATATCAGCATCAGAATCTATATTGTCACGTATAACTAACTAGTGTAACAGAAGTGTCTAGGTATGTATCAACATCAGAATCTATATTGTTACGTATAACTAACTAGTGTAACAGAAGTGTTTAGGTATGTATCAGCATCAGAATCTATATTGTCACGTATAACTAACTAGTGTAACAGAAGTGTCTAGGTATGTATCAGCATCAGAATCTATACTGTCATGTATAACTAACTAGTGTAACAGAAGTGTCTAGGTATGTATCAACATCAGAATCTATATTGTCACGTATAACTAACTAGTGTAACAGAAGTGTCTAGGTATGTATCAACATCAGAATCTATATTGTCACGTATAACTAACTAGTGTAACAGAAGTGTCTAGGTATGTATCAGCATCAGAATCTATATTGTCACGTATAACTAACTAGTGTAACAGAAGTGTCTAGGTATGTATCAGCATCAGAATCTATATTGTCACGTATAACTAACTAGTGTAACAGAAGTGTCTAGGTATGTATCAGCATCAGAATCTATATTGTCACGTATAACTAACTAGTGTAACAGAAGTGTCTAGGTATGTATCAGCATCAGAATCTATATTGTCACGTATAACTAACTAGTGTAACAGAAGTGTCTAGGTATGTATCAGCATCAGAATCTATATTGTCACGTATAACTAACTAGTGTAACAGAAGTGTCTAGGTATGTATCAGCATCAGAATCTATATTGTCACGTATAACTAACTAGTGTAACAGAAGTGTCTAGGTATGTATCAGCATCAGAATCTATATTGTCACGTATAACTAACTAGTGTAACAGAAGTGTCTAGGTATGTATCAGCATCAGAATCTATACTGTCACGTATAACTAACTAGTGTAACAGAAGTGTCTAGGTATGTATCAGCATCAGAATCTATATTAACTAGTGTAACAGAAGTGTCTAGGTATGTATCAGCATCAGAATCTATATTGTCACATATAACTAACTAGTGTAACAGAAGTGTCTAGGTATGTATCAGCATCAGAATCTATACTGTCATCTATAACTAACTAGTGTTCAAAATGTTGTTGTCTTTTGTGATAGAAGTTTTGCTCAAATCTGTCTTTCATTTTCATAATCATTGAAATGGAATGGAAAAGTAGAAATTACTAAGACATAAGTGTCCATGTCTCAACATCGTATAGCCTGTTATTAGGGCCCCACATCGAGATGTGGGTGCCTTATAGTAATCAGGTTGTCTGTCTGTATTTTGAGACCGATTCATCAACAATATGGCCGCCACGCTGCCATCTTGGATTTTTGATAGTTAAAAGATTGTTACTGCGATTTCTTAGAAAGTACTGAAGGGATCTTTCCCAAATTTTATATGTAGGTTTAGGGCCCTAAGACCCTTGTTGCGTATATTGCATTTTGGGACTAATCGGTCAGATATCATTATACCGGTATTTCTCCGAAATTAATGAAGGGATTTGTCTAAAATTCCATCTATAGGTTTCCCTGGGGCCCTAGAACGATCAACAAGACAGCCATCTTGGAATTTGATAGTTGAAGTTTTTTTACCGCTATTTTTCAGAAAGTGCTGAAGGTATTTGTCTCAGATTTCATAGGTAGATTCCCTTAAAACCCTAGTTACGCATATTGCATTTTGTACTTGATCAGTCAACAAAATGGCCGAATGGCAGCCATATTGGATATTGATAGTTGAAAATTGTTACTACTATTTCTCACAACGTAACAGAGGGAATCATCTGTCTTTAATTTCATATGTAGGTTCCCCAAGTGCCCTTGTTGTTCATATTCATTTCGGGACCAATCAATTAACATGATGGCTGACAGGCAGACATCTTGGATTTTGGTAGTTGAAAATTGTTACCTCTGTTTCTCAGTGACGGGATCTGTCTCAAAGTTCATAGGTAGAATTCCCCTAGGACCCTATTAAGTTGTGCATATTGCATTTTGGGAACAATCTATCAACATGATGGTCAACAGGCAGCCACTAGATTTTGATATTTAAAGCTTTAAAAAACAGCGAAAAGATCCCTTTTTCCATTGTCAGACATAGATCATTCTTCGGTAGGTGCCAAGATCCCTCTAGGATCTCTCATACTATACTGTCATCAGTCATTTTCTAATCGTAAGGCTCATTGAGGAGGGCCCTTTCTGACATGTCGGTGTTCTAGTTTTTGCGGGGATGATACAGTATGTGTTACTTTCTGATTCTCAGCTCTCAGTGGGAGAAAGCACAACAGGACACAGAATTAGGACAGACCCCATCTGTACAAGGTATTATTAATCCTTTAATTAAAAATAATTCTCTAGTTTATCACATACATAATGTTACTAATTTGCACTAATTAATACTGAGAAAGTTCGGAGTTGCCATTTTGATCAGGATTTTGACTAAGTGAAGTTTAAATTTTCTATTTAAATAACCTATCGTTGGTATGATTTCGAGATTCTAGTTTACAATGGAACATGTTGGAGATAAAACATCAGCATTGAGCATCGTAAAGGTATCAAAATTATTTTAGTTTAAGTTTATCTGCAACATTTAATATGTACCAAGTTTCATACATTGTTATGATGTTGGATATAACAGAAAACCTCAGACGTCTACTCCAAACCACCATTTCACATTTGAACATACAATTTATTAATAACTAAAAGTATGATTGTGCAGTTGATTTCTTGACAATATTTATTTACCCAAGATTGTTCATTTCATAGTTAACTAAAGGTCAACATTGATTTTTCAAACTAGATATTCGTATTTTAACGCAAACATTTTCTCTTTAGAATGAAATATTTTTAAGTTTTTGTAAGTAATAGTCAATCATATATTATTAATCAGGATACTGTAACCTATTTTCTACCGATTGCAATCTATTTTCGCGAATTTTTCGATCAAAATAAATTTACGAAAGTTTCTCTCTGCAATTTGATATATTCCACAATTGTTACCAAATTAAATTCAAAGATATTTCTATTTAATTTTAAATCTGCAAAACTTATTCTTTGCGAACATGTTTTGAAACAGAAATCGAGATATTAAGTATCTACGAAAGAAAGTTGTTTTAAGTAGTAGCCCTGACTGGTCATTTTATATGTACCTGTACTGTGGAATCTGCATCTTAGATGGAAGGGAGATAACTCATGCTGACTTGTTACACACTTGGCAACAGATTGACAGAGATATTTTTTTTAGCTCACCTGGCCCAAAGGGCCGGTGAGCTTATGTCATGGCGCGGCGTCCTTCGTCCGTCCGTCCATCCGTCCGTCCGTCCGTCTGTCCTTAAATACTTTAAATCGCTACTAGTCATAGAGTTCTGCATGGATTGTAACCAAATTTGGCCAATAACATCCTTGGGGGAAGGGGAACAGAACTTGTATAAATTTTGGCTCTGACCCCCCGGGGGCAGGAGGGGCGGGGCCCAATAGGGGAAATAGAGGTAAATCCTTTAAATCGCTACTAGTCATAGAGTTCTGCATGGATTGTAACCAAATTTGGCCACAAACACCCTTTGGGGAAGAAGAACAGAAATTGTATAAATTTTGGCTCTGACCCCCCCGGGGGCAGGAGGGGCGGGGCCCAATAGGGGAAATAGAGGTAAATCCTATAAATCGCTACTTGTCCTAGAGTTCTGCATGGAATGTAACCAAGTTTGGCCACAAACATCCTTGGGGAAAGGAGAACAGAACTTGTACAAATTTTGGCTCTGACCCCCCGCGACGGGAGGGGCGGGGCCAAATAGGGGAAATAGAGGTAAATCCTTTAAATCGCTACTAGTCATAGAGTTCTGCATGGATTGTAACCAAATTTGGCCACAAACATCCTTGGGGGAAGGGGAACAGAACTTGTATAAATTTTGGCTCTGACCCCCAGAGGAAGGAGGGGTGGGGCCCAATAGGGGAAATAGAGGTAAATCCTTTAAATCGCTACTAGTCATAGAGTTCTGCATGGATTGTAACCAAATTTGGCCACAAACATCCTTGGGGGAAGGTGAACAGAACTTGTATAAATTTTGGCTCTGACCCCCCGGGGGCAGGAGAGGCGGGGCCCAATATGGGAAAAGAGGTGATTCTATAAATCACTACTTGTCCTAGAGTTCTGCATGGATTGTAACGAAATTTGGTCAAAAACATCCTTGGGGGCAGGTGAACAGAACTTGTATAAATTTTGGCTCTGACCCCCCAGGGATGAGAGGGGTGGGGCCCAATAGGAGAAATAGAGGTAAATCCTATAAATCGCTACTTGTCCTAGAGTTCTGCATGGAATGTAACCAAATTTGGCCACAAACATCCTTGGGGGAAGGGGAACAGAACTTGTATAAATTTTGGCTCTGACTCCCTGGGCGCAGGAGGGGCAGGGCCCAATAGGGGAAATAGAGGTAAATCCTATAAATTGCTACTTGTCCTAGAGTTCTGCATGGATTGTAACCAAATTTGGCCAATAACATCCTTGGGGGAAGGGGAACAGAACTTGTATAAATTTTGGCTCTGACTTCCCTGGGGGCAGGAGAGGCAGGGCCCAATAGGGGAAATAGAGGTAAATCCTTTAAATTGCTACTTGTCCTAGAGTTCTGCATGGATTGTAACCAAATTTGGCCACAAACATCCTTGGGGGAAGGTGAACAGAACTTGTATAAATTTTGGCTCTGACCCCACAGAGACAAGAGGGGCGGGGCCCAATAGGGCAAATAGAGGTAAATTCTATAAATCGCTACTTGTCCCAGAGTTCTGCATGGATTGTAACCAAATTTGGCCACAAACATCCTTGGGCGAAGGGGAACAGAACTTGTATAAATTTTGGCTCTGACTCCCTAGGGGCAGGAGGGGCGGGGCCCAATAGTGGAAATAGAGGTAAATCCTATAAATCGCTACTTGTCCTAGAGTTCTGCATGGTATGTAACCAAATTTGGCCAATAATATCCTTGGGGGAAGGGGAACAGAACTTGTATAAATTTTGGCTCTGACCTCCCTGGGGGCAGGAGAGGCAGGGCCCAATAGGGGAAATAGAGGTAAATCTTTTAAATCGCTACTTGTCCTAGAGTTCTGCATGGATTGTAACCAAATTTGGCCACAAACATCCTTGGGGGAAGGTGAACAGAACTTGTATAAATTTTGGCTCTGACCCCAAAGAGACAAGAGGGGCGGGGCCCAATAGGGAAAATAGAGGTAAATTCTATAAATTGCTACTTGTCCCAGAGTTCTGCATGGATTGTAACCAAATTTGGCCAATAACATTTTTGGGGGAAGGGGAACAGAACTTGTATAAATTTTGGCTCTGACCCCCCGGGGGCAGGAGAGGCGGGGCCAAATTGGGGAAAAGAGGTAATTCTATAAATCACTACTTGTCCTAGAGTTCTGCATGGATTGTAACCAAATTTGGTCAAAAACATCCTTGGGGGAAGGTGAACAGAACTTGTATAAATTTTGGCTCTGACCCCCCAGGGATGAGAGGGGTGGGGCCCAATAGGAGAAATAGTGGTTAATCCTATGAATTGCTACTTGTCCTAGAGTTTTGCATGGATTGTAACCAAATTTGGCCACAAACATCCTTGGGAGAAGGGGAACAGAACTTGTATAAATTTTGCCCCTGACCCGCTTCGGGCAGGAGGGGCAGGGCTTAATAGGGGAATTAAAGGTAAATATTAAAATTCCTTCAGAAAAGAAACAATGAACCTGTATTCAGAACATTACTTGGCATTACAAACCAGGTGAGCGATACAGGCCCTCTGGGCCTCTTGTTTCTCAAAAGAAAACAAATCCTTCAGAACTATAATAATGGAATTTTTTCTCAAGAGAAAAAAAATTCTTCAGAATCATAATAATGAAATGAATAATATGTTCAAGGCATCTTAGTGAAACAAAGAAATGTTAAGATTCTCTATTATAATTTGCGTAGATCTGAAATGTATAATTATGTATATGGTGCCTCACTATAAGCATGTGTTACAGTATTACTTGTAATCTTGTGTCACATCGTACTTTGATATTGAGGTACAGGCTGTGTTACAAACTGTTCTAACTATTTATCATTTGTAGGTTTGTCATCAAGAAACCATGTAGAACTTCCATACTATTCCAAGTATCTGTTGATCGCAGCTTACCTGGCTTCCTACAATCCAGCCAAGACTGATCGCAGGTTTTTTGCCAGGGTAGGTTTGTAGATTTTAGTGAGAGAGCTTGATCAGAAAACTACACACACTTTACAGCCTTTGGGTTGTATTAGTAATTATAATATGTATAAGGCTATTTGCCTTATTTGGGTAAAATTGTAGTTTTTAGCCCAAATTTCACATACAAGTTCTCCTAAGGCCCTAGTGGTGCATATTGCATTTTGGGTCCGACCGATCATAGGTAGGTTCCCCTAGAACCCTAGTTGCGCATATTGCATTTTGAGACTGATCCACAAACAAGATGGCCGATCGGCCGCCATCTTGAATTTTGATAGTTAAAGTTTGTTACCGCTATTTCTCAGAAAGTTCTGAAGGGATCTGTCTCAAATTGCATATGTATGTTTCCCTAGGGTCCTTGTTGTGCATATTGCATTTTGGACTGATTGGTCAACAAGATGACTAACCGGCTGCCATCTTTGATTTCATCGTTGAAATTTGTTATCGCTGTTTCTCAGAAAGTACAGAAGCGATCTTCACACAATTTACAACCTTTCAGATGTATTAGCAATTACAACATGTGTCAGGCTACATAACACTATTTTGGAATATCTTTATAATGCTAGGATCTGGGTTCTATGTTGTTAATTGGCAATATGTTCATTGTTTCTGCTCTCTAACATATTTATCACGACCAACAAGCAGGATCACAATGATTAAAATTGATCTACATTGTAACTTACATAAAAATTCTTTATAAATCAATAATATTAAAATGTAAAGATTTACTTTATATTATCATTATCACAGTATCCACATGGCAATGGTATTAATGTGTAAAGATACATTCTGTAAAATATAATGTCAACAGTATCTAAATATCATAAGAGACTAAGAGTATTATTGGAGGACTAGTTTATCTGATATGTATACCCCAGGTAGGATGTGTCTGGGTCCTTCAACAAGCTTGCACATTGACATGAACAATCTTGTTACGTTTTTAAATGCTTTTATTTATACAAGCAGTCAATATATTGAAAGCTTTTTACTTTCAGAACTCTGGTAAAGTTGACAGGAGAGCCAAATTTATTAAGAAACATGAGAGGGTAAGTACACAAACCTCACCACTACTGTATTATATAGTATACCTTCTAGTCCATCTGAATCAAAATAAAGCTAAAATATTGGCACATCTAGCTAAAAGGATATTATCTGTTCTTCCTGTGTCACCATTTTCTTTTAAATAGTTGTAAAAAATATTGCAGTCTCCCCAATACACTTATCACATGAAGGCACACTGTGTATAAATACAGCAGTCTCCAAAATACACTTATCACATAAAGGCACACAGTGTATAAATACAGCAGTCTCCAAAATACACTTATCACATAAAGGCACACCGTGTATAAATACAGCAGTCTCCCAAACACACTTATCACATGAAGGCACACCGTGTATAAATACAGCAGTCTCCCAAACACACTCATCACATGAAGGCACACCGTGTATAAATACAGCAGTCTCCCCAATACACTTATCACATAAAGGCACACCGTGTATAAATACAGCAGTCTCCCCAATACACTTATCACATGAATGCACACCGTGTATAAATACAGCAGTCTCCCAAACACACTTATCACATAAAGGCACACCGTGTATAAATACAACAGTCTCCCAAACACACTTATCACATGAAGGCACACTGTGTATAAATACAGCAGTCTCCCAAACACACTCATTTCATAAAGGCACACTGTGTATAAATACAACAGTCTCCCCAATACACTTATCACATAAAGGCACACCGTGTATAAATACAGCAGTCTCCCAAACACACTTATCACATAAAGGCACACCGTGTATAAATGCAACAGTCTCCCCAATACACTTATCACATGAAGGCACACCGTGTATAAATACAGCAGTCTCCCAAACACACTTATCACATGAAGGCACACTGTGTATAAATACAACAGTCTCCCCAATACACTTATCACATGAAGGCACACCGTGTATAAATACAGCAGTCTCCAAAATACACTTATCACATAATGGCACAGCGTGTATAAATACAGCAGTCTCCCAAACACACTTATCACATGAAGGCACACTGTGTATAAATACAGCAGTCTCCCAAACACACTTATCACATGAAGGCACACTGTGTATAAATACAGCAGTCTCCAAAATACACTTATCACATAAAGGCACACCGTGTATAAATACAGCAGTCTCCAAAATACACTTATCACATAAAGGCACACCATGTATAAATACAGCAGTCTCCCAAACACACTTATCACATGAAGGCACACCGTGTATAAATACAGCAGTCTCCCAAACAATCTTATCACATAAAGGCACACCGTGTATAAATACAACAGTCTCCCCAATACACTTATCACATGAAGGCACACCGTGTATAAATACAGCAGTCTCCAAAATACACTTATCACATAAAGGCACACCGTGTATAAATACAGCAGTCTCCCAAACACACTTATCACATGAAGGCACGCCGTGTATAAATACAGCAGTCTCCCAAACACACTTATCACATGAAGGCACACCATGTATAAATACAGCAGTCTCCCCAATACACTTATTATATATACAATTTCCTTTATGTCCTGATATGACTTTAATTGTTTATTTCAAATAAAATCATAACTAAACTAGGGATTGGATGTATGATTGTTGGGGCAGATAAATTAAAAATTTGTTTAAATTTATAAATTTTACCATTTGATCAGACCAATGGGATAAAGTTAAATACCTGTAAATAACCTTTTCATCAGATTTAGACCTTATATTTGAGACTTTATTATGTTGGATTTGGGGGCTATAGATTTTATAGAAATGAATGACCTTGACCATCATTCAGGTAAAATTTCGTCAATGTAACAAAGTCTATCTGTTTGACTTCTGAGAGATAAAAATATTTTCCTTGTGAAAACCGAGGCAAACGAGCACTAGAAACCCAAGGAGTCTCTTAAAATTAATGAAGTTAGAAACGCTTTCCCTGGTCTAAGGAGGAAAGTCATAATTAGTGCTACTTAATATTTGTATTTTCCACTTGAAAATCATGTTGATATTTTGAAGTATCAGTACGAGGACCTGTGAGTATAGACCAATCCTAAACAAATTAGTCTGATTACAGCTGGTAAGTGTTATATACTGATAATACAAGTGTTGTTGATTGGCTGAATGTTCCTAGTAAAACATTTAAATACCTACAGTAGTGAAACAATAGAATTATAGTATACTGATATTTCAAGCAACTTTTGGATTACCAAGAGGCACAAGAGACCTGTCACATTGCCTTTAGTAACCTTGAACTCGGTAATAAAATCCTTGTGATAGAATAATCTGATATTGTTGACTGTTTCAGACCAGTAACCACATGTTGGGTCCTAAACACTTCCCTATTGACAGACTTATGGCGATTTTCTTCTCCATCGTTGAGGGAAAGGTAGCACCTACTGCTAATATATTTGTACAGGTAAGTTGATTGTCAATGAAAGGTAGCACCTAATGCTAATATATTTGTACAGGTAAGTTGATCATCAATGAAATGTAGCACCTACTGCTAACATATTTGTACAGGTAAGTTGATTGTCAATGAAATGTAGCACCTACTGCTAATATATCTGTACAGGTAAGTTGATCATCAATGAAAGATAGCACCTACTGCTAATATATTTGTACAGGTAAGTTGATCATCAATGAAAGGTAGCACCTACTGCTAATATATTTGTACAGGTAAGTTGATCATCAATGAAAGGTAGCACATACTGCTAATATATTTGTACAGGTAAGTTGATCATCAATGAAATGTAGCACCTACTGCTAATATATTTGTACAGGTAAGTTGATCATTAATGAAAGATAGCACCTACTGCTAATATATTTGTACAGGTAAGTTGATTATCAATGAAAGATAGCACCTACTGCTAATGTATTCGTACAGGTAAGTTGATCATCAATGAAATGTAGCACCTACTGCTAATACATTTGTACAGGTAAGTTGATCATCAATGAAAGGTAGCACCTACTGTTAATGTATTTGTACAGGTAAGTTGATCATCAATGAAAGGTAGCACCTAATGCTAATATATTTGTACAGGTAAGTTGATCATCAATGAAAGGTAGCACCTACTGTTAATGTATTCGTACAGGTAAGTTGATCATCAATGAAATGTAGCACCTACTGCTAATATATTTGTAGTAATTAAAAGTATAAAATAAGATTGATTAACACATAATCAAGGTTATTTTTTTTCCTGTAGATCAACTGTTTCAAATTTGAACTTTGATTGGAATTTTTTAAATGTATTTAATAGGAAACTGGTAAATAGTACATTTGTATATCTTTTTTTAAAGCTCTGACATAATTCTGCACAGAGATATCAATGAGCTCCTAAACGCCCTATTGGATTTTTAGGTCACCTGAGACGAAGTCTCAAGTGACCTATTCTAATCGCCTTTTGTCCCGTCGTCGTGCGTCGTATGTCCGTACACAATTTACATTTTCGACTTCTTCTCCAAAACTGCTGAAGCAATTTCAATGAAATTTTCCACAAACCTTCTAAGGCATAAGGCCAATCAAAATTGTGAATTATATGGTCCCCCCCCCCCCCGGGGGGGCTGTGGGAGGGGCCAAAAGGGGTAAAATTGAGTAAAATTTCAAAAATCTTCTTCTCTACTCACAGATGTGGTAGAATCAAATACTCTTCATAGATAGAAAGGTCTTGAGGTCCTTTGCAAAAATTGTGAATTATATGACCCTGGGGTCTCTAGTTTCCTCCTGGGGAGGGGGTTAAGTTTACTATAGTTGGAAAACTCATTTTTGAGTATTAGTTGGTCATTTGTAATAGGAAAGGAGTCAAATGTTGTCAGAATTATCAGTATGAGATGGCCATTTAATCCTATTAACAAATTTTCTATGACTGACCCCCAGGGGCCTTAGGGGCGGGGTCAAAAGGAGTCAAATAGGCTAAAACTTCAAAAATCTTCTTCTGAAATTCTGGAAATGGTAGAATCAAATACTTTTCATAAATAGAAAGGTCTTAAGGTCCTTTACAAAAATTGTGAATTATATAACCCTGGGGTCTCACGTTTCCCCCTGGGGGGGAGGTCTAGTTTACTATAGTTCATATAGGGAAAACACATTTATGAGCATGTTTTGCTCAATTTTCATTGGAAACGAGTCAAACTTGGTTAGAATTATTAGCCTGAGATAGCATTTTAATATCATATCCACATTGGTCCTGGCCGACCCCCTGGGGGCAGAGCTAGAGGAGCGGGGCTAAAAAAAGGGTCAAATAGGCTAAAACTTCAAAAATCTTCTTCTGAACTTCTGGAAATGGTAGAATCAAATACTTTTCATAAATAGAAAGGTCTTAAAAGGTCCTTTACAACAATTGTGAATTATATGACCCTGGGGTCTCACGTTTCCCCCTGGGGAGGAGGTCTAGTTTACTATAGTTCATGTAGGGAAAACACATTTATGAGCATTTTTTGCTCAATTATCATAGGAAATGAGTCAAACTTGGTTAGAATTATTAGCCTGAGATAGCATATCATATCCATATTGGTCCAGGCCGACCCCCTTGGGGCAGAGGGGCGGGGCCAAAAAGGTCAAATAGGCTAAAGCTTCAAAAATATTCTTTTAAAATTCTGGAAATGGTATAATCAAATACACTTTATAGATGAAAAGGTCTTAAAGTTTGTTTATGAAAATTGTAAATGATATGACCTTGGGGTCTCCTGTTTCCCCTTGGGGAGGGGGTCAAGTTTACTATAGTTTATATAGGAAAAACACATTAATGAGCATTTTTTGCTCAATTTTGGTTAGAATTATTAGCCTGAGATAGCATTGTGATATCATATATCATATCCACATATATTGGTCCTGGCCGACCCCCTGAGGGCAGAGGGGCAGGGCTAAAAAAGGGTCAAATAGGCTAAAACTTCAAAAATCTTCTAAAATTCTGGATATAGTAGAATCAAATAATTATAGATGGAAAGGTCTTAAGGTGTTTTATAAAAATTGTGAATTATATGACCTTGGGGTCTCACGTTACCCCCTGGGGAGGGGTCAAGTTTACTATAGTTTATATAGGAAAAACATATTTGTGAACATTATTTGCCCAATTTTCGTAGTCAAACTTGATTAGAATTATAAGCCTTAGATATAGCATTTTAACATCCATATCCATCCTCGATGACCCCCTGGGGGACAAGAGGGGCAGGACCAAACAGGGTCAAAATGATTAAAATTTCAAAAAATACCTCTAAGTTCACAGGTTTGATGGAAGCAAATACTCTTCATAGCCTAAAAAGTCAAATTTACAAATCACTGACCAACTTCAAGGCCCAGCATATAGTGTTTATATGTCTTTAATTTGTTTCATTATATATTCTAACTCAGGTGACCGTTAAGGCCCATGGGCCTCTTGTTGACATTATTGTAGATCTCTTCACTGGTCAGTTTGAACATGCTTGGACAAGTGGCCGGAGATGACCAAATAGACACACCAAAGTATAAATGTCTAGTGTCCTTGGAGTTCATCAAATCGGTGTCAAGGTCAGTACTCATACACAATGAAGGTCATTGTTATAAAAAAGACCACAAATTAGTGTCAAGGTCAGTACTCATTACACTCAAGGTCATTGTCATAATTAAGGTCATAAATTAGTGTCAAGGTCAGTACTCTTTACACTCAAGGTCATTGTTATAATAAAGATCATAAAACAGTGTCAAGGTCAGTACTCGTTACACACAAGGTCATTGTTATAATTAAGGTTATAAATTAGTGTCAAGGTCAGTACTCTTTACACTCAAGATCATTGTTATAATAAAGGTCATAAATCAGTGTCAAGGTCAGTACTCATTACACTCAAGGTTATTGTTATAATAAAGATCATAAATTAGTGTCAAGGTCAGTAATCATTACACTCAAGGTCATTGTCATAATTAAGGTCATGAATTAGTGTAAAGGTTAGTATCTATTACACTCAAGGTCATTGTTGTAATAAAGGTCGTAAATCAGTGTCAAGGTCAGTACTTGTTACACTCAAGGTCATTGCTATAATAAAAGTCATAAATTAGTGTCAAGGTCAGTACTCGTTAAACTCAAGGTCATTGTTATAATAAAGATCATAAATTAGTGTCAAGGTCAGTACTAATTACACTCAAGGTCATTGTTATAATAAAGATCATAAATTAGTGTCAAGGTCAGTACT
>SAYR01015898.1:437027-477950 GCA_004382745.1 Argopecten irradians irradians
TGAAATAGCAGTAATAATTAGGACAGACGATAGAAACATGTGATGATGGTGAGTTACAAATCCTAGACCAGCTACGTCAGGTGACTAGGTACTTTCTGTGAAATAGCTAGTAATAAAGGACAGACGATAGAAACATGTGATGATGGTGGGTTAAAATACTTAGACCAGGTACGTCAGTGACTAGGTACTTCTGTGAAATAGCAGTAATAATAGGACAGACGATAGAAATATGTGATGATGGTGGGTTACAAATCCTAGACCAGGTACGTCAGTGACTAGGTGCTTTCTGTGAAATAGCAGTAATAATAGGACAGATGATAGAGCCATGTGATGATGGTGGGTTACAAATCCTAGACCAGGTACGTCAGTGACTAGGTACTTTCTGTGAAATAGCAGTAATAATAGGACAGACGATAGAAATATTGATGATGGTGAGTTACAAAATCCTAGACGCAGGTACGTCAGTGACTAGGTACTTTCTGTGAAATAGCAAGTAATAAAAGGACAGACGATAGAAACATGTGATGATGGTGAGTTACAAATCCTATAGACCAGGTACGTCAGTGACTAGGTACTTTCTGTTGAAATAGCAGTAATAATAGGACAGACGATAGAAAATATGTGATGATGTGTGGGTACAAATCCTAGACCAGGTACGTCAGTGACTAGGTACTTTCTGTGAAATAGCAAGTAATAATGGGACAGACGATAGAAATTGTGATGATGGTGGGTTACAAATCCTAGACCAGGTACGTCAGTGACTAGGTACTTTCTGTGAAATAGCAGTTAAATAGGACAGACGATAGAAATATGTGATGATGGTGAGTTACAAATCCTAGACCAGGTACGTCAGGACTAGGTACTTTCTGTGAAATAGCAGTAATAATAGGACAGACGATAGAAATATGTGATGATGGTGGATTACAAAATCCTAGACCAGGTACGTCAGTGACTAGGTACTTTCTGTGAAAAGCAGTAATAATAGGACAGACGATGAAACATGTGATGATGGTGGTTTACAAATCCTAGACCAGGTACGTCAGTGGACTAGGTACTTTCTGTGAAATAGCAGTAATAATAGGACAGACGATAGAAAATATGATGATGGTGGGTTACAAATCCTAGACCAGGTACGTCAGTGACTAGGTACTTTCTGTGAAATAGCAGTAATAATAGGACAGACGATAGAAATATGTGATGATGGTGAGTTACAAATCCTAGACCAGGTACGTCAGTGACTAGGTACTTTCTGTGAAATAGCAGTAATAATAGGACAGACGATAGAAACATGTGATGATGGTGGGTTACAAATCCTAGACCAGGTACGTCAGTGACTAGGTACTTTCTGTGAAATAGCAGTAATAATAGGACAGACGATAGAAACATGTGATGATGGTGGGTTACAAATCCTAGACCAGGTACGTCAGTGGACTAAGGTACTTTCTGTGAAATAGCAGTAATAAAAGGACAGACGATAGAAACATGTTGATGATTGTGGGTTACAAATCCTAGACCAGGTACGTCAGTGACTAGGTACTTTCTGTGAAATAGCAGTAATAATAGGACAGACGATAGAAACATGTGATGATGGTGAGTTACAAATCCTAGACCAGGTACGTCAGTGACTAGGTACATTCTGTGACAGCTGTTCATTATCACAAGTAGAACACTTGTCAAAGGAAATTTCTAATTGTCACCAAAAAATATGGAGAATTAATGATCTACAACATTTCCTTCCTGGCTAATCCATTCAGAATAAGGTCAAGATGCCCACCAGAGAGTTACGTACTAAAGTGTATGTTAACTACAGCTTCATCAAACCTACAGCCAATTAGGCACTGTTAAACGAGTGTTGGGGACGGCCAATCACAGCACTATAGCTCAATCTGCTACAGTAGGTCAATGTTCTTAGTGAAAATGATGATCATAACCAGGCAAAATTATAGTACCTCCAATAAATACAATCAGACAATAATAACAACCTTTCAGATTGTAATGGCTTTTTTTTACATTCACAAATTGAATTTTCATTTACAAATGGAACATTATAAAAATAGTAACAATTTTTAATGTGGCAATGACCTTGGAAGCCACCAGTACTGACATTGATACAGATTTGATGATTTTTGTTTTAGCAATGACTTTGAGTATGATAATCACTGACCTTGACAATAGTTTAGTCTCTTGTCACAGTAACCTCGAGTGTAACAAGTACTGACCTTGACCCTAATTTATGACCTTTATTATAATAATGACCTTGAGTATAATGATTGACCTATTGTTATTGCTATAAGACAACAACGATTACAACATTGACCTATTGTTATTGCTATAAGACAACAACGATTACAACATTGACCTATTGTTATTGCTATAAGACAACAACGATTACAACATTGACCTATTGTTATTGCTATAAGACAACAACGATTACAACATTGACCTATTGTTATTGCTATAAGACAACAACGATTACACATTGACCTATTGTTATTGCTATAAGACAACAACGATTACAATATTGACCTATTGCTATAAGTTCCTTGCCTATTGTATCATCATATGGATTGATACAATAGTGAAGGTTGATCTACATGTTATTGTTATAAGGTAATTTCCATGTTTCGTATGGATTTGAAATACAACAGTGGATGTTGACCTTTATGTTGTTACTATAAGATAAGTTCCTTGCTTACTCTATTGTCTTTAGAATACAATGTGACTGTTGATCTATTGTTCTATACCTTGTATGTAGTCTGTCAGGTTATTGATTTGTCTTGACCTACATGTCTGCCAGACACATCAGTCAGTCGATTCTGGTTCTGACTATCAAACACATATAATTAGATGCATCGTAGGGTTTTGATGGCCTATCATTTTCTTCAAGTTTTAAAAAAGATGTTGAAGGCAGCATGGAGAGTCTATCTGCCTTTTTGGTGTATAATCAGCCTGCATTTAAAAGACCCCTGTGTGCTTTGTTCAGCTGCAATGACGTTTGAAATATTCTTATGTCCACAGAATTAAAATTGTGCTTAGTACTCTGTGTGCTGATGCACATACCATGTGTATATAGTTTATTTCTATAACAAACACTATTAGGACATTAGTTTGTAGTAGGTATCTAACAAAATCATGGCCAGTATTATATACAGTGGTTGGACATTTTCTGTCTATCATCATAGAGTTGTCTTGAGCCTTAAATTGATTTTTTGCTTCCTCATGCAATCTGTCATCAGGAATCGATTTCTCAAAATTAAAGTGCAAACTGAAGTTTTTCTCCTTATGTAACTTATGTGAATTTTTTTTCCTATAGTCATTTTTGTTTCGAGAAATCAGCTCTGTATGAAAAAATTGCATAAGGGTACATAAAACATATGATTGACACCATTAAATGTCAATATTTATATTATTTATTTCAGACCTATTCAAAAGGAGCAGTTGACCATGTACAGGAAGCATTAACAGCTGCACAAAGAACTAAAAGTCTATCATCAAATATTTTTGAGGTTTGTCAAGCTCAATTCTACTTTCAAAGTTAAAACAATACCAAAGAACTAAAAGTGCTCTATCTCAAATATTTTTGAGGTTGTCAAGCTGAATTCTCTACTTTCAAAGTTAAAACAATACCAAAGAACTAAAAGTCTATCAACATATATTTTTGAGGTTTGTCAAGTTCAATTCTATTTTCAAAGTTAAAACAACACCAAAGAACTAATAGTCTATCAACAAATATTTTTGAGGTTTGTCAAGCTCAATTCTACTTTCAAAGTTAAAACAACAGCAAAGAACTAAAAGTCTATCCTCAAATATTTTTGAGGTTTGTCAAGCTGAATTCTTCTTTCAAAGTTAAAACAATACCAAAGAACTAAAAGTCTATCAACAAATATTTTTGAGGTTTGACTAGCCCAATTCTCCTGAACAATACCTTACTTAAGTCTCTATTAAATGGATGCCATGTTACAGTTCAGACAGTTATATGTGACTTAATGTTAAATCCATGCACTTTATTGGAAACCCCAACTTCATTTATCAAAATCATCTACAGATAGCCAAAGTATCTATCAAATATTTCATCGTCAAAAAAACTCCATTTTATGACTCAATATAATTTTCGAGCCTTCAGTGGTTTGATGTGCCAGCCAGCGCTGATTGTGTAAATATTGAGATACAGAGGAGAGGTGTCATTTATCACCTAGCCTACAGCCCATCAAGCTGTAGGTAGAGATAGGCCAACAGGGAGGTGTCTGTGACATTGAGAGTGTGCTCTCCGCTTCCTGTTTAATTAATTGTTTAAGATACATCATTGACAGCAACTTCAACCTTATAAATACATTATATAAATACTACCTGCATTAGAGGATGACAGTGCCTAGTGTCACCCCAAGGATATCACTGTTCGCCTCGGGTGACAGTGATATTCCGAGGGGTGACACTAGTAGTATTTATTTTATTATACCAAAAGTCTAGAAACAAAGCTAGTTTTCAAGTATTTGCAATATATTGAAACATTTTAACTAATTTTAGCAAAAGTCAAACAGTCACCGTCGGCAGTAGAATAGCATATCAGCTTCTACTCAGTAGCGCTAACTATATATAATTACTGCATTATGAAAAAAGAATACTCACAATAAGCATTTAGTGAAAATTCTTGTCGTCTTGTCTCCTGCGTTTGTTTAAATCTTAACGTTTTTGTAAATTTCAATGAATTTTGGCTTCATCCCATCGTCTGTTTACAACATTAGCAACGTCACAAAGACGCTTGAAATTGCATGTCTTCCGTTCACCTAATCACCGACAGGTTCATAAAAATCAACATATAGCGCTTTGACGGTAAGCGAAAAGACGTGAAAGGAAAGCTCCGTCCTTAATATGATTTTTTTTATTGATAAACAGACTAATTTTGCAAAATTATTACTAAATAGCTCCAGATAAATTTTGAAGCGTCGCTTCAAAAGATAAAGATGGCGTCGAAAAAAAGAAACAAGTGCGCGTCTTTATCGGGCGGTTAATATTTTGCACTGTCAAAAATACACTATCACCCGTTGCTAGGGGGTTGCTACGAACGTGTCTATTGTTTCCTATTGTTCTAATGTTACCTGCCGTGTGATAGTGTAAAATGCTAAATATCTCTAGACCAATCAGAATGCAGGATTCTCACTTGAGATATAATAAAAAAAAATAACAACCTAACATAGATATACATGTATGGCAGATTGTGTAAGCGTAAACCATAAGGAACAACCATCCTTTAGTACAAACAGCTACTCTTTAATCGATTTTCAAACTAGAACAGATTGATACAAATGGTAAATGTCTTGAGTTCTGATTTAAGGTTGCATGGCACTCAGGGGTTGATCATATATGCACTTGTATATATACAGTAAAACCCCGTTATATTGCCACCCGTTTTACCGCCAAACTCCCTTATCGCCATGAATTTATTCAGAACGGATTTCCCTCCATACAAATACACCTGTTATATCGCCAAACCCGTCTACCGCCATCCGCCATCACATTTGCGGAACCAATGATTAAAATAACACTATTAATGACCTCGTTAATATCGCCAAATTCTGTTGATAGGGACACATGTTTTTGTAAGGTGCTCAACTGCCGACTGACAGGTAATCAGCTACACACACTATGGCCGCGTGTACGACCGTGTGTACACAGTGAAATCAATTAACAATATGGGTACACCTTTGTTATTGTTTTACAGGTAGGTATCGCAAAACTCACTTCTGTACATGTGTTTTACGTACTATCGTAACGTTAGTTATTTATTGACAAAAAGGAACCCACAAGTCTATTTCTCTATATCACGTTCGTTTATAGACCATAAAATGCAACTAGCAATTTCAAGAGCGATAGAAATATAACGTACATGCAGAAGAATCCGCCGTTTATTAGTAAGATCAATTCGTCGTCTGAGTGCCATTTATGCAGACATGTGCGCGCAAGTGAGGTCACGACCGCACTGCGCTTGTTCAGAACTTGTATTCTTTTTTTCGGGGCGGGATTTCCCGTAATAAAAATATCATGTAACCAAGAAAATCCCAACTAGCAGGCAACTACGGCACGATACCTGGTAGCACAAACGTGTTCGGTTTTCGTATTTTACACACATAAAGCTGACATATTTATTGAAAGACTACTATCGAAATTACTTTAATTTTGGAACTGTTCATATTACAAAATACGAAGTGGCTGTACACTACACAGACTGACTAGAAAGTCTGTTTCAGTACGGCACAGGGGGACTACCTATATTTCGGCCTAATTAAGATTTAACGACAAATCCGATATACCGCCAAACTCGATATATCGCCAAAATCTAGGAAAACAGAAGGTGGCGATATAAAGGGGTTTTACTGTATATAGATTATAAATACCAGGGTTGTTATAATAAATACACTGTGGTCATTGAAGGATGAACTTTTATATATAGATTATATATACTGGGTTTATTATCGTAAATACACTGCTGTCATTTTATTACTGAAAAAACACAGAAAAAAATCAAACAGGCTTGCAGGTCTTTAAGAAGTTGTTTGATAATTGTTTTGTCTTTTAGTGATAAAATGTAACTATGAAGAATGAATAGTATTGTATGATTAATAGTATTGTACAATTAATGTATTGTACTAAAACCTTTCATTGTCAAAATCAATTGTCAGGGGGAAATGTCATTATGTAATTAATCTAAAACAGATTTAACCTTGTATTTCATTTATTTTACGTCACGCCATGAACAATCTCACCTTGTTCATTGGAAGCAGAAATAATCAAAGTGAAATCAAATTTTCCCGAATTTTCTCACTTTTGTTCTGATAGGATTCTGAAGTAATGCCTGGGCCCAAAAAAGACTCTCCATTTCTAATACCCAGCTAACTCAAATACAAATATGTCACAATTACAAGCTGAAAGATTTCCGATATTGTTTGCTAGTCTGAATTTATTTTTGGATCCTATTATTGCCGCAAGATATGTTTGCATTTCCTAGGGATGCTATTAACTGAAAGCGTCATAGTTATGAATAATTTATAGCAGTAATTAATGAAATGTTTTCTAGGTGGTGTTATAATGGAGTTGTTTCCCCTTACCCAGGGGCATTATATAGGATAAATATTGACATGTTTTTTAATGCATCATCTCAACTGTTACCGCTTACCTCCCCTATCAGCAGTGATTGAACCATCTCCAGGGTAAAGATGTTTTATGGAAATGTAGGGTAAATGAAATGTTCATGCTTGATCAACTTGTTTGAATTTACAGTCATGGTTGAATGTATGCTTTTTAAAATGTTTGAAAGGTTTTCTTTGTGCGTAGTCTTGTTGGATATAGCTGGTGGCAATTTATCTCTAGAAAATGTGTCTCCAATGAAGGGTAATTTGTGTATCAGAAATGTGATGATGTCTGTTGGCAATCTGACTGATTGACCGACATTTTGTATGATGTGCAATAAAAAGGGTTAGCTTTACATCATTTTGTCACAAGATTAGAAACATTTTAGTAGGTCACATATTTAAAAAATGGTTTAGGAATAAACAATTTGAAGGACATTATTTTTATCTGTTCTCAATTTAGAAATATACAGCTGTTTACATTTACAATACAGATTTTAGTCGGTTATATAGACAAAACCTGTCTAGTGTAGGCAATAAATAAATGACCTAAATCCTTTAGATTGCTGAATATAGATGGTGAAACGCCACTGAGCAATAGACAGAGTCCTGTAGACAATAAATAAAGGACCTTTAGATTGCTGACTAAAGATGGTGAATCGCCACTGAGCAATAGACAGAGTCGTGAAGGTGGTACACTTATGAAAACATGTACTAGTGGCATGATCAGTGTTATAAACTCTATCCTGCATGACCTAACTGATGGCGTTAAAGTATGTCAGACTATATTCAGTAATTCAGGAGAATTGTGTTTTAGATGTTATAAATAATGATATTGTTTTTGTTTGATTTTCAGCCTTACATAGAAGAAATATGTAACTCGTTAAGATATCATATATTTGAGAAGTTTTTAGAAAGGTAAGTAGATTACAAATAAAAGCAGGTGCAAAAGACTGAATTATTAGTATCTAAATATAAAATAAATAACCAATTATAATAATACCAGATAACAGTATCTGTAAGTGACCATCAAGGGGTATATATCATATATCAAATAAAAACTGATAAATACAAACTAAAAAAAATCTAATAAAAAGCCAACATAACACACATTTCGAGTCCGTGTCGTGGTAAGATATGGTTCAGCGTTCTCATTTTCACATATTTTTGGTATCCAACTGATATCGTCTGTGAGTCATTATTTATTTTGGCAAATTCACTTATTGTTTTATAAGATAATGCTGCAATTTCATGGTTGCATTTCTAAACATTTCAAGACATTTGTCTTTAAAGGTTTTTGTCTTATCAGATATATCTGATCTGCCTTTGACTGGCTGTGAAAGTGAGGTACTGTATACTATGTAGTTGTTAAATTTCATAGCGAGAAGATTTCGCGATCTTTGATACTAATTCGCAGAGAGAAATGTTGGTGCATTTGTCAATTTCTAATGGGAACAAGCACAGGTTATAGGATTTGTAAAAGCAGCTTTACAGTAGATATATATATATATACCAAGAAAAAAGTATGTGTCCATGTAGAGTTGAAAAATAAATTAAAAGTCAACAACTTTCCTCTTGTACATTCACCATTTCATGATGGCTCTTCAGGAATATGTTTATTTTTCAAAGAACATATTCCTGAAGAGCCATCATGAAATGGTGAATGTACAAGAGGAAAGTCGTTGACTTTTATTTTATATATATATACAGTAAGTTGGTTGATTTAATGGATCTCTTGGAAAACATTGTGATTGTCTTTTGCTCCATTCTTTAGGGCATGGTAACTTTATTCATGAAGAGTTCATTCTTTTTTTTGTACATTTCAGTGAAAAGTACACAAGATTTTGTCAATGGAAAAACCTAGAACTTAATATACAGGTAAGTTTTGTTGTGATATCTGTATCACAAGTAGACAATTCCTCCATCGCCGAATATCTTTATCACAAGGATATAAATCCTCCATCATCGAATATCTGTATCACAAGGAGATGATTCATCCATCACTGAATATCTGTATCACAAGGAGATAAATCTTCAATCACCGAATATCGGTATCATAAGGAGATAATTCCTCCATAACCGAAAATCGGTATCATAAGGAGCTGATTCCTCCATCACCAAATATCTGTATCACAAGGAGATAAATCCTCCATCACCGAATATCGGTATCATAAGGAGATAATTCCTCCATCACCAAATATCTGTATCACAAGGAGATAATATAGCTGAGAGTCTGAGGTAGGACTTTATCATTGATTTAACTGAACCCCTGTTACAATAAACTTTCTTTGTCCATCCCATTGAGCTTGAACACATGTGGTGAAACCAATTAATTCCCCATTACACATATACATATGGTTACTATATATAGACTTTATGGGGAATCCCCTAAAAGCCTTGCATCCCAGATCTTACCCGATTACATTAATTAGTTACATGGTTAACAGTATTGGTAACATCTCTGCAACATGTTTATCTTAGTTTAGTGACTGTTGAGAGAAACATGCACAGCTAACGTGGGACAGGAAGGCAATACAATCAGAGGATAAAGTGTGAATTCATTCCTGTGTTGAAAATTGTTATTTGTACATCTGGAAAGTGTGCTTACGAAGTGGTCTTCCATGACAGATTAAAAATAGCTTTCTGATGCGAGTTATTTCAACTTGAAAAAGCGGAAGCCATACATAGTTCTTATTGATGATTAGATCTAACATGGTGTTACTCATTAGCTAGATCTAATGTGGTGTAACTCATTACCTAGATCTAAGGTGTTGTAACTCATTAACTAGATCTAACGTGGTGTTACTCATTAACTAGATCTAATGTGGTGTTACTCATTAACTAGATCTAACGTGTTGTAACTCATTAACTAGATCTAACGTGGTGTTACTCATTAACTAGATCTAACGTGGTGTAACTCATTAACTAGATCTAACGTGGTGTAACTCATTACCTAGATCTAACGTGGTGTAACTCATTACCTAGATCTAAGGTGTTGTAACTCATTAACTAGATCTAACGTGGTGTAACTCATTAACTAGATCTAACGTGGTGTAACTCATTAACTAGATCTAACGTGGTGTAACTCATTAACTAGATCTAACGTGGTGTAACTCATTAACTAGATCTAACGTGGTGTAACTCATTAACTAGATCTAACGTGGTGTAACTCATTAACTAGATCTAACGTGGTGTAACTCATTAACTAGATCTAACGTGGTGTAACTCATTAACTAGATCTAACGTGGTGTAACTCATTAACTAGATCTAACGTGGTGTAACTCATTAACTAGATCTAACGTGGTGTAACTCATTAACTAGATCTAACGTGGTGTAACTCATTAACTAGATCTAACGTGGTGTAACTCATTAACTAGATCTAACGTGGTGTAACTCATTAACTAGATCTAACGTGGTGTAACTCATTAACTAGATCTAACGTGGTGTAACTCATTAACTAGATCTAACGTGGTGTAACTCATTAACTAGATCTAACGTGGTGTAACTCATTAACTAGATCTAACGTGGTGTAACTCATTAACTAGATCTAACGTGGTGTAACTCATTAACTAGATCTAACGTGGTGTAACTCATTAACTAGATCTAACGTGGTGTAACTCATTAACTAGATCTAACGTGGTGTAACTCATTAACTAGATCTAACGTGGTGTAACTCATTAACTAGATCTAACGTGGTGTAACTCATTAACTAGATCTAACGTGGTGTAACTCATTAACTAGATCTAACGTGGTGTAACTCATTAACTAGATCTAACGTGGTGTAACTCATTAACTAGATCTAACGTGGTGTAACTCATTAACTAGATCTAACGTGGTGTAACTCATTAACTAGATCTAACGTGGTGTAACTCATTAACTAGATCTAACGTGGTGTAACTCATTAACTAGATCTAACGTGGTGTAACTCATTAACTAGATCTAACGTGGTGTAACTCATTAACTAGATCTAACGTGGTGTAACTCATTAACTAGATCTAAGGTGGTGTAACTCATTAACTAGATCTAACGTGTTGTAACTCATTACCTAGATCTAACGTGGTGTAACTCATTAACTAGATTTAACGTGGTGTAACTCATTAACTAGATCTACATGGTGTAACTCATTAACTAGATCTAACATGGTGTAACTCATTAACTAGATCTACATGGTGTAACTCATTAACTAGATCTAACATGGTGTAACTCATTAACTAGATCTAATGCGGTGTAACTCATTAACTAGATCTAACATGGTGTAACTCATTAACTAGATCTAGATCTAACGTGGTGTAACTCATTAACTAGATCTAACGTGGTGTAACTCATTAACTATATCTAACGTGGTGTAACTCATTAACTAGATCTACATGGTGTAACTCATTAACTAGATCTAACGTGGTGTAACTCATTAACTAGATCTAACGTGGTGTAACTCATTAACTAGATCTAACGTGGTGTAACTCATTAACTAGATCTAACGTGGTGTAACTCATTAACTAGATCTAACGTGGTGTAACTCATTAACTAGATCTAACGTGGTGTAACTCATTAACTAGATCTAACGTGGTGTAACTCATTAACTAGATCTAACGTGGTGTAACTCATTAACTAGATCTAACGTGGTGTAACTCATTAACTAGATCTAACGTGGTGTAACTCATTAACTAGATCTAACGTGGTGTAACTCATTAACTAGATCTAACGTGGTGTAACTCATTAACTAGATCTAACGTGGTGTAACTCATTAACTAGATCTAACGTGGTGTAACTCATTAACTAGATCTAACGTGGTGTAACTCATTAACTAGATCTAACATGGTGTAACTCATTAACAAGATCTAACGTGGTGTAACTCATTAACTAGATCTAACGTGTTGTAACTCATTAACTAGATCTAACGTTGTGTAACTCATTAACTAGATCTAACGTGGTGTACGTAACTCATTCACCCTTGAACATTCATAATGTTTCAGTCTATGAATTAAAACAATTTAAGTTTGCCTATTCTGAATTTGCATATTACATAGTTTTCTGCCCTTGCAGGTAGGTATTGATTGATGCGTCATGTGTTTGCGAGCTTAACGTCATACGTTTCGGAGAAATCAACCTGAATTGCGCTCACAAAATAATGATGTAACAATGGATACCTACCTGCAAGGGAGCTAACTCTGTAATATGCAAAGACGGAATATGGGTGAATGAATTAAGAAATCAAAGAGTCAAAGCTTTCTATGAATATAACTTATAATTACATACGGAAAACATTACATATGTTAAGGAAATTAAGTTCCTTAACTTCAGATCCTGAACTTCTGTAATACTTTCCTATGGAGAACTTTAAGTTGAAGAATGTTGATTAAACTGGGCCCAGGCAGTACTAATCGTGTCCATCAAAATTGTCATTTTAGTAATCCTTATTGTAACACTTTGTTTCAACACTTTGGTATACAAATGTTTCGGAAGCAATGTTTGTGAACAGTTATAATATATGTGTCCCATTTCTAGGTGTTCAAAAATCATATGAAGGTTTATTTATCCAAACCCAATGGTATATAAGATTTGAGAATGATGTATAAATGTACATACAGTGTGTATTACAAAACATAATTAGATGGAAATAAACATCCCTATAAAGCCCTGTATAAATTGTAAACTCACAGTAAATATTACTAGTTTAGAAATGACTCCTTCTTCTAGCAATTTTAAATGTCAAGCTTTTGTCATATTTGAGAAATTTATTGATTTAGATTTTCCCGGAGGAATAAATTTTGTCCAATTATCTTTGGTTAGGCACTGTAATATGAAGCTGTGAGTCAGTTCGACTGATGTATCCTCTGAAGTTAGCATCTCTCCCTTCCCCTGCAGTTGTACAGTAGAATGTAAATGCTGCTGTGTGTACCAAGATGTAGCTGCTAATGCTCTGGGTTTTAAATGTATAATTTAATGTCTGTTAGCATGGGATGAACAATTTCCTAGTGCAGTATGAATATTAATGTACATATCTGCATCTCTGTATTAAAAGCTTATAAAATAATGTTGTGGGTTTTAAGATATATGTTTTAAAGTCTAGTATTAAGGTACAGTCTCTAATAGTTCAACTTGATTAAAATCGTGATCATTGATATATCCCATAATATGTTAAATGGAGGATATGAATACATCATATATTATGTAATACCGTATTCGACCCAACAAGTGCCAAGGACGCTTAAAATCTGGAGGAAAAAATAAAAAGAGAACAAAAAGAGGTTGCTTGAATTGATAAGACCAAAATTGGATTAACACTCACAAAATTATTGCATAGAGTATATATGCTATTAATCAATTTGTTATAGCAATTTAATAGTTTTCATAATTTTTGTATTTGAATCAAGGTGAGTAAAATTGTGGCCTCAAAAATGGGGAGGGGGCATTTATAGGACAGAATGCTTAATGTATCAAATACAGTGTTTTACACACCGTCTAGTCACTATTTCAAAACTTACAGAGAGAAATAAAATCATAGACTTTTCTCTCGTAAAACAGGTTTTCTTTATCGAAGACAACTTAACCCTGAATGTCAGGGCCATTTTTGTTGAATGAGTGCAAATCTCCAATTGATTTCGTTTAGACTGAGAAACAAATATACAGAGTTAATACACAAGTTTATAAAATGTCACCTGGACTTTGACAGCAGATTGCCTGATTATGGATAAAGTATAATAGAACTATAATTACACTCTGCATTTCAGTTTAATTATGATCAGGAATTTTAAATGTGGCATTTTGCGTGGAAAATAGATTTAGAATTGGAATTTGGAAGCTTTAGATGGTCCATGGATTTGTAATTTACACATGTAATAGAGAGATGGATTGAGGTAGAGGAAACTCGCCAGAGGTAATAGAGTAACTGTCTGATATATAGAATTACTCCATTTAGTTATAGACTTGTTTTAATGAATTCTCTTGTTTATTGCAGTTAACAATGAACGACTTGTTTTAATGAATTCTCTTGTTTATTGCAGTTAAGTATTAATGAATTCTCTTGTTTATTGCAGTTAACAATGAACGACTTCAGTGTACATAGGATAATTGGACGGGGCGGCTTTGGAGAAGTTTATGGTTGTAGAAAGGCAGATACTGGAAAAATGTAAGTTAGCTCCAGATAAATAATGACAGATACAGGAAAAATGTAAGTTAGCTCCAGATAAATAAAGTCAGATACAGGAAAAATGTAAGTTAGCTCCAGATAAATAAAGACAGATACAGGAAAAATGTAAGTTAGCTCCAGATAAATAAAGTCAGATACAGGAAAAATGTAAGTTAGCTCCAGATAAATAAAGTCAGATAAAATAAAGGCACATACAGGAAGAATGTAAGTTAGCTCCAGATAAATAAAGTCAGATACAGGAAAAATGTTAGTTAGCTCCAGATAAATAAAGGCAGATACAGGAAAAATGTAAGTTAGCTCCAGATATATAAAGTCCGATAAAATAAAGGCAGATACAGGAAAAATGTAAGTTAGCTCCAGATAAATAAAGACAGATAAAGGAAAAATGTAAGTTAGCTCCAGATGTTAAAAATGATGTTACTGTTACCTACTTTATGTTTTTTTTTACCTACATCACAAATATGGTCTTGGCTATTTCTTCGTCACTACTACTTTCAGGGAGAGACTAAAACAAAGTAAGCTCCCCTTATTGTGTTGTTCACAATACCAGTTTTCAGTGTGTAACTACATATTTGATACTTTGTATTTTTTGTTCCACAGGTATGCAATGAAATGCCTGGACAAGAAACGGATAAAAATGAAACAAGGAGAAACTCTAGCATTAAATGAGAGGATAATGTTGTCTCTAGTCAGCACAGGGGTATGTTATGATAAATACTGTCTGGTCAGCACAGGGGTATGTTATGATAAATACCGTCTGGTCTGCACAGGGGTATGTTATGATAAATACCGTCTGGTCTGCACAGGGGTATGTTATGATAAATACTGTCCAGTCAGCACAGGGGTATGTTATGATAAATACTGTCCAATCAGCCCAGGGGTATGTTATGATATATATTGTCTGGTCAGCACAGGGGTATATTATGATAAATACTGTCTGGTCTGCACAGGGGTATGTTATGATAGATACGGTCTGGTCAGCACAGGCGTATGTTTTGATAAATATTGACTTGTCAGCACAGGCGTATGTTACGATACATATTGTCTAGTTGACATAGGGGTATGTGATGATAAATATTATCTATGGCTTAATCTATTTCTATAATGATACAAATTAAATTAATTTAATCTTCTTTCGTGTAAGAGTAACTGACTAACCCCTTAGTATGTTAAACTTTGTGAAAGTTTATTAAAATCCAGTTCCTATAGAAAATCTATGAATGTGTTTTTGTGTTGTTTACTTGTGCTAGCAGGAGGGTAGCCCTTTCATAGTGTGTATGACGTACGCGTTCCAAACTCCGGAGAAGTTGTGTTTTATACTTGATCTGATGAACGGAGGCGACCTGCATTACCACTTGTCCCAACATGGGGTCTTCTCCGAGAGGGAGGTGCGGTTCTACGCTGCCGAGGTCATCCTAGGCTTAGAGCATATGCACAACCGGTTTGTGGTGTATCGAGATTTGAAGGTGAGTTCTTGTGTTTAAAAACATATTATGTCTTTTTAAAAATATTTTTAAACTTAAAATAACAATTAATTTCTCAGGTAATTATTAATTATAAGGACATAGATTTGTATTTGAATATTATTGCATCTTTTATACTATTATACAAATTCAATACTTTATCATAACTAAACCAGTTATCATCATATTTAATAAAATTCTCTTTTGATCACTTTTCCTGCACAAGCATGCTATATTTCAAATTTTGTATTTCAGCCTGCAAATATTTTATTAGATGAAAATGGCCATGTGAGAATATCAGATTTAGGTTTAGCCTGTGATTTTTCCAAGAAAAAACCTCACGCCAGCGTGTAAGTATTAATAATTTTTTGTTTGTGGGAATCATTTGTCAACATGTTAATCATAGCTATTTCTATACTGATGATATTACTGCTATATTTTACACAGAGGAACACATGGTTATATGTTTGTCTGTTTGATTTGTTTACAGAGGAACACATGGTTGTTTGTTTGTTTGTATGTTTACAGAGGAACACATGGTTATATGTTTGTTTGTATGTTTACAGAGGAACACATGGTTATATGTTTGTTAGTATGTTTACAGAGGAACACATGGTTGTTTGTTTGTTTGTATGTTTACAGAGGAACACATGGTTATATGTTTGTTTGTATGTTTACAGAGGAACACATAGTTATATGTTTGTTTGTATGTTTACAGAGGAACACATGGTTATATGTTTGTTTGTTTACAGATGAACACATGGTTATTTGTTTGTTTGTTCATTTACAGAGGAACACATGGTTATATGGCCCCCGAGGTCCTATCCAAAGGAACACCTTATGACTCCAGTGCTGATTGGTTTTCCTTAGGATGCATGCTGTACAAATTATTGAAAGGGTAAGTTTACTCATTAACTACTGCACTTATTATTATATTGGTGGATTAAGCACTATCTCCCAATTATTGTCCTGGTTTCATGGGACAATCAAAATTTGATATCTAGATTATTGAGAAATGGAGAATTTAACTGGCCCTTCCAGCCATGTCAATCGGCCATGTCATAAAAATCGTAAGACACATGTTTAATAACACTGTTATGACATCACATGTAATTTTGACATCATTGCATCTATATAGAGACCAAATTTAAAGTTTAACTTCTATTTCTATTAATAAGAGTTCAGTAATAAACAGAATCTTACACTCATAACTATCTTGTATGAAATTTATCAAACTAGTTAAATAATTTGATATGCCACTTACCTAAAGGCTCCTGGCATATGAAATTATTGAATTTGTTTGATAAATGTCATATCACATAGCCACTCATGTGAGATCCACTATTTATTTTATCTGACAGATAATGTAATGCTTAAAGTTTCTGTAATAATAAAGTCAAAATTTTTAAGATTCCTGTAGAATCATATTCCTGATAAGTCAGCCTTAATTTATTGAAGCTCTGATCAATACAATACTTGTAACAGAGATTCTGTTTATTTTTCAGACATAGTCCCTTCAGACAACACAGAACCAAAGACAAACATGAAATTGATAGAATGACCATGACTATGGTAAGTTGTGGTACAGAATCCTACACTTATAAACTGTATGATATATTATAAGATACTCCTATATAGTAACAGAGTAGGCAAACTCAGATCTGTGATACACATTCAGGGGGCCTATATATAGTAACAGAGTAGACAAGCTCAGATTTGTGATACACATCTAAGGGCCTATGTAGTAACAGAGTAGGCAAGCTCAGATCTGTGATACACATCCAGGAGGCCTATATAAAGTAACAGAGTAGGCAAGCTCAGATCTGTGATACACATCCAGGGGGCCTATATATAGTAACAGAGAATGCAAACTCAGATCTGTGATACACATCTAAGGGCCTATATAGTAACAGAGTAGGCAAACTCAGATCTGTGATACACATCCAGGGGGCCTATATATAGTAACAGAGTAGGCAAACTTAGATCTGTGATACACATCTAGGGGCCTATATAGTAACAGAGAATGCAAACTCAGATCTGTGATACACATCCAGGGGGCCTATATATAGTAACAGAGTAGGCAAACTCAGATCTGTGATACACATCTAGGGGCCTATATGGTTACAATGTTTCAGTTTCCTAAGCTGGCTGTATAATCTGAACAGGTTTTTTGCTCTAGTAGCATCTTAGGTGGTACAGTTCAGTGATATAACACTATTAATCAGGCAACATTCCAATGCTCCTATAAGCGGACAATCTAAATTTTTTATCATTCACATTGATGTTACATCATGGAAAAGTTGTCTTCAAATAACTCATACTTTTTGAGCTGCCTGATTCGATGACATAGTAACACGTCATTGCTGTTGTATATTTTGTAGAATGTTGAGCTGCCTGATTCGATGACGTGTGAGATGAAAGCCCTACTAGAAGGACTCCTACAGAGGAATGTCGACGATCGGCTAGGCTGTATGGGCCGAGGGTAAGCTTCCAGATACCAGTACTGGCTTCAATATCAAGGATTAAATAAATCTAATATAGATACAGGGATGTCATTGATCTGTTAATATCACACTGATTACCATAGCAACAAGTTTCTTCTAAAGACATAAGATTTTTAGTATATAACCCATCATTCCTCTCATATACAGAGCCCAAGAGGTAAAGGAACATCCATTTTTCCGGACCATAGATTGGACTCAGGTTTATCTCCAGAAATACACTCCGCCCCTCATTCCCCCGCGGGGCGAGGTCAATGCAGCCGATGCTTTTGACATAGGATCCTTTGACGAAGAGGACACAAAAGGCATTAAAGTAAGTTGTGGGTTTAAAAATGGATTTTTTTAAATGTTAAATATTTTCTGAGAAGATTTGATAAATCATACCCAGTGCATATAGTAAGTAGGTAGTTCTATCAAAATGGTTTTCAATAATACTATATAGTTCATGTTTTCTCTAAATCCACTGGATAAGTGATCAAAATTGTTTTGAACATGTTTCATCTTCACTTTATAAAATGGGTGTTTAAAAGAAAATTGAACTTATAAATTAACTTAATTATCAGTTTCAAAATCAAATTGGTAAGTTGAATTTATTTCTAGAATAAATTATCTTTTGAAATATTGCTGAAACTGACCAAGGAATTTTATATTGGAATTTTATAGTTAGCTGAAGCTGACCAAGAACTGTATCGGAATTTTCCATTGGTTGTCTCTGAGAGGTGGCAACAAGAAGTTGCTGAAACGGTGTTTGAGGCAATCAACACAGATACAGACAAACTAGAACAAAAACGCAAACAAAAACCAAGAATAGACGATGTGGATGTTGGTAGGTATCCAGATAAAAAGTATTACTCTCATAGCCATAAATCAGATGATAGCGTACATAGATAGTTCTACTTGTCAGATAGTTGTATACAAATAGTGTGTAATGAGAACATTTACGAACATCATACATTCTAACCTACAAGTTATTATTTAGGCGCCATCTTTATAACCAGTCTGTTTGAAACATAAAATAAGAACAAAAGCTGTAATTCTATGGCTTATTGTATGGAATACTTTTATATTACTATAGAGAACACAGTTGGTGGTAGGCGTAAGTATTGTTTTGTTGATGGTTCTATAACTTCACACGGGATGTTTCTTCACTGTCACAGATGGGAAAAGCATGTGTGAGAGTGTACAGTGTGATCACAACTGGACATCTACAGCCCACTACATATAACTTGGTCATAATGTAGTATCCAAAATAGCAACAGAGTATCCAAAATAGCAACAAAGTATCCAAAATAGCAACAGAGTATTAAAATTAGCAACAGAGTACCCAAAACAGCAACAGAGTATCCAAAATAGCAACAGAGTATCCAAAATAGCACCAAAGTATCCAAAATAGCGACAAAGTATCGAAAATAACAACAGAGTATCCAAAATAGCAACAGAGTATCCAAAATAGCAACAAAGTATCCAAAATATCAACAAAGTATCCAAAATAGCAACAGAGTATTCGAAATAGCAACAGAGTATTAAAAATACCAACTGAGTATCCAAAATAGCAACAGAGTATCCAAAATAGCAACAAAGTATCCAAAATAGCACCAAAGTATCCAAAATAGCGACAAAGTATCGAAAATAGCAACAGAGAATCCAAAATAGCAACAGAGTATCCAAAATAGCAACAAAGTATTCAAAATAGCAACAAAGTATTCAAAATAGCAACAGAGTATTCAAAATAGCAACAGAGTATCCAAAATAGCACTACAGTATCCAAAATAGTAACAAAGTATCCAAAATAGCACCAAAGTATCCAAAATAGCGACAAAGTATCGAAAATAGCAACAGAGTATCCAAAATAGCAACAGAGTTTCCAAAATAGCAACAGAGTATCCAAAATAGCAACAAAGTATCCAAAATAGCAACAAAGTATTCAAAATAGCAACAGAGTATTCAAAATAGCAACAGAGTATTCAAAATAGCAACAGAGTATCCAAAATAGCAACAAAGTATCCAAAATAGAAACAGAGTATTCAAAATAGCAACAGTGTATTCAAAATAGCAACAGAGTATTCAAAATAGCAATAAAATATCCAAACTAGCAACAAAGTACCGTATTTTTCGCATATAGTGCGCACCCGCGTATAGTGCGCAGGTACGTTTTTGAGTTTCATTTTGGAAAAAAAAATATTTACAATAAAAAATCTCAGTTTTTGTATCTTCGATCACAACATTTTGCATTGCCTCCAAACACTTTTGAAGAACAAAATCAAACAGTTCTTATTGTTTATCAGTGCTTAAAACAACCTTCTGTTCATTAAAATTAACTGGCGAAAGGAGTTTGACACGATGATTGACACTTTGTTTACACAACGGCAGGCCTAGTTAGCTTGTGAATTGCCGGTGACACTATAATGAGGATATCAACAACGATGTTTTTACAATCAAATATTTAACCATACCTTGTGTAATTCCAAGTGATATCAATCAAGTCTATTGTGTATCTGATAGGCATTTAGATTTAATCATTGTCCAAGATATTAGCTGGAAAGCCGACTGAGTAGGCTAATCAACCACAGGTGGCCGCCATATTTGATTACTGACTGCACGCTTCCGTATTCTCAATTATTTCAATTAGTATTGAAATCAGGATGATATCTTACAGAACCATTTAAAAAGATAGTAATAAGAGTAAATTTTACAGTCATACCATCATTTATAGTGCCGATTGGTCAGTGTTAAAGTAGGAAGGTTTTAGTTTCATATTTAATTTGCTGGCTCTGCATGTGGGATTACACTCACTTCCGTAAACTTCCGTATTTGCTAGTTCAAAAGTTTTCACATGCTGGAGAAACTTATTTATAAGGTTATCTGTCTAAAGTGACGAATTAATTACACACTTATACATCGTTTTAAGCTCCAGGCTATATTCATTTAGCCATTTAGATTTGGAGATACCTTACTGAATATTCACGATCGTAACATGAATCCGGTCATGAACACACGTGCTCTCAAAACGGACTTTCAAGGAGTTAAAGATAAAAATTTCAAGAGATGTTTTCCTTTTATATTGAATATATGCATTGACCACTGACTTAAAGATCCAAGTATTTAATCATAATTATTTCACGACAACGTGTACAAAATGTTACTGCATCGCTCGCGGGACCTGCCGGTCGGCGATCATAACCCAGGACCTGGCCATGCCTTGTACCTGCGTATAGTGCACACCCCCAACTTTTCACTTGATAAATTATGAAAAAAAGTGCGCACTATACGCGCAAAAATACGGTATCCAAAATAGCAACAGAGTATCACAAATAGCAACTAAGTATCCAAAATAGCAACAAATTATCCAAAATAGCAACAGAGTGTCCAAAATAGCAACAAAGTATCCAAAATAGCATCAGAGTATTCAAAATAGCAACAGAGTATCCAAAATAGCAACAGGATATTCAAAATAGCAACAGAGTATTCAAAATAGCAACAGAGTATCTAAACTAGCAACAAAGTATCCAAAATAGCAACAAAGTATCCAAAATAGCAACAGAGTATCCAAAATAGCAACAAAGTATCCAAAATAGAAACAGAGTATTCAAAATAGTAACATAATATCCAAAATAAAAACAGTATCTAAAATAGCAACAAGATGTCCAATATAGCAAGAAAGTATCCAAAATAGCAACAAGGTGTCCAATATAGCAACAAAGTATTCCAAATAGCAACAAGGTGTCCAAAATAGCAACAAAGTATCAAAGTAGAAACAAAGTATCCAAAAACAATACACAACATTGTGGTACATTATACAACACTGTTGTTCAATTCAAAATTATATTGAATTATGTTAAAGGGACAATTCAGTGAGCTAATTCTGTAACATAATCACGAAGCAAAATATGACATAAATGTATTGTTTTACATTTCTTATGAAGAACATATATAGCAAGAAAAATTGACAAATTTCAAGACATTGTTAAGTATTTTGATTGATAACATTGAAATTTCAAATCGTTGATCAATACAATTAAGGACGTACAACATGTAAGCTGTACCCATACTCGAGCCAAAGTCACACACTTTCAACAAATGCAGTACATATCACCACTGAGGAGTTGATGAAATTATTTTTAGACAAGATGAAATTATTTTTATACAAGAACATGCATCTAATAAGCTAAGCACACTACTGTATGACCGATTTGAGTAGTTCTAGACAAAAAAATCTTTACTACACAGGCAAGGGCCAGGGTTGGGCATACAAGACATCCGACCAGTACGTGTAATGGCGGACAGTAAGCGAGTTTGAACATTTCACATACATTTCACTACAGCAGTCTTTTCTGGTATATCACAGTAAAACCAACTTATCTAATTTCTATTAAAACTGGTTTATTTCCGAAATATGTGCAAATTTTAATGTACTCTTAGACTGAATTGTCCCTTTAAATTATGACATATTGTTCAACATTTTGATACTGTGTGCTACATTTGGTACAATATCTACTATTGCCTATAGTGTAAGTAAAAGACTATTCAGCTCAAGGTTTTCCCCACATCTGTCTTATACCGTTTTACTGTTTTGATTTGTATATTTTATAACAAAAAAGATATTTACATAGGATAATATATGCATTGAAAAGAAAACTTTCATAAGACCTTAATTACATTAAAAAAATCAGAAAGTTTTGCCCTCTTGTTTATACCATTCACTGCCTGATTGCAGTTTGTCATTTTACATTGAAACCAATCATCAACTATATTAATTTCGTACCATCTTAATTAGAATGTTTGATACATGTAAACTATGAAACTGAAAAACTGACAAAAGACACTGAAACGCTTAACTTACAAGTACAGGTAAGATTTTTCTTCAAAAGAAAATTGACTTGTTAACCATCCACAGGATCTAAATATAGTAACAACTATAAGTACCATATTCGACCGAATAAGCGCCCCACTCCCTCCCAATTTTCCTGACCACAATTTCACAACTGTCTTGCATTTAAAACTTGACATGTTAATTAAATGTAGACTAAACAAATGAGTATCTTATGTCTTGTACATTTGATTTCTTTTGAAAATTGATTAGGAGTTTACTTTTGATTGAAAATTTCAGAAATGCTAGTAAAATTTAGGTCAAATATCGTATGTAAATAAAGGTTAACAAACATCTTCAATGAAAATGAATTCTTTATTGTGATAGGTCCTACAGACTGTATAGTGGAGGGAGAGGTACTAAAACTAGGAGGACCCTTTCTACAAACATGGCAGAAGAAACATCTCAAATTATATCCTAATAGATTAGAATTTTACAGCAAGAACAAAGATGGCCAGGTGGTCCGAGGAAAAGGAGTAGAGGTATGTATAGGTGGTCTGAGGAAAAGGGGTAGAGGTTTGTGTGGGTGGTCCAAGGTAAAGGAGTAGAGGTATGTATAGGTGGTCAGAAGAAAAGGAGTAGAGGTTTGTGTAGGTGTTGATAGGAAAAGGAGGAGAGGTATGCATAGTTGGTCCGAGGTTAAGGAGTATAGGTTTGTATAGGTGGTCAGAGGAAAAGGGGTAGAGGTTTGTGTGGGTGGTCTGAGGAAAAGGGGTAGAGGTTTGTGTGGGTGGTCAGAGGAAAAGGGGTAGAGGCTTGTGTGGATAGTGATAGGAAAAGGGGTAGAGGTTTGTGTGGATAGTCATAGGAAAAGGGGTAAAGGTTTGTGTGGGTAGTCATAGGAAAAGGGGTAAAGGTTTGTGTGGGTGGTCTGAGGAAAAGGGGTAGAGGTTTGTGTGGGTGGTCAGAGGAAAAGGGGTAGAGGTTTGTGTGGGTAGTCATAGGAAAAGGGGTAGAGGTTTGTGTGGGTAGTCATAGGAAAAGGGGTAGAGGTTTGTGTGGGTAGTCATAGGAAAAGGGGTAGAGGTTTGTGTTTGTAGTCTTAGGAAAAGGAGTATCAAACTTTGCCATGTGATTTTGCTAGCATCTGATGCAGTAAAAATAATCGACAATATTTGCGTTTGCAGTTGGTGTCAATGTTGGACATTAGAGAAGTATATCAAGAATTTCAGAAGCTGAACAAAACAGAAAACTGTATAGTTATAGTACAGAAAAACGACACAAAGCTAGCCATTACGTCTCCGGTAAGTATAGAAAACTGAACAGCACAGAAATGGTATAGCCTACATTGTACAGAATTTTGGTGCATTAGTTCATAAGTAATGTCCAATATTGGTTACAGCATTTTAATGCATTAGTAATGTCCGATATTGGTTACAGCATTTTAATGCATTAGTTATGTCCATATTGGTAACAGCATTTTTATGCATAAGTAATGTCCCATATTGGTTACAGCATTTTGATGCATTAGTTATGTCCAATATTGGTTACAGCATTTTGATGCATTAGTAATGTCCATATTGGTAACAGCATTTTTATGCATAAGTAATGTCCGATATTGGTTACAACATTTTAATGCATTAGTTATGTCCATATTGGTAACAGCATTTTGATGCATTAGTAATTTCCGATATTGGTTATAGCATTTTGATGCATTAGTAATGTCCAATATTGGTCACAGCATTTTGATGCATTAGTATTGTCCGATATTGGTTACAGAATTTTAATGCATTAGTAATGTCCGATATTGGTTACAGCATTTTGATGCATTAGTATTGTCCGATATTGGTTACAGCATTTTAATGCATTAGTAATGTCCGATATTGGTTACAGCATTTAAGTATATAAGTAATGTCCGATATTTTTTACAGCATTTAAGTATGTTAGTAATTTCCGATATTGGTTATAGCATTTTGATACATTAGTTATGTCCGATATTGGTTACAGCATTTTGATGCATTAGTAATGTCCAATATTGGTTACAGCTTTGAACTATGTTAGTAATTTCCGATATTAGTTACAGCATTTTGATGCATTAGTAATGTCAAATATTGGTTACAGCATTTAGGTACAGTGGAATTTGATTGATACAAACTCAGATAATTTGACAACCAGGCTTAATATGAAGTACTTTGCCGGTTTCGACTCAATTCCCTCTTTATCTTTGTTTAAAAAACTCAGAAAATTTGAGTTCGGAAACTAAAAAAATTGGATAAAATTCTTCTGTATATTAGTAATAACCAAATTCTTCTGTATATTAGTAATTTTTGATATTGGTATAGCCCTATACGTGTACATTAGTAACATTGGATGTTTGTGTTTTCAGGACCGGGTACTTATAAACCAGTGGAAGGATGAGATTATCAGTGGATATAAAACCTCTACACAAATGATGGCACAGATGACAACTAAAGCTAGCAAGATGTACGGTGCCGCTATCGCTAATAGCCCTAGCTCAGAAAACTTCAAACCCCCTCTAGAACATAGAAATAGCAATGGGAGCTAGACTACACCCCAGTTAGTCAGAATTATTGTGTCAGACTTAGTGGTGTGAGGTACCAGCAGTATAGTGATGATGGAATCTCTCCATCACCAGTTGTGAATGCCACCCTCTATTTCTTAACTCATCTATAGGATGGCAGTTTGTTCCAGAGATTGGTGGTCCTCGTGTATGGAAGAGGAAAAAACTACTTCAAACAAAACCTAGGATTATACATGTGTTCTATCAGTGATCTGATGCAAATCCAATATGTCTAGTTGTTCAGGAAAGCTACCCACTCATCAACCAGGCGAGAGAGGCCAGTGGATATAAATACTGTCAAGTTCGTAAAGCTGGAATGAATAATTAGCCGTATTTATAATATTTATTCATTTTGTGCCAATCACCAAATAGTTAAAGAAAACTTAACAAATAAGATGGCAGGATGGAAGTGAAAAATGTTTCCAGAACGGAAAGGATATTATCATCAAAGGATAGATGTGGTTCAAAGGCTGTGATTGGTTATTTAAGCATCATGGTATCCTAGCAACGCTGTGACACACCATCCCATTGGCTGATGGCATATATTATTGAAACCTGGTCTGACATTTTAATTTACATGCTACAATTTTTGTTTTATCTGTGATTTCTAATTGTTATTATGATGTACATTTCATATACTTGCATTTTGTGATTGAATTGGCAAAAAAGGACAACAGTGTTACTTTTGGTACATGTTCCAGTTAGACATGTTATTGTATGAACCCTGTTTTATGCATATATATAGATCTGACCTTTGACTTTTTTTGCTATAAGGAGACTGATCTCTGTGTCTGATTTAAGCAGCTCCCCTGACAGTCGTAAATATTATCAAAAAATCTTTATTTTAAAATATTCTCCCAATTTCCCCCATTTTTCACACTCTAAATTTTTTTACCATGTCATTTTAAAAATTTTCCAAGAGTTTTATGTCAGCTCTTGAAATGATACGAAAAAAAGTGCTGACACTGAAACTGTCTTTGTGATTTTCATTCGCTTTAAGAATTGCTGAAATCTGGTAATATATATATAGACATTGTTAAGACATTTGTATTGAATAGCTTTACAATGTAACTTTATAATGATAACGAAACCTTTTGGTTTGGTCTTTTCTTCTGTTTTTGTTTTTGTTTTGTTCCTGTTGAAAGGCTCTGGTACAAATAGATTTGTATGATATCAACATTACACCAATTCTATAGATTTCATAAAACCAATAGTCAGAAAGCAGAATACATCTAGACCAATGAGTTAGTTTTGCAAACTTCACAGCTCAAATCTTTGAATAAAAAATTGGTTGCAAGGGGTTTGTTTACACTTATGAAGTCTGGGGCCCTGCTCTGAAGTTGTTGGCAAAGCATAGGGTTCATGTGTGATTGAATTTGGAAGTTTGAAGTTCCAATCCTGGACATTAGTGATACGGGATAAGTTTCAAGATTTGCTTAGAATGTGGAAGTCCTAACTCCAAATACTAGTCTAAACTCTTGCACCATTGTCAATTGAAAGTTTTGAATTTTGCAGTGTTCAAATTCTGGTCAAAGTGCTAAGAATAATGAAAAAAAGTTGCAATATATCTAGAGATTGAGGATTTAAGTTCCAAAGCTTTGTCTGTATGTTGGTGGATATGGTTTTAGATTGTCTTTAGGTTTGAAATTTGGTTTTGAAATCTTGACGGTTATATTGGCAGGTGTATAAAACCTTAGGGCAGTGGATTTCTTACCTCAACTCTGATAAGATTAAGAGTAATGTATGGGTTTGAGGTTCAGATTCAAATATGATTGTTTTATTATTGCTCTCCTGCTGCAACTATAATCATCTGTGATGTCCCGATATATTACCACAAACCCTCCACCTCTGGGTTGCAAGATCAAATCCCATTTGGGGCAGTTGCAAGGTACCTGACTGTAGGTCTGGTTTTTCTCAGGATACTCCGGCTTTCCTTCACCTCCTTAATCTGGCACATCCTTACATGACCCTGGCTGTTATTAGGACATGAAACAAACCAAACCTACATCTATCCTAAAAAGCTGATTTAAACTAGAAAGAAGCTTTATCCTTATTGATAAGGTTTGAGAGGTTCCTCTCCATGTTTGTAATGATAGATCAATTATGGGGACTTTTACTATTTTGTGTAAAAAGCCAAATTAAAAGTAATAAAATGTAATAAGAATGAATGGAAGATTAAAGATGTAAGACAGATTTAATCCTGTAGTTTTAATCAAACTTGAAATCCATTTAATGAAAAGATGTCCTTTGAATGAGAAGTAAGACTTCTGTCCATTAGGTATTCAACTGTAACATTGTATGCTTTATGGTATAAAATACATCCGTTAATTTATCACAATAATTATGTGCTATCAAGAGATTGATTAAAGATGCTCCACCGCCAACAGAGTATGAACGATACTTATCATTTGAACAATAATTAGTGTTTATCTTGTGTATATATATGTCTTCTTCACACAAAATTAATATGAAATAATTGATTTTGCTTTTGGTGCATGGGCAATCAGTAATTCATTCCATATAAGACATAGCAATATATTTTATCTTGAAGTAAAACTAGAAGCTCAAACATTTCAATGGTGGCAATGATGTAAAGTAGGTAAGTGTTTTTGACAGAAAAAAAGCCCAATTGTGAGTGGTGGAGTATCTTTAAAACTAACATATTGATAGAATTTTTAATTTAAAAATCCCAGAAATTGTTGAACTTTATTTTCAATGGTTTCTCACCAAAAGTAAAACAATCTTAACTAAGATACAAGAACAGTTTTTGTCATATCAGCATGGAAGATTTAGCTACTGAGAGCTTCATTGTTACGACAATTAAAGAAACAAGAAACATTTAAGTTACTATTAAATAGATATCTCTGTAAGTACTCTTCACCAGTGAAAACAAAAGGCTGAAGAAGAAATAATGATGAGACAAGGAAAAAACCACATTGTTTATAGATTGTTTATATTAATTATTTATCGAAAACCAAAGAAAAGATACAGAGCTTATATGTTCATCGATTTCAAGGTCGTGGAGATGTACAGTATATAGAATAAAGTAGCTTTTCACATTGTTTTTGTCACATGAATACTGTAATATTTTGGATTAGAGATAAGAAAAGATTAAAAGTCTACACTATGTCTGGTAAATGTTTTATTGTATGTGTGTGTGTATATCCATATTGAAGGAGCACATCGCGGGACTTGAATGTAGAAAAGCTTTAACAGTGAGGAAGACAACAATAACACAGCCAACCTGAGACTCTCAGACTTCTCTGAATGTTATAAGATAATGATCTACATTTGATAGTTTAATGTTCATGTCACTACTGTAGATATTGATTACAGAAATAAGAGAGTTTACATGTACATATTCTGGTTTTGCTGTATTTTGTGTGACAAATGTAAAAAAAAAACTGTATCCTTAAGATTGATACTTGAAAAATGTTTGTATTTTTTTTTTCTTCCTGAACATTTAAGCTCTGTATTTTTTTATAGCTTTGATACAAATTTTCACAAGTTATATATATTTTCTAGATCCCAAAACTCCCCACTATGGGTGTAAATTTTATTATATATATTATACATGGGAGCAAATGGTGTTTTTGAAATGACCAAATATGTTAAGTTTGGATGGGTTTGTTTTATGTTAAGATATTTATGTATTATATGTCCATACCATTTCAGTGGTATGATTATAGTAACAAAATTAAATCATATTATTCTAAATGCACTACTAAAAAGAAAAATATGATGATTTACAAGCATATTGAAATTTCATCTCAGGTTTTCAAAAACGAAAATATTTCCTTAATTGACAAAAACTTTTGCTGGTTATCAATGTAAACATCCAAAACATAAATAAATAATTCTCTCATCGACTTAGCTATACATTAGTGACATGTAAACATGTGTATTCTGATTTAGTTTTTATTAATTTAGAAAGACACCATAACATTTACAGTATGTAAAACACTCAATGATCTAAATCGTTCATTCAGATTCCATTTCCATTTCAGAAAATATATTTAACAATTTAAGATTAACTTGTTATGAAACCTGACATTACTGACCGACCACTGACGAATGACCACTGACATTCACTGACCAGTTACTTTACTGACCAGTTTCTTTACTGACCATTAACTTTTCCGACCACTTACTTTACTGACCAGTTTCTTTACTGACCATAAATTTTTCCGACCACTGACTTTACTGACCACCACCTTTACCTAAAACTGACTTTATTGACCAGCAACATTAAATCGTAATGACTTCTGACATTATTGACCACTGATTCTAATGATTGAATAAATATTAATTTTATCACATAATCCGCCTGATATCCAGTTACTTCGGCCATGTCATGTTTTTGCAATTGTCATATAACCTGGACCACTTGTTATGGCTGGAAATCTAATGTGACGTCATGATCATGATTTGACGTCTGTAAACAATATGACGTGACATTGGGATTCGAGGACGTCGTGAAAAAATGTTGACTTCTACTGGAATTTTGCAATGCATTTTGACATGAAGATTCTTCAAAATTTTGTTTTAGTTATGTGATAAAAGTATCTCCATTTTGTGTTCATTTCATATGAAATTATATGAATTGAACTCTCGTTTAAGATCCAATATCACAAGAAGTAAGATGTTATACAGTTAATGCACGACTATAAACTGTGGACATACTGAGTTAGTTATAAGTGCTGTTGTTGACAGGGTTACCAGGAAAAGCCAGTAAACAATCTAGCTGTTGTTTGCACTATAAACTTATTTACCTCATTATTTTTGTGATTTAATTTTTGTACACATATCAGATTTCAAAAAAGCTTATCATTACTTGAACTGCTTTAGTATCTAGAAGCATCTATAAACAAATATAAACTTTATCTTTAGCAAAATAAATGTCAGTTGAATCTTAGAATTTTGCTAACATATTACATTTTGATGCATTAAGAAATGCAAAACCAGCTAGGGTAAGGTTTTAAACACATTTAGATTTAGTGAATATCTTCCACATAAATGACATAATGTGCTATTTGATCATACAATGATGATGTTTGAATATTTGAGATAGTTTTGATTTCTACTATTTGTCACTATAGGGTTTCGCTGGTCTTGTTTCTCCATGATGTTTTTCATGAATACTTTTTTTGCATAAAATTGGTTTCATCATTTCAAATTTGATGTTTTCTTAATGAAAATGATTCAGAAATCATATGAATATTTTGCTTTTGGTATTTTTTAATTAAATTTCTTTGTTAGTGTCATCTTTTGCATTGTGAAGTCTGCTTGGTGTTCGGATGGACAGAGTCAATAAAAAGGACAACACATTGACCAATTATTTGATAATACTGTAAAAACATTTTTCTTGGAACCTGGCCATTTATTTCATGGGTTACATGAAAGTTAAAAAAAATAGATGGAAAAATATCACAAAGAAAGGTCAAAGTTCATTCTTCCTCTACATTGTCTTGACTTTGATTATGTAACAATTTTATTTTAAACCAAAAATAAACTTTGAATGTTATAAATGAAAATTCTGAAATATCAGGAAACATAGACCATCAGATTTTGCTTTAAGAAAAATACTGCTTGTCATTGGATTTTAACAAAGGTATTTTTGGAAAATCACTATTACAGATACCAGGTATTCATCATCAATCAATTTTGAGAGAATTTTCATTTGTTCTACTGGATACATATGATATACAAATCAGTCCTTCATTGTCTCTCCATATTGGCTGGATTTTAACATTGTACGAAGGGAAGTAACTCTCATTGACTAGAAGGGGTTTTTATTGTCAACTTCCACAAGAAAGGGAAATACCTATCTTTGAATAAAGGAAACAGAGTCAGATCAATTGACCAAAACGATTTTTTTAAAAGATTCTCAAGATATACACACAAAGAAAACATGATCAGTGTAGCATTATGGTTCAGCTACCAACATTTCACTGCTTCTTAGTAAACGTAAACGGGGTGAGATGTGGTTAGGTTTTTATCCATTAGTTCATGTTTTATGTGAGGTGTTCAATCTCTTTAGGGCGTTAGGTATCCATGATAGATCAACTTCCCATGGAACAGTATGCTGTGTGTAAGAGTTGTATGGTTGGTGAGCGATACTATAGTAATGTATGAATGACCTTCAGAGGTGTGAATGACCTTCAGAAGTATGCATGACTACTGGTTTTTGTAAGTTATTTATCTATGTTGTGTGTCGTGGAAAAGTATTTTATACTCAATGAATTGAAGGCGTATGTAGTTGTAAATAATAAAGCATTTTAATTTTATGCATGTGAAAAATAACCATTTCTACATGATAACTATTTATCTACTGATAAGGGCAGATAACCCTGTTTACTTCTCAGTCATACAAATGTTTATTGGTTCTGTATGAAGATTTCTCTATCATTTTTTGATGATAATCAATTTGTTATCGGTCAATTATAAGAGAGAGATCACCTCTTACTCTTAAGTTGTATTGGTAACATCTTGTCTACATCTCGAACTGTAGTAGAACTGTTATAGACTATATGTGTGTGTGTGTGCAGGAAGCCTGCATTTTGACCATGATCATGTGTTTTATTTGTTGAGTTTGGGTCAAATTTAAGTTTTGAAATCAATATCTTGGAAATATCCGAGATAGTCTTGATAGAGATGAATTATTTGTCAGCAGCTCCTGACATCATTGTTGTTTGATACTGGGCAGAGTGTACTCACTGTGGTGGTTTTATTTTATACTGAAATCTCAATTTTCTCAACTGTCTCACAAACTTTAACATTTTTGTTCATTGTTTTCAAGCAAGAACAAGAAAATAGAATGTGCAATGTGTATTATAAAAAGATTGTTATGTGTTAAATTTTTTTTTCTTTTCATAAATTTGATAAGATCTGGTATGGGATTATATTTGAACTGCATAAGACCAAGGTATTGAAGAAAACTCTCCATGACTCAAAGGACAAATTGTGATCTTAATTGTTAAAAAACTTATTAAGCATGAAAATTATGCTTTTGTATGCTTCTAGTTGCAATGAAATGCTTTGAGAAACTGGGTAACAAAACATTAACAGCTCAAAAAGCTGAATACAGTGCAGGTTTAAACTTCTAAACCTTACAAATGCGAAATAATTTTATCTTTCTGAATTTTTGTTATTCACATTTTGTTGTTGTTGAAATATTAGTTAATAGGAAATATAAAAAGTTTTGCTGGTCGAGACCCCTGTATGTATAGCAGATATTTATATATTTAAGTCTATGTATACTTCAATGTTTTATAGAAATGCTGGAACATTTATTCAATTTTCTATAAATTTTCAGTAAATATATTAACTCTTCTTGCCAGTGAATGATATTTTGACTCTACATTTGAAAAAAAAAAACCTGACCTGAGTAGTGAATTCATTTTGTCAGTATGTTCCTGGTAAACTGTTCAGAAATGTGTATGTACAATGTACAGCATTACTAGAAGGTACTACTATGATTTAAGTCTATACGGTTCTGTAGAAGTTTGGCGTACCTCTAGTCACTCCGTTGTTTCAGCCCAGTTGTCAGACATGTGAAGGAGGACCAGTTATCTCTGCCATGTATTTCCAGATTATCAAACAAATAAAACTTCAATAATGATTATCCTATTGTTTTCTTTGTTACTGAATACCATATACCATAAACATATTTATTTTTATCCAGTTATATTTTAGCACAAATGCGAAAAATTGTAAATTATGATTTATAAGCATGGGCATTTATTAGTGCAATTTGGTGATTTAATAACGGCAACACCGTTTTACGAAATTTAGCGCTCTGCATAAATTAGCACTACAACAAAACGCTAAAACTACCACTAAAATAAGTATGTTTGCATTTGCTGGAACCTTCCATGGGGATGATATTTTTGTGATTTTATGTAACATTGCTATGATTGCAAAAATTCAATTCAAGAAATATTTAGAAATGATTGAGTCATACAGACAATGAGAGTGGAATCATGAAAATATAATACAGCGTAAGTTAAATTTTAAGATTTTGACTGGCTATGTGGTACATTTGATCATGAATTGGTTTTCTCTCACTATTCACTGATCTGTCACCAGTTTTAGCTGTGAGAGCAACCCCTAGTGTGCGACAGATTGGGCATGCTAACCTTCTCAAATACAGGAAGAGCAACTGTATAACATGGATTCATGCAGTGTAACCATTACATACATTGCTGATAACTTCATCAATTATCAGGCCAAAGGTCAAGGATGGAACATCCTCAATATTCCATGGGTTTCTATCACTGTCATCATATCCACCCCTGGACTTAAATCATGATGAAACTGAAGGCAGTTCAGAAGAAAAAAAAACCAGATCAATTACAGGCCTGCAGACACTTCTGTTGAAGATTATACAGCGAGAATGACAACCAATTTCAAACCTCACAGGACACAATTACTTGATTCTTTCGCTGGACATCAAAGTACCAAACTAGCTCATTTTTAGCCCACCATCAACAGATGGTGAGCTATTCAAATCGCTTTTTGTCCGTGGTCCGTGGTCCGTGGTCCGTCCTTCCGTCCGTTAACAATTCTTGTTACCGCTATTTCTCAGAAAGTACTGGAGGGATCTTTCTCAAATTTCACATGCAAGTTCCCCTAGGGGCCTAGTTGTGCATAATGCATTTTGGGACCAATCGGCAGGCCGCCATCTTGGATTTCTCAAATTTCATATGTAGGTTTCCCTAGGGCCCTAGTTGTGCATATTGTATTTTGGGACCAATCGGTCAACAAAATGGCGGCCAGGCAGCCATCTTGGATTTTGATAATTAAAGTTTGTTACCGCTATTTCTCAGAATGTACTGAAGGGATCTTTCTCAAATTTCACATGTAAGTTCCCCTAGGGGCTTAGTTGTGCATATTGCATTTTGGGACAAATCGGTTAACAAGATAGCCGCCAGGCAGCCATCTTGGATTTTGATAGTTAAAGTTTGTTACCGCTATTTCTCAGAATGTACTGAAGGGATCTTTCTCAAATTTCACATGCAAGTTCCCCTAGTGGCCTAGTTGTGCATAATGCATTTTGGGACCAATCGGCAGGCCGCCATCTTGGATTTTGATAGTTTAAAGTTTGTTACCGCTATTTCTCAAAAAGTACCAAAAGAGTTCTTCTCAAATTTTATGCACAGGTTCCCTTAGGGCCCTAGTTGTGCATATTACACTTTGGGACCGATTGATGAACAAGATGGCCGACAGGCCGCCATCTTGGATTTTGACAAATGAAGTTTGTTACAGCTATTTCTCAGAAAGTGCTGAAGGGATCTGTCTCAAATTGCATGTGCAGGTTCCCCTAGGGGTCTTGTTGTGCATATTGCATTTTGGTACTGATCGGTGAACAAGATTGCCAACAGGACGCCATCTTGGATTTTGACAATTGAAGATTTTTTCCGCTATGTCTAAGAATGTACTGAAGAGATCTGGCTCAAATTGTAAATGCAGGTTCTTCTAGGGTCTAGTTGTGCATATTGCATTTTAGGACCAATCGGTGAACAAGATGGCCGACAGGTAGCCAACAGAACGCCATCTTGGATTTTGACAATTGAAGGTTTTTTTCTGCTATTTCTCAGAATGTACTGAGGGGATCTTTTTCAAATTTCACATGTAAGTTCTCCTAGGGGCCTAGTTGTGCATATTGCATTTTGGAACAAATCGGTTAACAAGATGGCCGACAGGCCGCCATCGTGGATTTTGATAGTTTAAAGTTTGTTACCGCTATTTCTCAAAAAGTACCAAAAGAATTCTTCTCAAATTTCTTGTACAGGTTCCCTTAGGGCCCTAGTTGTGCATATTGCATTTTAGGACCGATCAGTGAACAAGATGGCCGACAGGTAGCCATCTTGGATTTTGATAATTGAAGTTTGTTACTGTTATATATCTCAGAAAGTGGTCAAGGGATCATTCTCAAATTTCATGTGTAGTAATATGTAGTAAAAGCTTGAGAGCAGAGAAAAGATCCCTCTTTCCTTTGTCAGACAAAGATCATTCTTAGGTGGGCGCCAAGATCCCTCTGGGATCTCTTGTTGTTACACACAGCACACAGAGCCTTCAGTTCTACTATGACATAGTCCAGAAGTGGATATAACATTTAGGTGAAGTGGAGGGTTAGAGGTAGAATATCAAATACATGATACTTGGCTTCCAGAGCCCATTGATGGAAATATCAGATACAAGACATTTAATTTCCAGGGTCCATTGATGAAGGGCTAGTAGTAAAATATCAGATACACGACACTTAGCTTTCAGTGCCCATTGATGGAGGGCTAGTAATAGAATATCAGATACATGACACTTGACTTTCAGGGCCCATAGATTGAAGGCTAGTTGTAAAATATCAGATACACGACACTTGACTTTCAGGGCCCATTGATGGAGGGCTAATTAGAATATCAGATACATGACACTTGGCTTTCAGGGCCAATTGATGGACGGCTAGTAGTAGAATATCAGATACATGGCACTTCGCTTTCAGGGCCCATTGATGGATGGCTAGTAGTAAAATATCTGATACACTACACTTGGCTTTCAGGGCCCATTGATGGAGGGCTAGCAGTAGAATATCATATACACGACACTTAGCTTTCAGGGCCAATTGATGGAGGGCTAGTAATAGAATATCAGATACATGACACTTGACTTTCAGGGCCCATTGGTGGAAAACTGGTAGTAGAATATCAGATACATGACACTTGACTTTCAGGGCCCATTGATGGAGGGCTAGTAATAGAATATCAGATACATGACACTTGACTTTCAGGGCCTATTGATGGAAAACTGGTAGTAGAATATCAGATACATGACACTTAGCTTTTAGGGCCCATTGATGGAGGGCTAGCAGTAGAATATCAGATACATGACACTTAGCTTTCAGGGCCCATTGATGGAGGGCTAGTAGTAAAATATCTGATATCCGACACTTGGCTTCCAGGGCCCATTGATGGAGGCCTAGTAGTAGAATATCAGATACATGACACTTGGCTTTCAGGGCCCATTGATGGAGGGCTAGTAGTAGAATATCATATACACGACACTTGGCTTTCAGGGCCCATTGATGGAGGGCTAGTAGTAGAATATCGGATACATGATACATGGCTTTCAGGGCCCATTGATGGAGGGCTAATAGTAGAATATCAGATACATGACATTTGGCTTTCGGGGCCCATTGATGGAGGGCTAGAAGTTGAATATCAGATACATGACATTTGGCTTTCAGGGCCCATTGATGGAGGGCTAGTAGTAGAATATCAGATACATGACACTTGGCTTTCAGGGCCAATTGATGGAGGGCTAGTAGTAAAATATCTGATACACGACACTTGGCTTTCAGGGCCAATTGATGGAGGGCTAGTAGTAGAATATCAGATACATGACACTTGGCTTTCAGGGCCAATTGATGGAGGGCTAGTAGTAAAATATCTGATACACGACACTTGGCTTTCAGGGCCCATTGATGGAAAACTGGTAGTAGAATATCAGATACATGACAATTGACTTTCAGGGCCCATTGATGGAGGGCTAGTAATAGAATATCAGATACATGACACTTGACTTTCAGGGCCCTTTGGTGGAAAACTGGTAGTAGAATATCAGATACATGACAATTGGCTTTCAGGGCTCATTGATGGAGGGCTAGTAATAGAATATCAGATACATGACACTTGACTTTCAGGGCCCATTGATGGAAAACTGTAAGTAGAATATCAGATGTACATGACCCTTAGCTTTCAGGGCCCATTAATGGAGGGCTAGCAGTAGAATATCAGATACATGACACTTAGCTTTCAGGGCCATTGATGGAGGACTAGTAGTAAAATATCTGATATCCGACACTTGGCTTCCATGGCCCATTGATGGAGGCCTACTAGTAGAATATCAGATACATGACACTTGGCTTTCAGGGCCAATTGATGGAGGGCTAGTAATAGAATATCAGATGCATGACACTTGTAATAGACTTTCAGGGCCCATGGATGGAAAACTAGTAGTAGAATATCAGATACATGACACTTGGCTTTCAGGGCCCATTGATGGAGGGCTAGCAGTAGAATATCATATACACGACACTTGGCTTTCAGGGCCCATTGATGGAGGGCTAGCAGTAGAATATCAGATACATGACACTTGCTTTCAGGGCCCATAGATGGAAAACTAGTAGTAGAATATCAAATACATGATACATGGCTTTCATGGCCCATTGATGGAGGGCTAATAGTAGAATATCAGATACATGACATTTGGCTTTCGGGGCCCATTGATGGAGGGCTAGAAGTTGAATATCAGATACATGACACTTTGCTTTCGGGGCCCATTGATGGAGGGCTAGAAGTTGAATATCAGATACACGACACTTGGCTGCGGCACGATTGACATCAAAATAAGCGACCGAAACAAAGCACAGTTAAATAAAGACACCTGTGTTTGGTACATATTAAATTTGTACACGAATTCCTTCTTCAGACCGTACAGACGTCTGGCATCCATCTTTACCTTTAACAAAGTTCATTTAAGTAATTTATTTCAGTGGCTGCGGCTTCTTTGTTTTTCCTCTTTTCAAGATGCCTGCTAATTTACTTAGCACCTTCTCAGGGCGACCTCTAAACTTTCTTTAATGAGCTGAGGTTGGTGACATAATTGGATTTTGTTGTTTACAATTAGTTTCTTTCTCTACTGTTTGCAGTTTATCCAATACCTATTTTTCTTCCGTATGACATTTATTAGTCTCCGTAGTATCATTTTTAAAGGCCCACTACCGTTCCGAAACGGCTTTAAATTTTTAAAAATGGGAATGTAAAACAAGATTGATAGTTTTGTAGAGCCGCAAAAATTATTAACTTACCGTTAATACTATATTTATCATCACCTTCTGAACGATTTGATTAAAATAAATAAAATGTTTATTTTCATAACGCGGGTCGTATTATGTTTCTCGCCGTCGTCCTAAATACCGGGCGGTAGTTGACTATCACTGCGCCAGACGGCAAAACAGCGAATTGACTCTCCACTGTTTTCATATATTACACAGGAAATCTTGCATATGTTTGGTGTCGTAACCTTATTTTAGGTCATCGGTACGCATTTTCTGATGTTATTAATGGTTTTTTAAGAAACCTTTTTTTTTGCTCCGGAAAGGTAATGGGCCTTTAAGGCATGGGCACATCTTGCATTTGTAGACAGTGTAAGGTATAGCCATCATTGTGCTGATATAGTGAAGATCTCCTTCAGGATAGTTTATTTCCAATTCGATAAAGAAGATTTCTCAGAGCAATTCGCGATTTTTCCTAATTAAATTGGGTAAAAAAGTTTCCTTCAAAGCCTCTTTTTATAGTTTGTTTGAATGACAAATATTGCTATCGTCATGTAAATGTACCATTATCTCTTGATTTATTATTGTTTGGTAAGGAACATATGTCTTTGGAAGTAAATTGTGATTTTTAGTAAAGTGCATATTTTCATAAGATTTTAACATGTTTACTTCATAAAAGGTATGATATATATTCGTATGTTAATGTAAATCATCATTTTGATGTTAATGTATATTATCAGTCTATGCTGTCATTTGTTGTCTATGTAACTTTGTAACGAGATGACTTCATAAGTTGCCATAACTCGTGCCAGATCCTTTTATCCTTTTGGTAAATGAAATATGTTTAAAGTAAAAAGTAAAGGAATTAAAGAACTATAGAGATGAGGAATACCTGATAACTGGTATACATGTAGATAATGGGTAAATGTAAATAAGATTTTTTGACATTTCATTGAAATTTCATAGCATTACCTGTGCCATCGGATTTTCAATGATAATATTACTATTCATTTTAGATTATAAATCTTTTTCGTATATCTACATGTTTGTTTAGTTTTTAGATATTAACATTACTAAAGTTTAGGCCTAATCGATACGGGAGAATAATAGTTTTTTCTTTGTTTTCATACTATATCTGGCATTCTGATTGGCCGATTCTTTTTTACACTACATTTACATTTTCACTGCAGTCTCACTATGTAACCCTACAAAGCGCAGTTGGCAGTCATTTAGGCTATGAACTTCAATCGCTTATCATGGCATCCTTATCATTGTGACGTCACAATTGTCGTGCCAGCGATCACGGAAAACGGCTGTTCAAATGGCTGTTACATCCTTCACCACAACGAATGATAAATTCACGATATATGCAAAATCCTTCGTTATTTGAACATAAAATTGTAGCCAGATGTAAATATAAGTAGCGCGCTTCATGTTGGATTTGCCTCTGTCCAGTTGGCATTTTCATTGGTTATGAATGCCAACTGAAAGACGTTCAATGCTTAAATGAACTTCAAGCGCTTATTATAATATCATTATCATTATATTGTGACGTCACAATTGTTGTGCCACCGATCACGGAAAACCGCTGTTCAAATGGCTGTTCCATCCTTGAAGATTACGAATGATTAATTCATTATAGATGCAAAATCCCTTGGGATTTCATCATTAAAGTGTAAATATAAGCATTGGACGTCATGTAGTTGGCATTCATAATGGCTATGAATGCCAACTAAATGACGTCCAATGCTTAAATAAAAAAATCCGAGAATGGCGCAAACACTCGACGTTACCGTGACGTCCCAATCGAAACATTGACGTTGTGTATTGATTTGGGGAAAATAATCCCAATGAAAATCAATGGAATCGTACGTGTAAATGTATTTCATTTTATCCTGCAACTGTCCCACATACTGACCGATAACTACTACCGGATAAACTTGTGCTTTATCCGTCAATACGAAATGCTTTATCCGTCAATACGATCACGTGAATTTGTTCCATATCTGACGGAACTTTTTCTAACTTGACCCAGAACTTGAACCTTCCGGTGAATGAAACGTCATTCGGTCCCGCTTAAACGTGACGTCACATTCACCGATATGACGTCATTTTTACGATATCGAAAATCTCGTATGGCGGTGTCGTCTTTTTCTTGGCTTATGGCAAAGGTATGTATTGTAAAGTAATTCTTTAAAGGGTATTTATTGTTTTTTGAGTATTTTCATTTTGTTTCAGTGATATATCATACTGAATAGAATAACGGATACTGTTTGTAACTGCGCTGATTTATTTCTTACGGCAGTAAAAAGGAGTACACTCTCATTCGGTTTAGTGAATGAATCTTTACCTCCGCATCAAAGAAGCGTCTCGCTTCGAGCTAAACCAAGTAAATAACTATCAATTTGCTTTCGTTTTGAATGCCATGATAGTTGCAGGATAAACAGAATACACGGTTAGTATCT
>SAYR01015898.1:477960-494736 GCA_004382745.1 Argopecten irradians irradians
GAATCTCTTAAAAGGTAACTAATACAAAATATGGGAGACATGAGTATCTGATAATCTGGGGTATATTATTTCCCTAAGATTAAATGGGGTAAATGTAAATAAGATTTTTTGGATATATCATTGTAATTTTCATAGCATGACCTTGTGGCCATCGGAATTTTCAATGACTCAACATTATTATTCATTTTGAGATTATAATCTTTTTCGTATATCTACATGTTGTTGTTTAGTTCTTTATAGGATTTAAACATTAACTAAAGTTTAAGGGCCTACTTCGATACGGGAGAATAATAGTTTTTTCCTTTGTTTTGCATACTATATCTTGGCATTTCTGACTTGAGCGATTCTTTTTTGACACTACAATTACTTATTTTCACTGCAGTGCTCACTAGTAAGCCCTACAAAGCCAGTTGGCAGTCATTTATAGGCTATGAACTTCAAATCGCTTATCATCGGCATCCTTATGATTGGTGAGTCACAATTGTCGTGCCAAGCCGATCACCCGAAAACGGCTGTTCAAAATTAGGCTGTTACATCCTTCACGACACACGATAGATAAATTCACGATATGATGCCAAAATGTCCTTCGTTATTTGAACATAAAATTCAGCGGGCGTAGGAAGCGGGTGGTCAGAGGGGGAGTGCAACTTAGAGCGCCCCCGTTCCCAGGACGGGGGCAAACATATTCTTTTTGCCCCCCCCCCACCCCATTTTTCAGCGCGACTGGGAAATGTTCTAAAAGATTTCATATTTGAAAGATAAAAATAGAAGTCCTCCTGCATCAATTTTCGTAGCCTTTCATTCTAAAAAATAAATTTCCGCTGCGCTCGGCGCATTTCCCTAAAACGTTCAAGCACATAATGTTCAATCCTTTAATATTAGTAATTCATACACATGAACTACACTAAAAATGTCCATTAGGGATTTCCTACCGTACTTGCATTTTGGTAATTTTTTCAAATAATGTCTTGCTTTTAAAAGATTACTTTGTTTATATGTCTTGCAAGACTAATTAATTGTCATTATTATTTTGAAGTTAAAAACCATTGTTCATATCGGAGCAAAAGGCTTGGCACAAATGATATGACGACATCAATTATCAAATTAATCTTTTAATGCAAGGTTACTTTTAAAATTTCGAAAAAATTACACGATCGATGGTAAGAACGCTTTAATATCATTAAAATACATCGTTAAACGGTTCTAAAATCGGTATTTTTTTTTTCTCTCTTGGGGTGAGACCCCCGGACTGCCCCCAAACTCCCATATAAATCTCGCCGCTTCGGGGAGCCTTCGCAAATTTCATCAAAAATGCATTGGTTATCAAACTCATATTAAGCCATTCTAAAAAATCGGGTAATATTTTTTTCCCGGGAAGACCTCCCGAACCCCCATAAACACGCAAATCTCGCGCTTTCCGGGCGCTGTCTCGCAAATCATTCAAAACACTGTAAAATCATCTCCAAGCCATTCTTAATTTCGTAAATTTTTCCCGGGGTCGACCCCCCAGTACCTCCAAAAATTAAATCCTGCGCCTTTCGGCGCCTACTACCGCCTAATATTTTGGCCAGTTTTTCGTTAATTTCTTTTAGCGAACCTCGCACTGTCTTATAAATGTGTACAAAGGAATTAATACTTTAATGATATAATTGGAAAAAAGTATATAAATGTATATATGGTTGTTGTTGTTGTTGAATTATCTCTCCATCCTGTAGGTTGCGTAGCTCGGGGGGGGGGGGGGTTTTACAAAATATTGAGGACCTTTGCCCCCCTCGCCCCCCGCATTACGTTTCATTCTTCCTACGCGCACTGAAAAGTTGTTAGCCAGATGTAAATATATAGTAGCTGGGCTTTCATGTTGGTGGATTTGCCTCTGTCAGTTTGGCATTTTTTATTGGTTATTGAATGCCAACTGAAAAGACGTTCAAATGTCTTAAATGTATACTTACAAGCGCTTATTATAATATCATTATCATTATATTGTGACGTCACAATTGTTGTGCCACCGATCACGGAAAACCGCTGTTCAAATAGCTGTTGCATCCTTGAAGATAACGAATGATTAATTCATTATAGATGCAAAATCCCTTGGGATTTCATCATTAAATTCTAACCAAGTGTAAATATAAGCATTGGACGTCATTTAGTTGGCATTCATAATGGCTATGAATGCCAACTAAATGACGTCCAATGCTTAAATAAAAAAAATCCGAGAATGGCGCAAACGCTCGACGTTACCGTGACGTCCCAATCGAAACATTGACGTTGTATATTGATTTGGGGAAAATAATCCCAATGAAAATCAATGGAATCGTACGTGTAAATGTAATTCATTGTATCAAATACTCTGGAAAATTAATAATAAGCATTTATGTCATTATCTTTTAACTTCATCGATGGTATGAAAGACATTTTCTTTGTAAACTGCGTGAATCCGCGTAACGGATTCTCACAAAAGTTTGCAAACAAGTTGAAGTTAAAAAATAGTGACATCAATGCTTATAATTAGTTTTTCAGACTACTTGATGTCATAAGATTAAAATTCCAAAGGATTATTTTTTCTTAATTCTATATTTTATTCATTTAAGCATTGGTGTTGAATAAAGCATTGATGAGCTTCATGTTGAATATTTGCCTCTGTTCAGTTGGCATTCATTAAGGCTATGCCAACTGAAAGACGTTCATTCCTTATATTTACATTTGATTACAATTTTATGTTGTAATCCCAAAGGATTTTACATCTATAATGAATAAATCTTTCGGTATCGTCAAGGATGGAACAGTCATTGTCCGTGATCGCTGGCACGACAATTTTGACGTCACAATGATAATGACGTCATAATAAGTGGTTGTGGTTCATAGACTGTATGAATGCAAACTGCGTTTGGTAAGGTTATTTAGTACATCACATGATAATTACTAATAATTATTAATGCGATTGGATAACAGCTATGATCTATTTTGCGACAGTTCCCTGTCCTTCTTGACTACGGGAGACTTAGTCCGCTAAACCTGCCTATATTATTAGGCTTTTTTTTTATTTTTTTTTTTTTGCCTAATATATAGACTATATATTAGGCAAAAAAAAATTTAAAAAGCCTAATAATATAGGCAGGTTTAGCGGACTACTGGGAGACTATTACCTGACTACGGGGAACTATACCAACATAAGTCCCCCGGACATGAAGCACGCGCGACCAAATATTATGACTCATAATGAATGTCAGTGTGACGTACTAATCTATTATGGCCCTTTTCCCTCGGGAACAGTTCTCCTATAGTGTGTTGTCTGGCGAGGTATAGTCCCCTCGTCTTCGACTCGGGGACTAATATCTCACCAGACAACACTATAGGAGAACAGTTCCCTCTGGAAAGGGCCATAATAGAATAATAGTGGGACTGCTGTGAAACTGTGTGAATCCGCGTAGCCAAGGACGTATATGAGAAGGATAAGTCACATAAGTTTTGGGGGAGTACAGCGTAGGAGCTTTTGTGTTTGTGCACTGACCGTGACGTTGGGCGACGACCGTTTTCCTTTGATATCTGCCGGCGCAGCCTTTAATGTAGCTTGCGGGTGCTAGGGTTACCGTCTTACTTTCTAAAGCGGGGCCGTCATTTCATGAGCTGTCGTACTTTTTAACGAAAATTTAAGACATATCTTCTAAATCTTCCGTCCTTAAAGCAAGTAATAAACGTTGTAAAATTTAATAAACTTTACAATGGTGTTTCGTTTGACTTGAGAAGACAAGTATTTGTTGAGTAAAACGGTTTTTATTCCCTGTTCATAGGCGTCTCGCGTGGTGTTTAGTAGTGTAAAGAGACAGTCACGAATCCTTCTCACTTATAAATCCTTGGCGTAGCGGATTCTCACAAAAGTTTGCGAACAAGATTTATTTCATAACCCTATGACACAGGGACCTGGCGCGATTTTTTTAAACTAACAGTATACATATACATATTATAGTATCTATAATATAATATATAACTGTTATGTATACTATTGGTTAAAAATTTTCGTGCCAGGTCCCTGTGCCCTATGAAGTTAAAAAAATAGTTTCATCAATGCTTATTATTAATTTTTCAGACTACTGTACTTGATAACAGAAAATACGCTTAAATGTACGATTCTATTGATTTTCCTATGGATTATATTTTCTAAAACAATACGCAACGTCGACGTCTCTATTTTGACGTCATGATTACGTCGGATTATCGCGCCATTCTCGGATTTTTTTTCTTCGTAGTATTTGAAGAAAAAGAATCTGCCAATCAGAGAATTGGATTTAGTATATAAACAAATAAAAATTAATTATATTATTATTTCGAAGGACATACATTTTTGTACGTACATTATTGTCATAATGTATGTCATAATGTATGTCATAATGTATGTCCTTGGAAATTATAATGTAAGACAAGATTACACGACAGATCAAACATTGGATAAGTGTTAAGGTCTCAAATAGCAATACAAACTTTGAAACAATACGAATAAAATGAAACGTTTACATTGAAATCTCTACACTTTAATCCGGATTTAATAACACGGTGTTGAGTTCAAATGTGAAATTATTATCGCCGGATATAAACATCCGGTTTAATTTACAGCTAACCTCAAAATCATGGACAACGTTAGTAAACTTATGCAATGTGTTGATTTTGCTGCGATTAAGCATAAGGATCAACGAAGAAAGGATAAAGAGGGAACGCCTTACATTAACCACCCTATAGGTAACTGTTACAGTTAAATATGCTATTTTATCAGTTGTTCTCTCATACAGTACATCACGCATGTTGGCATCGTTGGGACCGCGAAGGATCCCATATTTATTGGCCGTATAAATGGTATGCAGAGACAACTTTTTAAAAATAGTGCGTTATTTAAAGACATTTTCTTTACATATATACCATTGGTATAGAAATTCTATTATATAATAACATTCACGGGTGTTTGATGTAAAATATAATGCAAGGGGAATAACTCCTATAAGAAAATACATTTTTCAGTAAAAGCGGTGAAATTTAGATGTAGATATATGTAATATGTATCATGCCAATTGTTTTTGATACAGAGATACTGTAGAAATTCTTTCATTTTCTTTTATTGGAAGGTGTTGCAAAAATTTTGACAGAAGAAGCTGGAATTACAGACCTTGCTGTAATTCAGGTAGGTACCAGGCATTATCAACTTTTGCTTTGCCAATTTGTTATAAGTGTTCATTTCTTCTTTAATTAAGTGTACTAATTATTAAATAAGTATAGACAAACTTGTTTAAGAGCGTATACCTGTGACGCGAACAGAACTCCATCAAATAGTTAAAACACTGTGTATATTATACATTTTAAAAGCAGTGATAAGTTGAGATGAACATCAGACTAGTTCAGCATTGCCTTACGAAATGGTGAAGGTTCCCCAATCAGAATTTCTATGAGTAGATAAACTATTCATTTGTTGAAAAGACCATGGACAGTGACATTAAGCAGGCTGAATCAGAGATGACCTGGTAGCAATTTCTCGAAACAAAAGTGCAGACTTAAGTCAAAACTTAAGTTTTTCTCCTTAAGTTACTTATATTGCAATTTATGACTTAAGTCAGTTTTTTTTACTTAAGTTTGTTTTGAGAAATTGGGGCCAGGCCCAATACCAAACAGTGTTGGCGAGTTCTACCTTTTGATATAGTAGTGTTCTCTAGCCCTACACCAGACATTCATCTGTCATAATGTCTAAGTGTGGTGTACATGTCAGGGCCAGAGTATTTCAGGCAACAGATATGTCTGCAGTTGCGTAGTAAATACAATGGAACATAATAATTTAGCTAGCTGACATCTTTTATGAAGGCTTAATAGGGTTGGACCAATTTAATTGCCGGAGCATCATGTATGAAGTGGTGTTGTTGTGCTTAATGTGTGGGTTCCAAATCAATACATTAATGGTATTAGATAGGTTGCATATGCCTTCTCCTTAGCTCCTAATTAGAAGGTGCTGACGTTGCAGAGTTGAAAAGCTGGGTCGACTTTGTCTTGGTGATTTTGTACTAATTTGTAGGTGTGTTGATTTCAGGAAAGAGTTTTTGTGATGGTGAGAGTTTCATAGTTTGTCCAGGTGGGTGGTAGTTGTGTATGTTTTCGGGGTGGTACAGAGGTTTATTTTTGTTGGTAATTCTATGGACTTCACACTTATTAGGACTGAGTTTGATTTATCATATCTCCTCCCAGTCCTTCCATCTATCAATGTCAGCCTTTGGCTACTCACAGTCACTAACTGATCTGACAGTCTTATTACATCAGATAGTCATCTGCAAACGTTGGAGCAGTAGACTCTATACACCCAGCTGTGTTATTAATGGTTTCAGGAGTAGTCATTCACGTGACAACTTGTCCAAAGCCTTGTCCAAGGCTTTGGACAAGTCCAAGAAGATGACATCAGTTTGTTCTCTCTATCCAATCTTTTAAAACAATTGTGAGGTTCTAAATAAGGGGAACTTCTGTGTATCACACGATCTCTTCTTCCTGAAGCCATGTTGACAATGTCTAAAGATATTCTGATCTTTGAAGTGGCAAATGATGCTTAAGTGAATGATGTGCTCCGTTATCTGACATATATGTTAAAAAGATTGGTCTGTAATTTGAAATTCCAACAATCATCATTTTTTTAAGACAAGAGAGACAAGGATAGTTTTCCAGCCAGTTAGGATTTGTCCCTTGTTCATGATTATTGCAAAAGGAGAGTGAGTACTTGGGTATCTCAGTGACTACTGGCTTCAGGTATTTTAAGCCAGGGTTCAATATTTGGAGGCACCTGTATGTGTGGAACAACAGATTCATTGCTGGTACCATGTGCCATAATCAGGCAACACTTAGAGATTTTCATCTGAACGTTGAAGCAAATTTGTCCCTAATGATATCAGTTTTCTGGGCGGCATCGCAGTAGTTGTTCCCATTACGCTTTAGGGGTACAACACCACATCTTTCGTTTTTCTGCAACTTGGTGTAATGCCAGAAGCGTTTAGGGTTTGCTTCGTTTCCTACAATCATGGTGTATGTTTTTCTGCAAATTGTGTTATGGACTTGGCTTCTTATTCACTACCCAATTACTGGGACGGTTGGAAGTCGATTCACACTTGTGCAGTTTGTTTTTACGCCTCCTCAGTTATGGAGTGATCCTGGCATGGGTTACTTGATTCTCGTAGACGTCAGCTGAGATGGAATAGTGTCGTCTATGATGGGGATGGACTTCCTTTTTAGGTATGGAGTGAAAATCTATCTTGAATGTTTCTATGGAATGGTTTATCAAATACTTGATGGATGTCTATGTTATGCTTCTTCTTCGAGCAGTGGGGTTTCCTCCGTACGGCTCTCTATCTTAAGATGCTGGAATGCGAGTCGACATAGACGATTTCATGATCACCGGTAATCCTGACAAATGACCACAAGGTCTACTATTACAGTATACTTAAATACTACAACCTTCTCCGGTATTTGGCACAACGTAACCTTTTTCATAATACATATACTTCATCAATCGCACCAAGCTTCACGCAACTACAAGAATAAGCTATTTGTGCTATAGTGTTAGTGAACACCATCTGGATTAGTTAGGAGTCGGTGCCTTCAGGAAGTACACGTATTCTCACAAACCATGTTCTGTTAATTTCAATTCAAACAGCGTATCATAACAACATGGCTATTACAACAAACGCTGCTTCATCATGATGGTCGCAGAATCCTGATAGTAAATGATGTCTATACGTATTATAGTGTTCTCTTTCCCCAACTTAAAGGAGAGGGATTAGGCCATAGTTGTGATGTTATCTGTTACATATTGTATTACTAAGGCTATTACAGGTTTTTTTTTGGTTAGAATACTAAGATGGGAAAACCCTATCAACCAATCCTTTTGTTTTAAAGGGTATTACCGGAAACACACATGATAATTCGTTTGGCCTCATTGATAGTATACAATATGAGCAACTTTATTGGCGATGTAATAAGAATTGTTCCCAGTTAAAACAACATCTTTTGGTAATGAGTGAGTCCGAGTATAAACCTTTCTAATGATGTTTTGTCATTGTGTACCAATCCAACAACATCCATTGTATAGTGCCACACTGTTGTAGGCGGCGCTACTTCACGATACTGTAGAGGACACGGAGACATCATTTGACGAAATAGACCAACATTTCGGCGCAGAAGTTTGTGGTAAGTGGCATCAGAGATCTAAAATAATCGTAACTTTTTTTTCTAAATACGGTTATTAAATATTATATGTTATCTAAAGAGTTTAAGTTCTTTCGTCTTACAATCTTTGAAATGTAATCATAATTTTACAGATTGGATGCAGCGCGTTGGTAAATACAGGACCTTAAATGAGTGTTCATTCGATATGAGATTTTATGAAACGAGACTTTGGCGTTTTTATTTGTGCACTGTCAGTGAATATCAGGCAGATTATGATATAAATAAATTGTTTGAAAAATGTTATCAAATACTCTTATAAGTAATTATTTGCAAGCATGTAAAGTTGGTGTTGTACTGATTGTGGGCAGTACAATTAGTATTTGTACATTTATTCAATTATTTTAAAAATTGTAACTATGCAATGTTATCAAACCGATTGAAATGTATAACTTTCGATCTTGTTGATTTAGGTATTGTGAAGGAAGTCACTGACGATAAGACTTTACCAAAGCTTGAAAGAAAACAAGAACAAATCAACCACGCCCCTCACGCCAGTTATAAAGCTAAACTTGTGAAACTAGCCGACAAATTGTACAACCTTCGCGACCTGAGGAGATGTACACCTAGAGGATGGACAGAAGAGCGTGTACAGGAATATTTTGTCTGGTCCTCGAAAGTAGTGGCCGGACTTAGAGGCACGAACAACAACATGGAAAACTCGTTAGATGACTTACTAAAGGAACGAGATATAATTGTTTGACGTTAGGAATGATATATTATTATGTGACGTTGTGAACGGTATGATATTATGAACGATATATTATTATATGATTGAAGGAATGATATGACATAATGACGATATATTATTATGTGACGCAATGAACGATATAATATGATGAACGATAAATTATTATATGATTTAAGGAAATGATTTGACGAAATGAACGATATATTATTATATGACGATTGACGTTATGAACGATATATTATTATATGACGTAATGAACGATATATTATTTTATTACATAATTTGTTTACACCAATCTATATATGAAGAAATATAATATTTTCAACTATATTACACCGACCGTTCAATAAAACCTTGTTATATTGCACGGTTCAAAGTTATATTGCACGCTTCAATGGAAACGTTATATTGCACGGTTCGAGATGTTATATTGCACGGCTTTAGGAACACCTCGCTGTTGTTGTCTAGTTTTGTAGAAAACTTCCGAGGAATTGCGAGTAACAGTGAGTTACGTTATTACGACGTCACAAAGGTTCACGCTCAATTTCGCGCTGGATTTATAGATCTCGAATCAAGCACGTCATGTAGACGTTTACTGTACCGAGTAAAGGACGGACACGATGAATGTATTAGATCAAAAGGCTGCAAGCAGGTCTAATAATGTGAAAACAGACAATAAGACATCCAAACCGGAGTTACAACGTGACGTACGTGGGCTATACGTCAATCTTCAATAGGATATTAAGTTGTTTTTTTTCCGTACGGTACGGTGTTGATGATTTTGTTAAGTGATAGTCGTATTCGTTTTATAAAAAAATGTTCAACTGAAGTTTATTTTTTGGTGCTCGACACGGAAAAGCCGAGATGACTCGGCAAAAGCCTCGTCATCTCGGCTTTCCTAGTCTCGCACCAAAAATAAAACCTTGTATTGCTAAGATACTAACCATTGTATTCTCTATGTTATCAAATACTCTGGAAAATTAATTATAAGCAAAATTTATGTTATTATCTCTTAACTCATCGATGGTATGAAAGACATTTAATTACTGTTTGTAAACTGCGTGAATCCGCGTAAACGGAGATTCTCACAAAAGTTTGCAAACAAGTTGAAGTAAAAATAGTGACATCAATGCTTATAATTAGTTTTTCAGACTACTTGATTTGTCATAAGTATTAAGAATTCCAAAGGATTATTTTTTCTTAATTCTGGATATTTTATTCATTTAAGCATTGGTGTTGAATAAAGCATTGATGAGCTTCATGTTGAATATTTGCCTCTGTCCAGTTGGCATTCATTAAGGCTAAGCCACTTGAAAGCGGTTCTATTCCTTAATTTACATTTGATTACAATTTTATGTCATGTAATCCCATAAGGATTTTTTTTTTCTACATCTTAATGAATAAATTCTTTCGTATCGTCAAGGATTGAACAGTCATTGTCCGTGCGATCGCGGCACGACAATTTTGACGTACACAATGATAATGACGTCATAATACAAGTGGTTGTGGTTCATAGACTGTATGAATGCAAACTGCGTGTAAGGTTATTTAGTACATCACATGGATACATACTAATAATTATTAATGCGCATTGCGATGCATATACAGCCTGATGAATCTTATTTTGCGAAACAGTTCCCTGTCCTTCTTGGACTACGGAGACTATAGTCGCTAAACCTGCCTATATCAGTTAGCTTTTTTTTATTTTTTTTTTTTGCCTAATATATAGACTATATATTAGGCAAAAAAAAATTTAAAAAGCCTAATAATATAGCAGGTTTAGCGGACTACGGAGAGACTATTACCTGACTACGGGAACTATTACCAACATAAGTCCCCCGGACATGAGCACGCGCACCCAATTATTATGACTCATAATGAATGTCAGTGCTGACGTACTAAATCTATTATGGGCCCTTTTCCCTCGGGAACAGTTCTCTATTAGTGTTGTCTGGCGAGGTTATAGTCCCCTCGTCTTCGACTCGGGGACTATATCTCACCAGACAACACTATAGGAGAACAGTTCCCCTTGGAGGGCCATAATAGAATAATAGTCGTGGGGACTGCTGTGGAAACTGTTGTTGAATCCGCGTAGCCAAGGACGTATATTTGGAAGATAAGTAACATAAAGTGTTTGGGGAGTACAGCGTAGGAGCTTTGTGTTTGTGCACTGACCGCTGACGTTGGGCGACGACCGTTTCCTTCTTGATATCTTGCGGCGCAGCCCTTTAATGTAGCTTAGCGGGTTGCTAGGGTTACCGTCTTAACTTCCTAAAGCGGGGCCGTTCATTTCATGAAGCTGTTCGTACTTTTTAACGAAAATTTAAGACATATCTTCTAAATCTTCCGTCCTTAAAGCAAGTAATAAACGTTGTAAACTTTAATAAACTACAATGGGTGTATTCGTTTGACTTTTGAGAAGACAAGTATTTGATTGAGTTTAAAAACCGGTTTTATCCCTGTTCATAGGCGTTCTCCCGGATCGTGGTGTAGTAGTGTAAAGAGACAGTCACGAATCCACTCTCACTTATAAATCCTGGCGTTAAGCGGATTCTCACAAAAGTTTGCGAACAAGATTTATTCATAACCCCTATGACACAGGGACTGGCGCGAATTTTTTTTAAACTAACAGTATTACATATACATATTATAGTATCTATAATTAATAATTATAACTGTTAGTATACTATTGGTTAAAAATTTCGTGCCAGGTCCCTGTGCCCTATGAAGTAAAAAAAATAGTTTTCATCAATGTCTTATTATTGAATTTTTTCAGACTACTGTACTTGAAACAGAATAATACGCTTAAATGTACGTTCTATTGATTTTCCTATGGCATTATATTTATCTAAAAACATATTACGCAACGTCGACGTTCTCTATTTTGACGTCATGATTACGTCGGATTATTCGCGCCATTTCTCGGATTTTTTTTCTTCATAGTATTTTCGAAGATAAAAGAATCTGCCCAATCAGAGATTGGCATTAGTATAAAACAAAATAAAAAATTAATTATTTTATTATTTCAAGGACATACGTACCAAATATTGCTACATTATTGTCCATAATGTATGCCATATGTATGTCCTTGGAAATTATAATGTAGACAAGATTACACGACAGATCAAACATTGGATAAGTGTTTAAGTTCCTCAAATAGCATACAAAACTTTTGAAACAATACGAATAAAATGAAACGTTTACATTGAAATCTCTACACTTTAATCCGGATTTAATAACACGGTGTTGAGTTCAAATGTGAAAAATTATTATCCGCCGGATATTAAACATCCGGATTAATTTACAGCTAACTCAAAATCATGGACAACGTTAAGTAAACTTATGCAATGTGTTGATTTGCTGCGATTAAGCATAAGGATCAACGAAGAAAGGATAAAGAGGGAACGCCTTAACATTAAACCACCCTATAGGTAAACTGTTACAGTTAAATATTGCTATTTAATCAGTTGTTCTCTTCATACATACATTCACGCATAGTTGGCATCGTTGGGACCGGAAGGATTCCCATATTTTATTGGCCCGTATTACAAATGGTATGCAGAGAACAACTTTTTAAAAATAGTGCGTTTATTTAAAGACATTTTCTTTACATATATACCATCGGTATAGAAAATTCTATTATATTAATAACATTCACTGGTGTGTTTGGTGTAAAAATTAATGCAAGGGGAATAAACTCCTATAAGAAAATACATTTTTCAGTAAAAGCGGTGAAATTTAGATGTAGATATATGTAATATGTATCATGCCAATTGTTTTTGATACAGAGATACTGTAGAAATTCTTTTCATTTCTTTTTATTGGAAGGTGTTTGCAAAAAATTTTGACAGAAGAAGCTGAATTACAGACCTTGCTGTAATTCAGGTAGGTACCAGGCATTATCAACTTTTGCTTTGCCAATTTGTTATAAGTGTTCATTTCTTCTTTAATTAAGTGTACTAATTATTAAATAAGTATAGACAAACTTGTTTAAGGCGTTATACCTGTGACCGCGAACAGAACTCCATCAAAATGTTAAAACACTGTGTATATTATACATTTTAAAAGCGAGTTGATAAGTTGAGATGAACATCAGACTAGTTCAAGCATTGCCTTACGAAAAATGGTGAAGGTTCCCAATCAGAATTTCTATGAGTAGATAAACTATTCATTTGTTGAAAAGACCATGGACAGTGACATTAAGCAGGCTGAATCAGAGATGACCTGGTAGCAATTTCTCGAAACAAAAAGTGCAGACTTAAGTCAAAACTTAAGTTTTTCTCCCTTAAGTTACTTATATTGCAATTTATGACTTAAGTCAGTTTTTTTACTTAAGTTTGTTTTGAGAAATTGGGGCCAGGGCCCAATACCAAACAGTGTTGGCGAGTTCTACCTTTTGATATAGTAGTGTTCTCTAGCCCTACACCAGACATTCATCTGTTCATAATGTCTAAGTGTGGTGTACATGTCAGGGCCAAGAGTATTTCAGGCAACAGATATGTCTGCAGTTGTCGTAGTAAATACAATGGGAACATAATAAATTTAGCTTTGCTGAACATCTTTTATGAAGGGCTTAATAGGGTTGGACCAATTTAATTGCCTGAGCATCATGTATGAAGTGGTGTTGTTGTGCTTAATGTGTGGGTTCCAAATCAATACATTAATGGTATTTAGATAGGTTGCATATCCTTCTCCTTTAGCTCCTAATTTAGAGGTGCTGACGTTGCAGAGTTGAAAAGCTGGGTCGACTTTGTCTTTGGTGATTTTGTTACTATTTGTAGGTGTGTTTGATTTCAGGAAAGAGTTTTTGTGATGGTGAGATTTTCATAGTTTGTCCAGGTGGGTGGTAGTTGTGTATTGTTTTCGGGGTGGTACAGAGGTTATTTTTGTTGGTAATTCTATGGACTTCACACGGTATTAGGACTGAGTTTGATTTATCATATCTCCTCCAGTCCTTCCATCTATCAATGTCAGCCTTTGGCTACTCCACAGTCACTAACTGATCTGACAGTCTTATTACATCAGATAGTCATCTGCAAACGTTGGAGCAGTAGACTCTATTCACCCAGCTGTGTTATTAATGGTTTCAGGAGTAGTCATTCACGTGACAACTTGTCCAAAGCCTTGTCCAAGGCTTTTGGACAAGTCCAAAAGAAGATGACATCAGTTTGTTCTCTCTATCCAATCTTTTAAAACAATTGTGAGGTTCTAAATAAGGGAGAACTTCTGTGTATCACACGATCTCTTCTTCCTGAAGCCATTGTTGACGGATGTCTAAAGATATTCTGATCTTTGAAGTGGCAAATTGTGCCTTAAGTGAATGATGTGCTCCGTTATCTGACATATATGTTAAAAAGATTGGTCTGTAATTTGAAATTCCAACGATTCATTCTTTTTTTTGAAGACAAGAGAGACAAGGATAGTTTTCCAGCCAGTTAGGATTTGTCCCTTGTTCATGATTATTGCCAAAAGAAGAGTGAGTACTTGGGGTATCTCAGTGACTACTGGCTTCAGGTATTTTAAGCCAGGTTCAATATTTTGGAGGCACCTGTATAGTGTGGAACACAACAGATTCATTGCTGTACCCATGTGCCATAATTCAGGCAACACTTAAAATTTTATCTGAACGTTGAAGCAAATTTGTCCCTAATGATATCAGTTTTCTGGGCGGCATCGCAGTAGTTGTTCCCATTACGCTTTAGGGGTACAACACCACATCTTTCGTTTTTCTGCAACTTGGTGTAATGCCAGAAGCGTTTAGGGTTTGCTTCGTTTCCTACAATCATGGTGTATGTTTTTTCTGCAAAATTGTTATGGACTTGGCTTCTTATTCACTACCCAATTACTGGGACGGTTGGAAGTCGATTTCACACTTGTGCAGTTTGTTTTTACGCCTCCTCAGTTATGGAGTGATCCTGGCATGGGTTACTTGATCTCGTAGACGTCAGCTGAGATGGAATATTGTCGTCTATGATGGGGGATGGACTTCCTTTTTAGGTATGGAGTGAAAATCTATCTTGAATGTTTCTATGGAATGTTTATCAAATACTGTATGGATGTCTATGTTATGCTTCTCTTCGAGCAGTGGGGGTTTCCTCCGTACGGCCTCTCTATCTTAAGATGCTGGAATGCGAGTCGACATAGACGATTTTCATGATCACCTGAATCCTGACAAATGACCACCAAGGTCTACTATTACAGTGTACTTAAATACTACATCCTTCTCCGGTATTTGGCACAACGTTAACCTTTTTCATAATACATATACTTCATCAATCGCACCAAGCTTCACGCAACTACAAGAATAAGCTATTTGTGCTATAGTGTTAGTGAAAACATCTGATTAGTTAGGAGTCGGTGCCTTCAGACGTATTCTCACAAACATGTTCTGTTAATTTCAATTCAAACAGCGTATCATATATTAAACAACATGGCTATTACAACAAAACGCTGCTTCATCATGATGGTCGCAGAATCCTGATAGTAAATGATGTCTATACGTAATATAGTGTTTCTCTTTCCCCAACTTAAAGGAGATGGATTAGGCCATAGTTGTGATGTTATCTGTTACATATTGTTTATCTAAGGCTATTACAGGTTTTTTTTTTGGTTAGAATACTAAGATGGGAAAACCCTATCAACCAATCCTTTTGTTTTAAAGGGTATTACCGGAAACACACATGATAATTCGTTTGGCCTCATTGATAGTAACAATATGAGCAACTTTATTGGCGATGTAATAGAGAATTGTTCCCAGTTAAAACAACATCTTTATGAGTGAGTCCGAGTATAAACCTTTCTAATGATGTTTTTGTCATTGTGTACCAATCCAACAACATCCATTGTATAGTGCCACACTGTTGTAGGCGGCGCTACTTCACGATACTGTAGAGGACACGGAGACATCATTTGACGAAATAGACCAACGTTTCGGCGCAGAAGTTTGTGGTTAAGTGGCATCAGAGATCTAAAAATATCGTAACTCTTTTTTCTAAATACGGTTATTAAATATTTATATGTTATCTAAAAGAGTTTAAGTTCTTTGTTCTTACAATCTTTGAAATGTAATCTTAATTTTACAGATTGGATGCAGCGCGTTGGTAAATACAGGACCTTAAATGAGTGTTCATTCGATATGAGATTTTATGAAACGAGACTTGGCGTTTTTATTTGTGCACTGTCAGTGAATATCAGGCAGATTATTGATATTAAATAAATTGTTTTGAAAATGTTATCAAATACTCTTATAAGTAATTATTTGCAAGATGTAAAGTTGGTGTTGTACTGATTTGTGGGCAGTACAATTAGTATTTGTACATTTATTCAATTATTTTAAAAAATTGTAAACTATGCAATGTTATCAAACCGATTGAAATGTATAACTTTGATTTTGTTGATTTAGGTATGTGAAGGAAGTCACTGACGATAAGACTTTATCCAAAGCTGAAAAGAAAACAAGAACAAATCAACCACGCCCCTCACGCCAGTTATAAAGCTAAACTTGTGTGAAACTAGCCGACAAATTGTACAACCTTCGCGACCTGAGGAGATGTACACCTAGAGGATGGACAGAAGAGCGCTGTACAGGAATATTTTGTCTGGTCCTCGAAAGTAGTGGCCGGACTTAGAGGCACGAACACAACATGGAAAACTCCTTAGATGACTTACTAAAGGAACGAGATATAATTGTTTGACGTTAGGAATGATATATTATTATGTGACGTTGTGAACGGTATGATATTATGAACGATGTATTATTTTTATTATTTTTCTGAATTTTTTGTCACTTTTCATTGGTCAAAAACACGCCACGTGCTCACCGATAAAAAACTATATTGCACGATTTTTCC
>SAYR01015898.1:494746-534848 GCA_004382745.1 Argopecten irradians irradians
AAACTGGTGATTCATGTAATAAAACAAATATTCCATGGTACTGTGCTCTAGTTCATAATATTTTACCCCTCGGTGATGGTAATCAACAAATGTTATATTGCACTCGCCTCGGCCATATAACTTTGCTGGATCCATCACCTCGGGCTTAAAATATATAAACTAGAAGCACAGTAACCCATGAAATATTTGTATAAATATGGACTTAAGGAACGATATTACTACATGTATATATTTTGGCATACGAAAGGGATATTATTTATAGGAGGTTTGTGGATCGATAAATTGTTCCTCACCCCCAAAACCCCTCCCCACCTCCCATCCCCCAACCACAATTACCCCCCCCCACCCCCCCCCACCATGCCATCCCTCCTCAAGTATCGCATATATGTTTATATCATGATAACCTACATAAGATATGTACAGACAAGAGTTCCCCCCACCCCCATCCCAACCCCACTCCCCCCCCCCCCCACCCCAAACACCCCCCACCAATACCCACCCCCCCTCCATCAAATAAAATAATTCAACCTCCCTCCCCCCCCCCCATCCCCCACCCCCAACCCCACATCGACCGTCACCCCCCATCACCCCCACCAACACCCATCACCCCCCCCATCCCCCCCCCCCCCCCTCCCACCCCATCCCCCCCCCCCCCCCATAAATCCACCCACCCCCTTTTCCATCACCATACCCCACCCCACCCCCCATCCCCCAACCCCCACTCCCAACATATATTAGCATATAATCTCAAAAATATCTTATCGATGCGCTCTAACCACCCCCCCCACCCCCCACCAGAACCCCCCCCCCCTCCCCCCATCCCCCCACCCAACAACCCAACCAAACTCCATCAATAATTGACAAATTTTCAACTAACTAAACTTCTGCGCCGAAATGTTGGTCTATTTCGTCAAATGATGTCTCCGTGTCCTCTACAGTATCGTGAAGTAGCGCCGCCTACAAACAGTTTACAGGTGTGCACTATACAATGGATGTTGTTGGATTGGTACAAATGACAAAACATCATTAGAAAGGTTTATACTCGGACTAACTCATTACCAAAAGATGTTGTGTTACTGGGAACAATCCTATTACATCGCCAATAAAGTTGCTCATATTGCATACTATCAATGAGGCCAAACGAATTATCATGTGTGTTTCCGGTAATACCCTTTAAAACAAAAAGTATTGGTTGATAGGGGTTTCCCATCTTAGTATTCTAACCAAAAAAAAACCTGTAATAGCCTTAGTAATACAATATGTAACAGATAACATCACAACTGATGGCCTAATCCCTCTTTTAAGTTGGGGAAAGAGAATACTATATACGTATAGACATCATTTACTATCAGATTCTGCGACCATCATGATGAAGCAGCGTTTGTTATAATAGCCATGTTGATATTTATGATACGCTGTTTGAATTGAAATTAACAGAACATTGTGTGAGAATACCTCTGAAGGCACCGACTCCTAACTAATCCAGATGGTGTTCACTAAACACTATAGCACAAATAGCTTATTCTTGTAGTTGCGTGAAGCTTGGTGCGATTGATGAAGTATATGTATTATGAAAAAGGTTACGTGTGCCAAATACCGGAGAAGGTTGTAGTATTTAAGTACACTGTAATAGTAGACCTTGTGGTCATTTGTCAGGATACACGGTGATCATGAAATCGTCTATGTCGACTCGCATTCCAGCATCTTAAGGATAGAGAGCCGTACGGAGGAAACCCACTGCTCGAAAGAAGAGCGTAACATAACATCCATCAGTATTTGATAAACCATTCCATAGAAACATTCAAGATAGATTTTCACTCCATACCTAAAAAGGAAGCCATTCCCCATCATAGACGACACTATTCCATCTCAGCTGACGTCTACGAGATCAAGTAACCCATGCCAGGATCACTCCATAACTGAGGAGGGCGTAAAAACAAACTGCACAAGTGTGAAATCGACTTCCAACCGTCCCAGTAATTGGGTAGTGAATAAGAAGCCAAGTCCATAACAAAATTTGCAGAAAAACATACACCATGATTGTAGGAAACGAAGCAAACCCTAAACGCTTCTGGCATTACACCAAGTTGCAGAAAAACGAAAAGATGTGGTGTTGTACCCCTAAAGCGTAATGGGAACAACTACTGCGATGCCGCCCAGAAAACTGATATCATTAGGGACAAATTTGCTTCAACGTTCAGATGAAAATCTTTAAGTGTTGCTGATTATGGCACATGTACCAGAATTCTGTTTGTTCACACCATACAGGTGCCTCCAAATATTGAACCCTGGCTTAAAAATACCTGAAGCCAGTAGTCACTGAGATACCCAAGTATCACTCTCTTCTTTGCATACATCATGAACAAGGGACAAATCCTAACTGGCTGGAAAACTATCCTTGTCTCTCTTGTCTTAAAAAAAGAATGATTTTGGAATTTCAAATTACAGACCAATCTTTTTAACATATATGTCAGAATAACGGAGCACATCATTCACTTAAAGCCATTTGCCACTTCAAAGATCAGAATATCTTTAGACACTGCCAACATGGCTTCAGGAAGAAGAGATCGTGTGATACACAGAAGTTCCCCTTATTTCAACCTCACAATTGTTTTTAAAAGATTGGATAGAGAGAACAAACTGATGTTCATCTTCTCTGGACTTGTCCAAAGCCTTGGACCAAGGCTTTGGACAAGTTGTCACGTGAATGACTACTCCTGAAACACATTAATAACACAGCTGGGTGTATAGAGTCTACTGCTCCAACGTTTGCAGATGACTATTCTGATGTAATAAGACTGTCAGATCAGTTAGTGACTGTGAGTAGCCAAAGGCTTACATTATGATTGATGGAGGACTGGAGGAGATATGATAAATCAAACTCAGTCCTAATAAGTGTGAAGTCCATAGAATTAACCAACAAAAATAAACCTCTGTACCACCCCGAAAACATACACAACTACCACCCACCTGGACAAACTATGAAACATCACCATCACAAAACTCTTTCCTGAAATCAAACACACCTACATAAATCACCAAAGACAAAGTCGACCCAGCTTTTCAACTCTGCAACGTCAGCACCTTCCAATTAGGAGCTAAAGGAGAGCATATTGCAACCTATCTAATACCATCAATGTATTGATTTGGAACCCACACATTAAGCACAACAACACCACTTCATACATGATGCTCGGCAATTAAATTGGTCCAACCCTATTAAGCCTTCATAAAAAGATGTCATCTAGCTAAATATTATTTATGTTCCATTGATATTTACTACGAAACTGCAGACATATCTGTTGCCTGAAATACTCTTGGCCCTGACATGACACCACACTTAGACATTATGACACGATGAATGTCTGGTGTAGGGCTAGAGAACACTACTATATCAAAAGGTAGAACTCGCCAACACTGTTTGTCATCGCCCGGCCCCAATTTCTCAAAACAAACTTAAGTAAAAAAACTGATTAAGTCATAAATTGCAATATAAGTAACATAAAGGAGAAAAACTTAAGTTTTGACTTAAGTCTGCATTTTTTGTTTCGAGAAATTGCCTACCAGGTCTCTCTGATTCAGCCTGCTTAATGTCACTGTCCATGGTCTTTTCAACAAATGAAATAGTTTATCTACTCATAGAAATTCTGATTGGGAACCTTCACCATTCTACGTAAGCAATGTCCTGAACTAGTTCGATGTTCATCTCAACTTATCAACTGCTTTTTAAATGTATAATATAACACAGTGTTTTAAATCATCGTATTATGGAGTTCTGTTCGCGTCACAGGTATACGCTCTTAAACAAGTTTGTCTATACTTATTTAATAAATTTGTACACTTAATTAAAGAAGAAATGAAACTCAAAACAAATTGGCAAAGCAAAGTTATTAATGCCTGGTACCTACCTGAATTACAGCAAGGTCTGTAATCCAGCTTCTTCTGTCAAAATTTTTGCAACCAACCTTCCAATAAAGAAAATGAAAGAATTTCTACATGTATCTCTGTATCAAAAACAATTGCATGATACATATTACATATATTCTACATCTAAAGTTCACCGCTTTTATACTGAAAAATGTATTTTCTATATAGGAGTTTATTCCCCTTGCATTATATTTTTACACCAAAACACCAGTGTAATGTTATTATATAATATAAATTTTCTATACCGAATGGTATATATGTAAAGAAAATGTCTTTAAATAACGCACCTATTTTTAAAAAGTTGTCTCTGCATACCATTATAAGTGATATAAACTTAAAAAATATAAAAAAGCAATCCAATATTCAGAATACTTCAAAGCTCGATGTGGGAAGGGCATCCACAGTTGTAAAGATTTTCCTACCATCCAAACCTTTTGTATCGAAGAAAGTGTCAAAAGGGGACAACAATATATTATACTATGTGATGGTAGATCAAGTTTTAATAGCGAACAAAACAAAGTTAGTAAAATTCCCTTACAACTCATCATAACGCTTTTCGCATGTGGCTGAGAACCATAGGACAAAACACGCTAGACAGAAATTTTGTACTCATGAAAGTTATTGTTAACATTGATGAGATACGTCAAACTACCAGAACCTCCAATTTTTACTTTCTCTCGAGTGGGAAAATAAAGAGTGTCAAAGAGTTATTACGAAACTGAAAAAAAGTCAAAGCCCAGGGTCTGGACGCACAATCATATGCATGAAATTCTGAATCGTATGTAATGATTCTATTAACCCCCCAATTCTTTCGATTCCAAAGTTTTCCTCATATCCACCGTCTATCCCGGCCCTCAATAACTGGCCAAATTAAAGTAACACCAGTACAATAAAAAAACACCCTTTAGACAAAAGAATTATAGACCCAGTGAGACATACTTCCTAGCATCCCTCTAAAATCTTTGCACTCAATTCCCCACGACTCATCCTGTCCACTCTCCATTTTTTAAAAGATATCTCCATCCCCCTTCTATAGGCTGTCTTACAGATCGGGCTTTTGTCGGTGCCAGACCCTCTGCTGCGCTGCTGGAGACTGGAGAACAGCCTTGGAATTGCCGCAACCAGAGTTGGGAGCTATTTTCCGACTGGATCTCTCCCAAGCGCCCTTCGACTTTCCTTCCGGGCCATCTGGACCCTCTATCCTTCAGGAAAGCTGCAAAACTTATGGCGATGATCTCGCGCTCTCGCCCTTGTTCGTTTCCATCTGATGGAGCTACCTGGGAACAGGAAAGCAGAGGGTTGGTGTTGGGGGCATCACCAGCAGAAGTGGGTGTCCCTCATTAAAGGCGTCCCCCAGGCTCGATACTGTGGCCTTTGATTTTTAACATTTTTATCAATGATATATGTTATTATCATCAAAGAACCACATTATATAACTATCCGACGACACATACCCTAGTGTTATTTTAGATCAATAATATAAACATCTTAAGAAAGTTTTAGAAGATGAAGCCAGTGTTCTAATAAATGTTTGACATAAATGTGAATATGGAGCAAATCCAGAGAAATTTCAGCTATCTCTCTGGGTAAGAACACTGGTGAACATTTTAATATCTCTAACACTGAAATTGTTTGGCTGAAGATAGTGTTAACTTTTAGGTATCGAAATCGACCATCTTTTAAAATTGATAAACATATTTTCCTCAGATATATGCAGGAAAGCATTCTAAGCAACTAGGGCAGTTCTGAAATGCGACCTCGACTCTTCTCACACTAAACAACTCAAAATTTTATATTACAAATGTTTGTTTATCAAACTTTGACTATGCCCCTTAAATTTGAGCATTTCTCATGCAGTATTTCTGCAACTAGAAAAATCGACGATGCAAAGAGGGCTTGCGATTCACCCCATATCATCGACCACACCTCCCCTTAAACACTTAAAGAACTGGCTCCAGCCCAGGAACTCAATTTGTCTTTTTTACATGTCCACAGGATTGAAAATGATGGCCTGTGGAGGTTGTTTTAAAAATATTGAACCAATATTTGCTCCGACTACATACTAACCTTATTAAAAAACAAGGAAAACACTTATTAATTTTTTCAGATCTTGAAAACAAAAGCAGATACCTGACCCAGGAGTTAACGATAAAAAACTATATTGCACGATTTTTCCGGAAGTAGTTTTTAGAAAAAGTATATTGCACGGTTATTTTTAGATAACGTTATCATCTACGTTACCAAAACGCTTCGTGTTCCTGGCGCTTTGAAACAAACGCTTTGATGACCTGAGTTTGAAGCGTAACCACAAAATGTGACAGACGACGTTGATTGTTACGGTTTCTATCAAAGATGATAATGACTTCCAGCTGATGACTACAGTTTAAACTTTCAAATTTTCAACATAAACACGGTAGGAGAGTAGGAAATTATCGAGTAACATTCATTAAGCATCTGGAGCCATTGAATAGTGAATACTTTTGATATTTATTTGAAAATTTCCACCTAGACTAATATGAATTTAAGGCAAAGCCTCAGAAGAGCGCAGCTACATAGGCCTATAAAAGATTATAACATCATAACTCTATATTGTCTATATTTTTCTACGAGATTAACAATAAAATATTTCACTAACATGCAAATACTATCGATAGTTAGAAAGAATTCAAAACAATCCAAATGGAATAGTTCAATATACTTCAATTTTGTTTTTATCAGATATGCAGAGAAAACTTGGCAACATGCCATGCTATCCAAATACGCGCGAATCTGTGCCGTCATCTTGTGACGTCACTGAGAACATACACAGTATATATTGGACAACTACATTTATTGTGTTGTTCTTGTATATGTGTAAATTAAAACTACTTACAGTAATTTTAAAGCGTATACTGATAACACATTTATTCTAGTACAGAAATTTCAAATCTCGTCGTGCTGATAACGAGAATTAAAACATGGCTGCCTACATGGAGGCGCGAGACTTTTCCCGCGGGACACAATTTCAAAGTCCAAGGGGTACTGGAATGTATTGGAATCTATATGCTCACACACGTGTTATGGTTAGTAGAGCTTCGTTCTGCGCGGCCGTCGGCCGCGCAGAGAGCTGCGCTCTTAGTAACAACATTAGGCCGAATTAAGCAAATCGTACAGTATGTATACGATTTTTATTTTACGAAATGGAGTACTAAGCATAATAGAATGTATGTTCATGTCAATCTGAATCTTTTAATATATGTTTGGCGTCGAAGTGGATTATTTCAACGGAGAACAAACTACACATTTAATTGACTGTGTCCGACATGGAACTACAGGTATAATCGAGTACATGTACATGTATGCAATTGACAAGAACGCATGTACCGGGTGCATGTAATAAAAGCGTGAAGTGCATCAATTGATACTGTTTTCGTATGTTGTTCATAAATTAAACATGTTACAAAATCATAAGATTGTAACTGTCATAGTTTTTACAATGCGATGCTTATTTAGATTTGCACTCATTTCAAAATGTGAAAAAAAATCCAGAAAAATAATAAAACAAATATAGCATTTTGATTTCGGTCAATACATGGTTATATCGACCACAGAAAAAATATCGACCTCGGACTACGTCCTCGGTCAATATTTTTTCTTTGGTCGATATAACCATGTATCGACCTCATCAAAATGCTATATTTGTATAATGTGATTTAAGGAATGATATGACATAATGACGATATAGTATTATGTGACGCAATGAACGATATAATATGATGAACAATAAATTATTATATGATTTAAGGAAATAATTTGACGTTATGAACGATATATTATTATATGACGTAATGAACGATATATTATTTCATTACATAATTTGTTTACACCAATCTATATATGAAGAAATATAATATTTTCAACTATTACACCGACCGTTCAATAAAACCTTGTTATATTGCACGGTTCGAAGTTATATTGCACGCTTCCATGGAAACGTTATATTGCACGGTTCGAGATGTTATATTGCACGGCTTTAGGAACACCTCGCTGTTGTTGTCTAGTTTTGTAGAAAACTTCCGAGGAATTGCGAGTAACAGTGAGTTACGTTATTATGACGTCACAAAGGTTCACGCTCAATTTCGCGCTGGATTTATAGATCTCGAATCAAGCACGTCATGTAGACGTTTACTGTACCGAGTAAAGGACGGACACGATGAATGTATTAGATCAAAAGGCTGCAAGCAGGTCTAATAATGTGAAAACAGACAATAAGACATCCAAACCGGAGTTACAACGTGACGTACGTGGGCTATACGTCAATCTTCAATAGGATATTAAGGTTTTTTTCCGTACGGTACGGTGTTGGTGATTTTGTTAAGTGATTGTCGTATTCGTTTTATAAAAAAAATATTCAACTGAAAAACTGGTGATTATGTAATAAAACAAATATTCCATGGTTACTGTGCTCTAGTTCATAATATTTACCCCTCGGTGATGGTAATCAACAAATGTTATATTGCACTCGGCCTTTGGCCTCGTGCAATATAACATTTGTTGATTACCATCACCTCGGGTTAAATATTATAAACTAGAGCACAGTAACCTATGAAATATTTGTATAATATGACTTAAGGAACGATATACTACATGTATTATATGGCATACGAAAAGGGATATTATTATATGATGTGTGGATCGATAAATTTTTCAATGACGTAAGAAACGATATATTATATGACGTTAATGTAGGTTAGTTGTCTGATATATCGTTGAAGTTGTTACAGTTAATGTTATTAATGATATCACAGCTATATTGTTATAATTTATCTATTAATGTTAATTATGCTATTTAGTTCGATCATATGATACCAAAATAGTGTTAATGATATGTGCATGTTAACTATTGTTTCTGCTACTTAATCATCTTGTTCTATATGGTCCATCCTGGATGTGTCTGTCGACTTCCATTATATATGGAAGAAGTATTTTAAAAATCCTTATGAATTAGTTAAGTCATTTCACAGTCATTGTTCACACAATTAACCATTTATAGTCATCTGTGTCACATCTGTGTAACCATCTTCTGCTTCATCTATGACACTATCAGGGTAGGAAATCACGTGACTCACGGGAAGATGGCAAAAATCCTGCCACTTCAGGCATATTTTCCGGGTAGAACAGCTTATATTATCATTCAGTCCGTATAATTTATAGTCAAAAACCATATGTGCATTGGTATTTATTTGACCGTGTACTCTCGTGTATGAAATCATAGTAGTTTTTGAGAAAAATTCTACAGAAAGATCATGCGATCGCCAATTTGAGCTTGGACATGCTTAAAGGACAGAGGGAAATTTATTTACAGATCAACATTTCCTCAACATATTCACGTAATTTCACATATATTACTCGATATGCTGTTGAGGTATATGATTTCATTCCCAAACAGAGTAGTTGTACATTTATTGTAGTGCAAATTAAATCTAAACGAAGCATAAATGTGGTTCTGATAAGCTCCACGGACAAAATTGTTATGGTATATTTCACGAACAAATCATTAAGTCCATAATATATTTGTATTTCATTCATTACACCCGTATTTTGTCTTGTTTAAAATACAAACTAAATTCCAACATAGAACATGATCTATATAGCCATACCAAATTTTTTTCTATGCGGTAATTGTATGTAATTTAATATGCTGTTGATTCCCTGTGTCGATATTCTGTACTACATATCACAAATGACTAAATAATGCAAAATTGTTTTACTGTAATTAATTTACTTTTCATTAAAAACGAATATTTATAATATGTAAGGATTTGAGTTATTCGTTTATAAAATAAGACTTCCTTCAGAGTACAAAATATATGGTCAAGTGCCCTAAATTCGCCAGGGACCTGTTTTCGTCATGTTTACAATTTGCTTATATCTCATGAACTGTCGCGTGATTTCATAAAGAGTGTCGACTGCCAAAGCAGATTTGATCAAGGAAGATTTGTCTTGCTTAAAAGGATGTGTGTGCCATAACCAAGTGATTTTATAAAAACGATGTAGCATTACATGAAACGAAGGTATTTTCTTAAGTCCATTTTAAATAAAACTTTAAAACCCCAACCGTCAGCGTTTGACTGTCCATGTGCACTGATCAGCAGTATGTCAACAAAATTTAAAGTACCGGAAGTCACGTGTCTGATCATGTGATTCATAGCCCAGATTTTAGGTTATTACAAATTATTTTGGCGATTCAACTTGCCCGAAATTTTTGGTGCGGTACTGTTGAAAATATACCGTTATTCTATATAAACAGAGGTGTTGGCCACTTTCAATGACAAATAGGTTTAAAGATTTAAAATCGATGTAACTACAAAAAAATTTCAGCTACAACACGAACTCACAAGCGTCTGCTGCTCATCATTGATCTGGAATGATCTCGATTTTCGTAATAATCGAAACACCCCCCCCCCCACCTGACGAAAATAGGTCCATATTGGGTCGGCCATCATCCAGCGACCGGCCGTTAGAAATCTTCGCATTGCGATAGATAGATAACGAATTGATAAACAATTTGTTGTACAAGTAGTTATAAGGCAAAATGTTATATATTTGTGATGATAAAACTAGTATATTTTATTTCTTGATGGTTTGTTGATATCCGAGAGGATTTAATTACCCTGACGAATATTGGTCCTTCAAGGGTACTATGATCACCTTACCTCATACACCTTCCGTGACATTAAAATCACAAAGTTTCCCGAGATATTACACCGGGAAATGTTTTCCCTAATGTCCCATGGTCTCTTTAATATTAAATCATGAATTAGCTTTAATGTTAAAATAACAGAAACAATTAATATCAACATTTATGTAAAGTAAGTAATATCAAAGCGCTGAATCAAGCTTTGCTAATGTATAAAATGTTTTTCTGATACACGATGCATTGTTTTATTACGACCCCGGTGATTTTATAATGGCGGAATTGTTCTGTGATGAGTATCTGCAATTTAAACAAGTTACAATAATATCTTTCGTGACAGATGCCATTTGATATAGGAAATTAATTAATGTTTGGACGATGAGGAAGTTCATAATCGGTTAAATGCTCCTACTTTGTATATTTATATTTCTCTATGTGATAAAAGTTCTTGTTGGTTTTATTGTCGTTTCGTTGATACTGCCATCAGACTGCCGGAAGTGACATAGACGTTCCTGTGTGGTGTCAAACCAAATCTCCAGACTGTATGATCGTACGTAGTGTCTTGGTAGATTTTTAGAAATCTTTGTTTGTCGAACATTTGCGTAGTTTTGTGGATTAATATGTTTACATGATGATGTTAATACTATATTATCATAAATGGTTTATTCGTATTGGTTATGTATTGTTTTCATTTTCATATTTTTGGACAATTAGGGAGTGTATATATAACGCTCCTGCTCAAAGTTCGTCGAAAATGTAGTAAGACAATAGATTCGTCCGTGGTCAGTATAACGTGTTTTAATGAGATATGCTGTTCGGTTTCTTTGGCAACATCCCCAAGTTTCAGTGAGATAGTCAAGAGCTCCACTATCGCAAGGAGATCCAAAATGAACACACCAGCCTACCAGGAAACTACTAAAACACATGTTATACATTTAGCATGCTTATATAAATGCAGTTCATTGAGAGTTTATCTGACACGGAAATTCCGTGTTCACCACTTGAGAGAGGAAGCTGGTCATCACCCTGTGGTGAAGTGTGCCCATCAGGCACCCCAGATCTATGTCGTAACCTCTAAACGGATACTTTTAAGTATATAGCACTTAGTATCAACTATTGTATTCTGGACGCCAAATTAGGACAATGATATACACTAGCGTATGACCTCACAGTGACAGGCGGATGTTTATTTTGTTGACGTATTGTCTCGTTTACAGGTAGCAAGCTTTATATTTCTGTATAGGAGTGGACACAACTTTACTTCTTTCTGTATCTTTCATCATATAACGTTTATGAAGTTTGAATTCCATTTAAAATGAGAAATGTAGTAGAAAATATAGAATCATATACTTAAGTAAGCTAATGTTTCATCTCTAAAGGCACTCCGAAAACAAGTCCGTTTCAAAAACATTGTTTACAGTACATAAACTTTTGTTTTTGTACAAGTAGTTATAGTCACAACGTTCAAGGATTGCTGATCGATGTCAATAGTTTAAGCCCAGTGTAAATGTTTCCTCGTTTGATTATTGGAAAGAACAAATCAATAATCAGAAATCAAAATGATTTTAACAGGAAGATATAAATACTAGCTGTATATCTCTATGTAGTAGGACCAGGTACTCCGGAGGAATAACGTTCTCTACTTCATTCATTACGGCCCATAAATATCTAGGTCAGTCCCAAGTCATCAAATAATCTCAAAATCCACACACGATAAGATCACAGAGAATATTGAAATGCACTGGATGATACGATGATGTAATGATATTTACAATGTGATAAATGTATCGGCGTTCAGAGCCAGGCAAGCCGTAATTGCTTCCAATACCAGGCTACGGAAGCTGTCGATAGGCAGAAAGATAGAAACAGTAGGGTCCGTGACCATCGGGATGTGGTGTTGTCTTGTTTCTTATAGATGCGTCTGGCCTTGACATTGTGAACTTCCAGTGTCTGCAATGATAGAACAGATCGAACCGTTTTAAATAAAATGCCGCTCCTTGTGTTTCTTTTGAACTATTCTATTCTACAACGAAATATTTGATCTTTACAATATTAATCTCAGAATTAGGGAGACTTCTCGATAGAGTAAACCATGGTGTTGTTACGCCTTCTTCGTTAATTTTAAACATGTTCGAAAATACATTAATTTGCGACAAATGATTTTAAGTATATTTGTATAATTATTTACAAATTGTATTTCGTCTATGCAATGATTTTTGTGTCAATTTGTACATCGCGCCGAATATAACGTGGTTTACAATACCACAGGTAAAAATGAAATACAAATGTACCATAGTTTACAACATGAACTCTATCACAAGTAGAAGATTCAGCATGGTAATGAAATACAAATGTACAATCATTGAATAATTATTTTTTATTTGTTTTCATACTAATTCCGACTTTCTGATTGACAGATACTTTTCCTTAATACTACTATAATTAATTTTCATTTGTTTACATAGTAAATAAGACTTTCTGATTGGCGGATACTTTTTCTTCATACATTAAATTGTGAAGCAAAAAAAAAAAAAAATCCAAGAATGGTGCTAAAATCCGACGTTATCATGACGTCACAATAGAGACGTCGATGTTGCGTATTGTTTTAGAAAAAATAATCTATTAGAAAATCAATGGAATAGTACGTTTAAACGTACATGTATTTCTTGTTATCAAGTAGTCTGAAAAATTAATTATATGCATTGATGTCACTATTTTTTAACTTCATCGGGTTATGAAATAAATTTTGTGAGAATCCGCTACGCAGATTAACACAGTTTGCAAACAAAATTTCTTTCATACCTCGATGAAGTTAGAAAATAGTGACATCAATGCTTAAATGAAGAAAAAATCCGAGAATGGCGCAAAAACCGACGTTATCATGACGTCGCAATAGAGACGTCGAAGTTGCGTATTGATTTAGAAAAAAAAATCCATTGGAAATTTAATGGAATCATACGTTTAAACATGTTTTTAGTTTTATAGTTTTATAGTTGATTTAAACTTCATCGGGTCATAAAATCAATTTTGTTCGCAATTCTTTTTGTGAGAATTCACACAGTTTGCAAACAAAGTTTCTTTCATACCCCGATGAAGGTAAAAAATAGTGACATCGAAGCTTAAATGAAGAATTATATTTTTCTTATTAAGTGGTGTATGATAATATTTTTTGCAGAAACTAAAAACCTCGGCACAGTTCACAAAAATCCGGTTTAGTAATACTTTTGAAACTAGATAATGATGTCAAGCATATCAATGTCTATTATGTAACGAAATAAATTAGAGTTTGTATCGTACAGCAGAGTGTGGATCAAGACCAGTTTAATCAAGCAGTGAAATAAAAAACACAAAATGTAGAATTATCCCTATCTGTTCTACAAGAGGATTTGTTTTTATCTATTTCATAAGTGGTGATTTTAAGTTAGAGATAATATGTATGCAGTCAGTGAAATCATTGAAGGAATTTTATAACAAATAGTTTCATGACTCGTGTCACCGACGTGTCTCATACAACATTGTTTTTTCCATGATATGTGTAAATGTGAATACATACCATTACCATGGTGTTACTGGTGAATTCTCGTGTGATGTTGATATGGGGCGGGTCTAACTGCCGGAGAGCAAGTCGACCATCCTCCAGGTCAACTGATGTCTGAAATGATTACAGATGAATGACAGGTCAGAGTGTTATGTTGTGTCGTAAGCGACTCACATATTTTAAGTGATAAAGAAAGCTTTTGTTGTTTATGTTGTTGAAAATTTCGTTAAACAATGTAGTTAAAGAATGTTATTCATAATTGTTAGTATCAATTTGTTCTTATGGATATAGAGGGTTTTAGTCTGCCTCACTTAATTTTCATAATAAAATCCCAATAAATAAATTTTATTGTTCTAACATTCAGTTGGTACCAGGTTGACTTTATTGAAAAAATGTCCACAACTTTAAAACAGTGTATATATTCATCAGAATGATTATTCGTCCTTCTTCAAGGTTCTGTATCGTCAACCAATGATGACTTTTATTTATTAGCAGCAGATGAATCCGAAATTTTCTTCAATAACAAAAATAAATTAGAAATATAAACATCAATTACTGTCCGAATGATAATTATTGTTTAATATCCTTTGTCGGCCGTAAAGCATCTTTAATACCAGAGTTGTGCATATTCTAAAACAATATTATTTATATCTACAGCGAACACTACAGAAACAATTGTTTTATATAATATTGGAAATATACTTTAATAAATATGCTTTCTATATCAAAATCCTGTAGACTAGGAATGAATAGACAAAACCTTAATAATAAATATGGATAATAATGAGTAAATATTCCATTGTCATTTACCTTTCTCGACAAAACACCCCCTACCTTACCAAGAAGGAGGGGATGAAAGTGGTACAATGTATTAAGTACTATTAAACTCATCTACCACTGAAGACACATTTGGGCTCTTCTAAATCAAAGACTGGACTAGTCCATATGGAATTTTAGGGATGAATGACATAATGGGAATGTAATACAAAATTTTATTGAGAACATCTAATAAAAATGCCAGTTCTTATTGAATATTTCAACACACATCTTCAAAAGGGCCTACATATGTCAATTATATTTAAGCTAAATTGCAGTAACTTACTCGAATTTTTCGCCCGTCAAAAGTCAACCACGTGCATTCTTGACCAACGGTCAGTTGGATGTCCGTCTGTTTGATTCTACAAGATGTGAGTATAGACCAGCAATCTCCGTTAACACTGATTGTCTGACAGGGGCAGACGAACGGGCTCAGTAATCTCTTTACCCAGGATATACCTAAAACCAAAAGTCATTTGTTGTACATACCCAGGACATACCTAAAACCAAAAGTCATTTGTTGTACATACCCATGACATACCTAAAACCAAAAGTCATTTGTTGTACATACATGTACCTAGGACATACCTAAAACCAAAAGTCATTTGTTGTACATACCTAAAACCAAAAGTCATTTGTTGTACATACCCAGGACATACCTAAAACTAAAAGTCATTTGTTGTACATACCTAAAACCAAAAGTCATATGTTGTACATACCCAGGACATACCTAAAACCAAAAGTCATTTGTTGTACATACCCAGGAAATACCTAAAACCAAACGTCATATGTTGTACATACCCAGGACATACCTAAAACCAAAAGTCATATGTTGTACATACCAAGGACATACCTAAAACCAAACGTCATATGTTGTACATACCTAGGACATACCTAAAACCAAAAGTCATTTGTTGTACATACCCAGGACATACCTAAAACTAAAAGTCATATGTTGTACATACCCAGGACATACCTAAAACCAAAAGTCATTTGTTGTACATACCCAGGACATACCTAAAACCAAAAGTCATATGTTGTACATACCCAGGACATACCTAAAACCAAAAGTCATTTGTTGTACATACCCAGGACATACCTAAAACCAAAAGTCATATGTTGTACATACCCAGGACATACCTAAAACCAAAAGTCATATGTTGTACATACCAAGGACATACCTAAAACCAAACGTCATATGTTGTACATACCTAGGACATACCTAAAACCAAAAGTCATTTGTTGTACATACCCAGGACATACCTAAAACTAAAAGTCATATGTTGTACATACCCAGGACATACCTAAAACCAAAAGTCATTTGTTGTACATACCCAGGACATACCTAAAACCAAAAGTCATATGTTGTACATACCCAGGACATACCTAAAACCAAAAGTCATTTGTTGTACATACCCAGGACATACCTAAAACCAAAAGTCATTTGTTGTACATACCCAGGATATACCTAAAACCAAACGTCATATGTTGTACATACCCAGGACATACCTAAAACCAAACGTCATATGTTGTACATACCCAGGACATACCTAAAACCAAAAGTCATTTGTTGTACATACCCAGGACATACCTAAAACTAAAAGTCATTTGTGGTAGAGATATATACTCAGGGCATACCTAAAACAAATTCCATTTGTGGTATATATAAAATACGTTGTCTTATTTGATGTAAGTGTCTTTTCAAAAAAACACATTCTTGAACAGAAAGCAACGTTAAACATTTGACTGAAATGAATAGATACTACAGTGTGAATATCCTAGATTACGACAGTCTTTTGGTTTTGCCACTACATATTTGTAGTTTTCCATAAAATTACTTAAATTGATAATTTTGACTAAATACCCAATTTAATAGTATTTCGAGCCTTTTTACTATACATACAGTAAGCACTAAAATAAAAATATGTAAAATGTGATTCACTTTCAAATTTTAAAATTCTGCTTGCCAAAGCCGGTATCATTGACCATATGCTTTTTCCCCGGACATTACTCCACCGCATTATTATTCTTAAACCCTCACTCTTTCGAATAGTATGACCTACTGAACATTTTAGTGTCAAGCTTCGTAAATAAAAGAAAAGTCTGCGTAACCCAGAAATTCTACATACATACAGACTATCCGAGCCAAAATTACTACTTAGTGAAAACATGAAACACTGACTAAAACACAGGAAATTTGAATGTGTAGTAATATAAACCATATTGTCTTTGTAACTAAATGAATAAATTACAACATGAATTCAGGCTGTGATGATAAAGTCAGAATATACAAAGCTGATATATACAACGTACCTAAACATTCACAATACTCCTCGAAATTTTCCGACTTCACCAGTTTCCATGTCCCCTCAGCCAAGTGCTTTGTTTCCTCCATGTGTTTTTATTAGCTATGTGCTCCACACTGATCAGTAGTATAATTGAACCTTCCTCCCGAGCTCTCGGTGTTATATGGACTAAATTAGAGGGCCTAGTTCCGGGATCCGGTTAGAAAGTGCTTGTTATTTTTCTGCGGTTGTAAAACGTTGAAATTCGAGGATTGTGAAAATAAGGTTTTATTCCCTCATACCTACGGGTGTAATACTGGTTTCCCAGGCAATAGACTCATGTCGCCCGAGGCTGTATTGCATGTGTATCCATGCAACTCTTGACGTCATGGCATCAACAAAATATCTATTTTATTTTTTAAATTTAACATATTTAAGAGAGAAAAATACTTTCAAATAAGATCTTTTCTTACCTTGAGGGTAGGACAGGGGAATCTCTACCCGAAGAGGAGATTTATGACTAATAATTTCCCGAAAAAAATATTTAAAACAACAAATGTACGCAATTCCAAAAAAGACAAATATTTGTTTATTAATTGTATCAACTAGGAGATCTTTAAATCGCTTTGAAATATCATACGTCAAAGAAATATTAACATATATTGTATCAAAACCATTTAATTTGTCTTTCGTCGGATAAATATCAACGAAATGTGTTTAGGCATCGGGACTTCCAAAGTTCAGAATGCTCTTGGAGCACGTTCAATTGGATTACACGGGTTAATGTTTATTTGCATATGACGTTTTACAACTTTCGTATTATCACGTGAATATGGTCTACGAGTCAAGGCTGTCTTGTCCTTGGTAAGACAGAGAATTCTTACCCTCATCGGCAGTGCACCTCTGTTGACGAGGTAGAAAGGGATAATCTATTTTTTGGATGACAAAACCCTCGGAAAGTCTTGTCACTATTTTTAACGTACGTCATCGGGGTATGAAAGAATAGCATCGCAAATTCTCACAAAAGTTTGCAAACAAAATTTATTTCATAACCCGATGAAGTTAAAAATTAGTGACATCAATGCTGATAATTAATTTTTCAGACTACTTTATAACACAAAATACGTTTAAACGTACGATTCCATTGATTTTCCAAAGGATTATTTTTTTCTAAATCAATACGCAACGTCGACGTCTTTATTGTGACGTCATGACAACATCGTCGGGTTTTCGTGCCATTATTGGATTTTTTCTTCATAGTATATGAAGAAAAAGAACCTGCCAATCAGAGAGTCAAAGTATCAAGGATTTTTTTCGGACTGCAATATTTTTTTTTGAAAATAACTTGATTCTGAAGTTAAGTACGAACCTTTCAATAAAGTGTAAAGAAAGTCTTTTTTCACTGAAGGAAAACACTAACTCATCTTTTCCAATTTTAAAAATATAAATTTTCGGCGATATAGCATCTTTAAACATCTACTTTATTATTTAGATATTTTGAAATTTTGAAAGTAAAAAGAACCATTTCAGTATACTTAAACGACATGTAGTACGAAGGCTCCTGAACAACAGACTCACGGGTTCTGGAATGGATTTCATTCTCTCCATTAATTATCCCCGACACCTGTCGTACAACTCTGGTAGATTACGACTCTAGTCGGTACATGCACTGAGAATCGAACTGTGGTCACGGAAAATAAAACCATGATACTACGTTGTAATGAGTCCATCTAGCAAGCTACGTCGTTCTTATTCTTACAATTTGAAGTTTTTTTTGAGACCGATAAATTTTAAACGATGATGTAGCAGAATACCATTTCGTAGAGGAGAAATTGAGACATTTCCATAAACACAATACAAGCACATATTGGTATATTTTATTATGTTAGAGTCATGAGATTTAGCCGACCACTCAAGCCGCACATGGTCCCCGGTGTGCCAGGGTGAGATCTGGGTGCATACATCTCGTCTGCTCGTATTCACACCTAAAACAAACAGAATAAGTTGTCATAGTATCACAGTGTAATAGAAATCAGGCTCAAGTATTAAACTAACTTCTGTGTTTCATTTCGTGTGAATGCACACTATATACTGTATTGTAAAAGGAGACAATAAGATTTCGACACGTTCGATATTTGGATGCTTTTAAGGACATCTTCCTGTGTATGCTATGCAGTGCTTGTACATGTTTTAATGGTGCGTTTATATTATGATTTTTTTGTAATAATGGCAACTGTTTACTGCTTTATAATGTTATCTCACTGCAATATACTGTCAAAAACCATCATACAGCACAGCCTACCCGGTCACATTATACAGACTGTCAAAAACCATCATACAGCACAGCCTACCCGGTCACATAATACAGACAGGCAAAAACCATCATACAGCACAGCCTACCCGGTCACATAATACAGACAGGCAAAAACCATCGAACAACACAGCCTACCCGGTCACATTATACAGACAGGCAAAAATCATCATACAGCACAGCCCACCCGTTCACAATTATACTCACTGGCAAAAATCATCGTACAACACAGCCCACGTTCACCCGGTCACATCATATTGACAGGCAAAAAACATCGAACAGCACAGCCCACTCGTTCACATAATACTGACTGGCAAACCAGACACCCCACTCCCTTTAGAGAAACGCTGCTACAAATCTTAATTTTGTAATGAGTTTTGGTTTGTAACGAATACTGATTGGTTACTTATAACGTTTTAGGTCATATTCTATGTCATATTAAGTGTTCAGCGTGTGATAGTACTATACTTCCACAAACATAAGGAGACACGGTGAATGTACCGCAGTCTCCCAAAAAAGTGAAGGTAAAAGTGAAAAAAACTGGCGGCGAAATGAAATGTGTCAAATATTTCTGACGACTCGCAAATATCACACTGAAAATTTCTTAATTTGAAACGTTGTGTGCATACCGGGCCTTGCATTCACCTCTGTAAATAGCTCACAGAAGTTTCAAGATAAAACATATATCGCACGCATGATAAACTCTTTCATATATATTATATATATTTAAAGTTTTCTTTTGTGTCATTTTCTCATAAATGTGTGTTAGACATAATTAAAGACTTGTCGTGACTTATATTTCACGTGACATGAGATCAACAGACGGTCAGATTGCGAGTCATTGACAGAGATGAATAAGGGGACTGCAATGAATTCTGTGTCATAGTGTGCCCGTAAATACCCACTTAATCATTCGGTCATACTGGTTATACTGATGTAATGACGGGCCGGTAATTTGGAGTAAAACGGAGAAGTTAAATAGACAGATCCTGGTATTAACACCAACGCGTATCGCACAACAATAACTGGTGTTAGGATTAGCTAACAGGATGGGCTCCAAATGAATCACATTACTCATAAAACACACTGAAACAGGTTTACAGGAATCGACTTACGTCTAAAGCTTCTTTAATATTTAACTTAGCCAAGCCTTGATGAGGTTAAAATGACATTTTTATCTGCCCAGATAATACGCTTCTAAATACGCTGAGCCTAATATTTTACTTCTGTGTTTTCATGATAACAGCTCAATGTCCATATTACAGAAAAAAGCAACATATTTTTCACATTTTGTTTTTGGGATGTATCATATTGTTTCATAGTTAATAAAAAACATTAGGCGAAATAAAACTTCCTGATACATGTACTAAGTGATATTTCATCATTATTACTTTACTTATTATTCTCCAAAAGAAACGTTCATCTACTTTCATATATTGACAGTCACAGTTAGGGATAACATATGGTAACGGACGTCTTTGTAACGGATTACACATATTGACAGTCTTCAAAGCCACACAGTCAACCACAGTGCACCGTTATACGATTCATTTATCTACATCAATGTACCAAATAACCTATCTTCTGTTGCTTTCAAGTTTACTTTAATAGTTAAGACGTAATAATGAATGACAAATATGACAGTCGCGATCCCTAGTTTACATGGATTGTAATGGCGGACCAGGAAACTGTATACGGAAGTAAATACGCCGTGTTGTGTCTGTCAACTTAACTTCTGGGCGTCTGTTACGCACCCACTGGGATGAGACTGTTTCCTATTGATACCATTTAGTAGTATTGTGTAAGATGACCAACTCTAGACTGTAATCCATATAACACCAACAATGACAGATGTAGCCAAATATCATCCAATAAGTGTAACACTTGTTCGAATGGAAGAGTGAAGGATTACTACAGAATTGGGTCCATGCCAGGTTTTTTTCTGACTCTAACTGCCGTTATCTTTGCGGTAAATGATGATACTTTTCGGGATATTTTAGTCGGTATTGAAAAAACCAAATATTGATTTTGACAATTTCAGTTAAGGTCTATGTGCTTTTGTGTATATTTCTGACGTTATTTTATTCCCCGAAATTAATGGTCTGTTAGTGTCTCGGCTTTTTTCTGTAATATAATGTCACTATCAATAATACACATATACACTTACTCTGATGGTTAAAATTAATGATGGAATTTTCAAGATCAAGATTCAATGGAGGTATTTATAGCAGTCTCGTTCGTTCCTAACGATTCGAGCACGTTAGTTTACAGGCTATATGAAATCAAACAATGGTATAATTCGAGTTACTTTTTGACACAGAGAACAATCCTATACGTACAGAGCTCAAGTATTATACAATCCTATTATTTCATGTAGAATTTACAAGTATGTTAGCTTGCGTACAAATTTGACATTGTGAAATCTTTTTATCTCGTGGGGATTTTTGACTATGAGTTTACTTCTTCACGATGTTTTTGATGTACATTTGTATGCATTGTTCATGAAATTGGTAAAGATAAGCATCGTGCGCTATTTTTAAAGTCTTTTATAGTTCTATAGTATAACATACAAAAACAGACATACAGCAGACTCTCAAACTCCACACGTACTCAACGAGCCATCTTTATTGACAGAGGGGTCAGCATTACTTTACTTTGTTTGAACATCAATTATTTAAAAAAAATCTGAACATAAAATAAATACAAATACAGTATTAAAATCCTTAATATAACATGAATACAAAATTTAATGTTAAAGATGCTCCACCGCTGACAAATGGTATTTTTTCACTATCAAAAACAGGAGCAGACGATTTAGTATTTTTCTTCAGTTACAAAAGTTATTTACTTTACACTATTACCACCATTGAAAAGTTAGAGCTTCTAATTTTACTTAAAGTTAAATATACGAAAAATAATTGCATCCCGAAAAAATTCCGTGGCACTATATCTTATATGGAATGAAGTAATGATTGCGCATGCACCAAAGGCGAAATAAATTATTTTATGTTATTTTTTTTTGTTGATTAGGCATGTATATACATGATTAAATACCAATTTTTGTTCAAATGATGAATATCATTTACGCTCTGTCGGCGGTGGAGCAAATATCATGAATACAAACATCAAAATTCTAAATATAAAATGAATACAATATTGAAATCATAAATACAAAATGAAGTACAAATATTAAGATTCTAAATGTAAAAATATGTAAAAAAAAAATTAAAAAAAAATTAAAAAAAATGGCATTCTAAATATAAAATGAAAAAAAAATATTAAAATTTTAAGTATCAAATGAATACAATATTGAAAGTCAAAATATAAAATTGATTAAATGTATTAAAATGATCATGACTAATGTTAAATTTACCTACTCTTGTAAGAAACAGATGCAGCGTATAGAATATTGTAAATAGACCATCACTATTATTTGTTTTAGTTGGTGCTCATGAATCAAATTCACTCAAAACGAAGACCTAATACTTCCGATAACCTGAGAAATCAATCACATATTTACATAAAACTATAATTTCACGAATTTGTACGGAAACATTACCCTTCACATTTATTGTAAACCCATGCATTTTCACGTATACAATATTGCGTATTTTCATCACCATATTCAGGTATATATAAGTTCGCGATCACACTTCCAATCACGAATTCATGTAAAATGTGTAAACAATTATTCGCATTTTCATATTTTGTATAATGCAAAAATAACGTTATTTACAGTAGTTTCATTTGGTCACCTTCACACCTGTTCAAACAATGAACTGCATCTATCTTTAATACATGTAATCTACCCAGAAATTGAAATCCAAGTAAAATGACGTTCCCAACCGCCAGATTGCGAACACGACTCAGACAATGTGTAATATTTATATCTATATATGTAAGTTTTCAGAACATTTCTCTGGGGCGGGAACAGGAGTTTTTGGTGGTTATAGTAAACAGTTAAAATGAATCGATCTCAAACTATCATTGACAAATAGTTGTAAAATGAAAGTATTGTGATTTATATAGGTAGTCATGAAATTAAGATTTCAAATTCAGTCGTCTTTGACGATTATGCAATGGGGTAGAAGGAACAATGCTTGTATCCTCCCTTAAGTACATTAAAACCCTGCTTTAAACATTGAGAAACCAGTAGATGTTTGAAACTGAGAGATGGTACCATGACTGACTTACTCGTTGAAGTAGGAGACGCCGTTGGAGCCACACACTGCGTCGAAGTTCTCATCACACCTGTGTCCTGTGATGTCGTCACACATAAACTGTAGGAGTAACAGCTCCCCCTGGGTCAGGTTACTACCCAGGTGACTCTCACCATTACACGAACCTTCATGAGCCACGTGTAAATGAGTGTCCATACAGTGAGACTTGGAGAAATCGCACCTGAAATTATTTTATATAGAAATCTATATACAAGATGTCCGATAATTTAAGGTTGCACTTGCTTAACTTGCAAAGTTTAGGCATTTTTAAAATCTTTTTAATAAATTGTTATTAAACTTTTGACAGTACAATGCGTTTGACATTCTTATATAAAAAAATCACTAAAATCATAAATGAAATTTCTATGTCGCCATGGTAACGGATTTCATTTGAGACAATCCTTACAAAATTTTCTCAACTCATGTATGATTAATGCAGAGATCAACTCGATTAGCTGTGGAAACTCTTCCGTCTATCAGCTGGTGGATCCTCTAGGTCTTCGACGAGTTGGCCTACACGTACATGTATGGTTCCGAATACTTCCGGTAAAAGTTAGGCTACATCCGGTTGTACTTACTTGTTGTAGTATGTATAATTGTCAGAGCCACACAATAGGTTCTCCCCGTAGGGATAACAGGCTCTATGTCTTATACTGGAACAATACCAACTCAGTCTTCTCTGGCGCCCATCTATGGCAATCACTGAGGACATATCATACATTTCATTATAAACAACCTGGGACGTATAGAAAATCATATATATATCAACAAGTTAACTACGAAACAAGAAAAAAAATATAAAATATATCTCACTACGAAACATTGTACCTATATTGTTTACTAATCCTTGTGTCGTCTCTATTCAGATGTTCTTTTAAATTTGGGAAACAAATTATAAATAAATATTAATAGTTTTTGGCATATCAAATGATTGATTACGTGTAATACATAATACAAGCCAATCATGTACGATCCTCTATCTATAATCTTATTCATTTAAAAACGAATTATTTCAATCTAACGATGACGCATTTCATGGTGAAGCTCACTATATAATTACGTAAAACTCTAGGCATATCGAATACATGATATCGGATAATACATTTTACAAAGAAAAACATGTAAGTTCCTCTATTTATAATCATATTAATCTAGGTATTTGATGGTTATCTCATTAGATAATTACGCAAAACTCTTAGCATATATCGGGTAATACATTTTTAAAAGAAAATCATGTAAGTTCATTTAACTATAATCGTATTAATCTAAAGTATTTGGTTGTAAAACTCACTAGATAATTACGTAAGACTCTTGGCATAACGAATTATCAATATCAGGTTATACATTTTACAAAGGTCATCATGTAAGTTCCTCTTTTTATAATCATATCAATCTAAAGTATTAGATGGTTAACTCACTAGATAGTACAACAAGCAGGAATACTATTGGACCTTTCATGGTGTCTGTGGCGGTGTGGACGGACCAGACGTTCCTTATCACTGACCAGCTAGGTAGTGATAACCACAGTCATGAAGTCAGTACACAACCTTATCGGTAAGTAAGCACGTCTTAAAGGACAATTATAAGATACACAGCCATGAGGTCAATATGTTATATAATAATGACTTCATAAATAGCTCTGATTTACATGCGATAGTTGATGAATAACGAAGCTAAATAGTGGTAAATATTACAACTAGAAAATACCAGAACTAGTGTTGTGTATGTTAGAATATACTCACATGGTTTAGCTTAGTGTTCATTGTTAAATGTTTATGTAATTCGACGTTTTGCTCCATTTATTGAAATATTATGTTCGTTCTCGGCATGACTTCAAGCCCAAATACTTACATAATAGCTACATAATCGCTGATTACTTGGACTAAAAGTTATCAAAAAAAATGGTAAATAACATAAAAACAAATAAACCCATAAGTAGCCTATACATGTACATACCCTATAAATAGCATATTTAAAACATGAAACATGTTTGCAGAACGAAAATTGGAAGCAAAAACCCGAAAATCCCGATTTGAATAGTGAGAGATATGACACTCGACTAAATGACACAGCTATAAAACTGTATATCAACCAAGCTAACATCATGATATACTTTTCAATTATCAACATTATCTAGTATTCTAGTTAATTTTATAATTAATTATTACAACAATGTGTATGTAATTTATTTTCCGGTTCACATTTTGTAGAAGATTGAAGCTAGAACATGACCAGATACTGCGTTACTTTGATTATGGGTATGTATAAAACACCTTCTAGTCTGCTTCATTATATGCTAGGTTTACACTATGTTCCCGGCGACCACGGTAGCCCCGTTTGTCCGAAACGTGGTGCGCCGTGGAATTTTGGCTATTTTTGCAACTGTATTCAAGTTGAGCTAGGTCTTGTGAAGTTTTGCCACGGTCTTTTACGGATTACGTGGTGGACCGTGGATAAAGGGGAAAGTGCTGTTCCCAGAGGTTAAAGGAACACTACGGCTTGAGCACGGTCTATCAAGAATACCACTATGTTCTCTCTAGGCCTGTTACGATCTGATGATCTGTACTCATTTAATCTGCCTTTTGCAATAATAGCTTTGGTATAATTCGAGGGTTTAAATGTGTTTGATAATGACTATTCCTATTTATTAATACAAATAATTTAATGAAGTACATGTAGCAAATATTATCAGGCCAGGCAATGATACCCTTATCATATTTTGCTTGCAACGTAAGACCGTAATAAGACGTAACAAGCCGTATCACGTCGGACTTTCAACCGCAACAAGTCGTAAGATGCCTTGTCAGAACGCATCAAAACGGTTTTCATCCACTTTGGCTTGCCGTAAAAACCCTGACAAACCTGGACAAAACGGCACGAAACGTGCAGCCAATCTGCAGCAACCGTGGTCAAACGTGGAAAAAACGCTACAGAACGTCACAAAACTTGAAATCACCGTGAGATTCTGGGGAACGTGCTTGCTGCTCGTTCCACCACGGACCGTCTTGAAGTTCTGTTACGGCCTCGTACGCACTGTTACGTTTTTTTACGTCAATCCCGTTTTATTACGTCCTGTGGCGTTCACCATCTGTACCGTGACTGCCGTGGCAAATTTTTTGACAGTTTAAAAATCTGGCACGGCATCCACGGAAATCACGATCGCTCACGTTTATCTATCACGCCCTTCTGCGTTGTCTCACGTTGTCTCGCGGTCACCACGTTTTGTCCACGGTGGCCTGAAACGGGGCTGCCGTGGCCGCCGGGAACATAGTGTAAACCTAGCATTAAAGGTCAACGAGAGAAAACAAAATGTGTTTTTTCCACATGCTAACATGTTTCGGACTTTTTTCGGACTAATGTAACACATTAGCGTTTTGGGCTAATCTGTCTAGCGCCGCACACGTTCATGTACACACATGTACTATAAAGCCATTCAATTTGTCGCAAGTTAAGATTTTAAGTTAATTAAACATCAAATTGTGAAACGGCCCACTACACAACGGTATCAGGTCCGTAATCCCATTTCTTACTTACAGGGTCTTAAATATTAGTTTAAGATTGTTGTGTGGCCATGTGATTGGCTAAGAGGGCCCTGCTATAAGGGTATAGGATGCATACTTATTGGATTTTCCTTCCTTTGTTTTTAAACTAACATCGAAAACGGTAACCAATGAACCGCTCATAAACATAGCCCAACTTAATCAGAAATGCAGGCCGGTTTAAGCGTAGATGTTCCTTAAGCGTAAGTGTACAGCTATATCGTCAAACAACAATATGCTAAGGCATTACGTTAACGGTGCGATTACGGTACTATGGCAGTATTAGATTGTAGAATTATTTAATGCCTACATTCCAGTTCCTCAATTGATCTGTTGATCCACTGATGTCTGTGTTTTAGTCACACTGTTGGCCGCCGTCTGTAGCTGTCAGTCCAATAGCACGCCATACTGTCGATTCATCGCCCAGGTCAGCTGTCAGACAAAAGGCAGTAACGTCCTGTGTGGGACGGACGGTAATACCTATAAGAACGAGTAAGTCGTTACGAATGCCAAACAAGAGAACAAATGGTCCTAAAGGCCTAAAAACAAACACGTGCATGAAAAACATACTGGTACTAACAATAATGTTAATTCCACATACAACGTTTCAAGGAGAGTTAGGTGTCGTCAACAATAACAAGGCAACTGTCTGCATGGAATCTCCATTTTTGGTTCGTCACCGAGGGAAAACAGTTGATTCCAGACAAGAACCAGGAAAACAGAATCAGTTTGGGTTCATTGAGGAAGATTAGTCATTTATCAGATACTTAAAAGGGGTGGTCTCTAGCTAAGAAGTATCAGACCAGGTAGAGGAGTAAAGTCAACATGCCTGAAAAAATAACGCGATGCCAATAATATCATAATTGATATGGAGGCTTCGCATTTCCATGGTTGTAATTGGATGCTAACTTTGCTTTTAGTAAATAAGGACTTGTAACTTTAAACAACTATGCGTAAAAGATGTAGCATGTAAACTTGTGTACATTTTACATGTGAAAAACTTGCACAACGCGAACAGTTTTAAAAGTAGAAATGAGCGAGAAACAGATAGCGTAAACAAGGTAGACTGAAAACACTAGAATGAACTCATTTTTTAAAGGTTCTGTCATTTTGTATTGTACTTCATATTCTAAAACCTAATCGCGATTCAACTGTCACTGATGTATCCTAAAGAGAAGAAACAAATGTACTTTCGAAAATGAATATCCTATGTATCTATATACAAAGGTTGGAGCAAATGGCCAGTAACTTTACCATAGACTCAATTATCTCGAATTTTGTATACATGTATTATGGTTTTCATGGATAATTGGTATTGAGATATTGACTGTGATTCCAGGAAGCTCATAGACAAGTTTATGTTTTAGATGTTCACTACTGAAAGCTCGATGTCGAAAATCAACACTTCAGGTGGCTCATAGAGGGGTATGTCCTACACCTTCTATTGTCATCACTGGAATGGGTGTGATCTCTACAGCTGACCTAGCCTTCGATGTCTTTTGTCTGGACCTCTTCAAACATTCGTGTGACCATGAAGAGCGTCAACGTGTGTGTGCAACGGACGGAACAACGTACCCCAATCTGTAAGTATATATCGATGGAAAATAATATGTTATTGTACATGTACATTGAACCTCATCCTTGCTACTCCAGGCGTTACTGTCACTGTCGTTACACTCACCCCTAGAATATGTATTAGGAAACCTGACTGGGGACGAAACAACTAAGCAGGGAGTTTGATCCTTTAAAGCACTTTAAAACAATTGAATAACAGTGCATTGTGTTTGATTGCATGGCTTTGAAATTTGTTATCACCGTCTCTGTAATCTTCAAATGAAGTCTCTTCAGGCATACTATTGGTAAGTTTTTCTCCAGAACTGCCTTCACTTCTGACATACTCCGTGGTTGGATAAAACGATAGTGATAGTAACCCCTGGAACATAGAGGATGATGAACATGTACATACTAATGAGCTTTTAATAAGTGTTCACTTCAGAAAAGATGTTATTAATCGAGTCTTATACATTTCTATTTTTGCAAGCCTTAATCTGTGAACAAACAATTAAACTTCGAGACTAGTTTCATAAAATCTCATACGAAATGAATACAGGTTGAAGGCAAAATGTGCAGCGAAAACCCAGCGGCGGCACGTATTTAGTCCTACCGTCCTCGTTGGATTCGTTTTAAACGTAAAATATACTAAGTTTACCCAACTGAATACAATAAAAACAATGAAAGGACTGAAGAAATAACACAAATATTCATAATGATTTTATAGGTTATAAAATCACTGTAGGTTTTGAGGTACTCAATTCAAACATACACATGTATATTTGTAGAAAGGTAGATTGGTCAAGGATGACTGAGGCTATGTTACTTGCCACTGGTTTCTAAAACCTATTCACTGTAACATATAAACCGGGTCATATGTGGTGGGATGGCAATCCCAAACTATATATAGAAACAGCTACTTTTATACCTGCAAATGTAGCTAGCTAGGTGTATGAATGTACAAGGAATATGATCAGGTTGTCCAGGACATTTGAAGAGACTACGTTACGGGAGGTCAGAGCTGAAAGGTATGTAAAGTATAACCATAAAAGAATTGTAATGTATGAGGAATAAAGAAAGCTCTACTGTATACAAAAATAATGATTTGATTCTATACTATGGCTCGTCTGCGTAGATATAGTTTATGTATATTAAGATAGGCAGCGGTAGAGTATGGAGGACCAAACGAGATCTCGTGATGATATTGTCATTAAATAATGTGGCACCAATGAGGTCAACCTCTTTTTAGCCATTTAAAGCATTCTGATCTACTTTCATTTTTAGTGAACGCTGATGTTACCGCTACAAAACTTACCACAATTTACCAAAGCTAATGATAGGGCCTTACCATACTAAAACGTGTTACTTTGAGGGTAGACTATCCACTTCGGTGTTCTATTCCAAACCATGCCATCTTTACTAGGATATTACTTGGCATTCTAAGTAAATTCCTAATAGCAAATGTCTATATTATAGTCAACAGCTGACTATCCATTGTACTCTAGTCTATTTTCACCATAGAACACTCAATGAAATAAATTTGTTATCCATTTCCTATGATATATTGTATTGTTCGTTATATTTAAAACGGTACATCATTCATAGTTGACTTTCCTCCTTACATTCCATCATTGTAAGTGGTATTAATTTTTTTCAAAATCAGTTTTAAATAACCTGACGTATTTTTGAATCGTTTATTTTCAACGAAATAGATTCTACTCAAATGAAGATTATTGGTTATATGTGTGTTTGTTATTTATCAAGCGTTACCTTGATTAAAACCGTTGATATTACTTCTTTGATCCATTGTCACAGATTAAGTTCGAGATGGACTTCAGGCAGAAGGAACGAATGTCAGTTCTGATATCTAGATCCCTGGACAGGACTGGTACCGGGACAGCAGATGAAGTGAATATCAGACGAACCACACAGCTAGTGATGGAGCAAGCGTTCCAGTTTGGAGATAACTTTGTACATAGATTTTACGGTGGGAGTCGCGCTGAAGGGTTTTATCTCCCCGATTCTGACCACGACAGAATGTTGATCGACACATCTGTTACCGTACTGGATCGTGGTCAATCTCTACCCCCACATGCCAGTGGTCAGACAGTACTGTACATGGTAGAGGCTGCTGGATGTCGTCCTGGATATGTCAGTCTAGTCCTCGCAGACGACCAACTGGACGGAATCCAGAGACCTTCGTTAATGAATTCACTTGTCCAGAGTGGAAATATGATGTATGTATCAAGTGATATATATCGAGAGCAATTTATAACAACTTTGAATCGACACTTAGGTGATGTTTTTAAATCAAGTGGTCCAAGCTGTTCTACAGCGTCTTCTTCACTAAGCGTGGATCTAGTGTATTCGTTCGCATGCAGTAGTTGGCCTGAAGAGGCGAATGAATGGACATCCCGAGAACGATTGTCTGGCTGGCCACGCCAAAGTCTTATAGATAGGATAGTTCGAAATGGCTGCCATATTGTTCCAAAGGGAGATAACTGCTCTGGTGATACGCTGCTACAGTGGATGATTTCGTTTGTATCAGCAGAGAGGATGCTAGTTCATTCTTTCAATCACGTTCAATTCAAAGTTTACTTTTTACTGAAACATTTCTTGAGGCAGGTGAAAGTTGCACTCAAAACAGACTTAGGTGATGAAGATATATTATGCTCGTATTTCCTGAAAACACTCCTGTTTCATGCAATAGAAAGTTCCGATGAACTATTATGGCGGGACAAAAACTTGTATGTTTGCTTTTGGTTTTGCTTCAATATTCTTATTGCATGGGTCAAGGCAAAATACTGCCCACATTATTTTATCCCAGCCAACAACCTATTTCAACGGAAGATACATGGTCAAAATCAACAGAGGTTGCTGGTAATTTTGAACGACTACCTGAATTCGAAGTGGGGGTGTCTTCGCCTTGAACAAGGACCTTCATTAGTGATGTATATTTGCCAACCACACATACAAGATCAGCTTCTGCAGTCTGAACCAGTGATCGATATCGTCATCAGACGCGATTTGTCCATTCTGCAACATTTGCGAACTTTACATTATCCAACTAGGACGTCTTTCAAGACGATTGTGGGAATGTTCAACTTATTATCAAAATCTGAATCGGAGTACGAGGAGATTCTTACGTATTATTACGGCGTACATCTCTTGTACAATTGGGCAGTAGATCAGGTGTTCCACGACCACACAGCCGCTACAGGCAACAAGAATAGGTACCAGAACCTAAAGAGGTCGAAGCGCTTTATAATCCCCCGGGCGTCAGTGGGGACAGAACTGTTGTATTTGGCGACGTTCTACTTCAGGGTTGGGAATTTTACTAGATCCCTGGAGATCTCCAGACAGACCATGAGACTGGCAGCATACTTCCTTCACGATACAAACTCGATGACATCAGAACAGAGAGTCATGTACGCTCAAGTATACGGTTTCCCAGGCGGCACTTCAATCAACAAGCTGCAGAATTTGTTCACTTCATATATTTCCTTTGAATATGGACAAAACAACTTCTGTCTTCCCGAACTTCAACCAGAGATATCTGTGCAGTTCAAAAGACTGGACATTCCTCCGCTACCGTACGCTGTGTTTTTGTCCTTCTTGTGTTGCCATGAGTTAGGAGACATACCAGGGCGTGCTACAGCGTTACGGAATCTGATAGTCCTGAAGGATGATCCCTTTCAAGGGGGTCATAAATACTGGATAGTACACAACCTCCTGGGGATCTGTTACACAGCTATCTGGGACATACGCAGGGCTCTCAGGTGTTACGAGGACTCGACACAAATGCAAACAGAAGAGCATGAGTTCAATCCGGCCACATTGCGGATAGAGGTCTTACGGAAATTCGAAAATGAATGATTAATTACAGGAAATAAACTTTGGAACTTTTGAAAATTAACTCTTTTTTTTTAAATAGCATTAAAAATGTGGAAGTAAAATAAATCGCACAATGTAGAATATATAACAAAACTTGGTTTATAGCTGTACACCGTTACATGTTGTATGCAGCGGTTATTTCCGTGGGTGATTTTTTTTCACGATTTGGTCGAAAGATAGAAAATCAAATTTTAACGAATCAAATTTCGCGATTTGGCTTCAGACATATATTAAATTCGACCAATAATAAATGATTTTATGGGTCAAAATTTCGCGACCATGGCAATATTCCGCGAAACATCCCCGCGAAAATAACCAATTATACAGTAGTTTAACTACAAGGAGGTTGGTTTCATTCATCTGCCAAAGACAAAACTAATAAGCTAAACATCTTTAAAGGCTCGCCTGTAGCTATTCGTTGAAATCTTTAGCGGTCCATAAACACTTTAAACAGGTTTGTATTGGGGATGTTTTAAGTGTAATAAAATATAGCAGTTTAGATACTGATATACATGTATATGTATCTGTATCTGCCGTTTATGGAATGTTAAACCGGCCAGTTATTTACACATCCCGACTTCTCTCGTGAGCACCAACTATAGTGGCTGCAATATTGAAGTTCAAAAGACTTTTAGACAGAAAATGGTGTCGTCTTTAGAAACCTACAAAAACGTATAGAAAACTGTGCCCAATGATTTTCTGAGGCAGTCCTCCACTAGGACACATATATGGACCAATTCGTACCCGGCCGAAAGGTATAGTAGGCCGGGTACGTATAATCGTTCTAAACTATATCACCCAAGACATTTTTTTCTTCTTGAAAAGACAAAGACGGGGATTTCTTATCTCAGTTGAAACGTATTATAAACACAACTTTTCATGTACCACGGTAAGCTTTATTATTTTTGTGACGATTTTTTTTTTTTTTTTTTGGTCTTTTTTTTCTCGTGATATTATCGTTTCCAGCATCTTATGAGCCTACAGCACTAAATGAGTCAGCTTGCTTTAAATGACAGCGGGTCTTCGTGAAAATAGCCACCCTCATTTTCAGGCAAACGTGTCCCACTAGTAAAATGACTGGAATTAATAGAGATACATATTCTAGAGTGTCCCACTTGTGCGTGAGGGACTGTAGTTTGTTGATGTTGTAATATATGCATTAGTGGAACTGTTGCCATTTCCTGTAGTGCTATTTATCTTAAACATGCTGTCAAAGACACAGAAAAAAACACACCTGCCATATTACATTATACTTCCAAAGGGCAAACCAGTCATCCCATTCTTTTCATTTTGAAAAATCTTAGTTTTCAGCAAAAATATTTATAAAGTTTTAATGGTAAAATAGAACAAATGTTGTACTTAACTAGGTCACTGTGACCTACATCTGAATTTTTCTGAATTGAACTTGACAAACTCATGATTTGAAGGCAAAAACTGCAAAAAATATTTTCTCTATTCTAATATTTAATCAATTAGGACTTAAACAGTGAAAATGTGAATTTTGACCCTTTGACAGCATACAATATACAGCTGACCCTAAGGTATCTTCATATAAAATATTTTGCTTATCACTGAGTGGCCTTTGGTTGAAATCCATTTATAACATCATGATAACACTATTTTTGGCTCCTCCCTGCAGGCCTCAGATATATCAGCTCACTGGTCATTTGGTTCAGGTAAACTTTATGAAATATGCTAAGGTTGGAAAACGGAAAAATAAGTGCAAATACACGTTTTTTTCTCATAAAATACTTAACTGTATGTTCTTATTGCAGGTGTGAGTTCGACAAAGGTAGATGTATGCACAAGGAACTACGAATTGTCAAGTTAGGATCTTGTTGATATCTGTATTGTAATAAATACACTATTATCAAAGTATTGTTTTCTGTTATGAGTTAATAAGTGTTACTATGGTGATCATGATAATAAACAAGGAACCTTTGGACCCGTCACTAAAGTGATCATAATTATAATAACACATGATCAGGGTTGTGCTTTGATATTGTAGCTCAAAAGATTTTTAGACTGATAATGGTGTCATCTTTAGAGCTACTATTGGTGCCTATTACTGTGAAAAACTTGCACAACGCGAACAGTTTAAAAGTAGAAATGAGCGAGAAACAGATAGCGTAAAACAAGGAGACTGAAAACACTAGAATGAACTCATTTTTTAAAGGTTCTGTCATTTTGTATTGTCCTCATATTCTAAAACCTAATCGCGGATTCAACTGTCACTGATGTATCCTAAAGAGAAGAAACAAATGTACGCTTCGAAAATGAATATCCTATGTATCTATATACAAAGGTTGAAGCAAATAGCCAGTAACTTTACCATAGACTCAATTATCTCGAATTTTGTATACATGTATTATGGTTTTCATGGATAAATTGGTATTGAGATATTGACTGTGATCCAGGAAGCTCATAGACAAGTTTATGTTTTAGATGTTCACTACTGAAAGCTCGATGTCGAAAATCAACACTTCAGGTGGCTCATAGAGGGGTATGTCCTACACCTTCTACTGTCATCACTGGAATGGGTGTGATCTCTACAGCTGACCTAGCCTTCGATGTCTTTTGTCTGGACCTCTTCAAACATTCGTGTGACCATGAAGAGCGTCAACGTGTGTGTGCAACGGACGGAAACAACGTACCCCAATCTGTAAGTATATATCGATGGAAAATAAAAAATGTTATTGTACATGTACATTGAACCTCATCCTGCTACTCCAGGCGTACTTCACTGTACACTAATGATAGAATAACGGGTTCTAGTACCCCGTTACACTCCTAGAATATGTATTAGGAAACCTGACTGTGGACGAAAACAACTAAGCAGGGAGTTTGATCCTTTAAGTACTTTAAACAATTGAATAAACAGTTGCATTGTGTTTGATTGCATGGCTTTGAAGTTTGTTATCACCGTCTCTGTAATCTTCAAATGAAGTCTCTTCAGGCATACTATTGGTAAGTTTTTCTCCAGAACTGCCTTCACTTATGACATACTCCGTGGTGGATAAAAACGATAGTGATAGTAACCCCTGGAACATAGAGGATGATGGAACATGTACATACTAATGAGCTTTTAATAAGTGTTCACTTCAGAAAAGATGTATATAATCGAGTCTTATACATTTCTATTTTTGCAAGCCTTAATCTGTGAACAAAAAACGATTAAACTTCGAGACTAGTTTCATAAAATCTCATACGAAATGAATACAGGTTGAAGGAAATTTCAAAATGTGCAGCGAAAACCCAGCGGCGGCACGTATTTAGTCCTACCGTCCTCGTTGGGATTCGTTTTAAACGAAAATATACTAAGTTTACCCAACTGAATACAATAAAAAACAATGAAAGGACTGAAAAAATAACACAAATAATTCATAATGATTTTAAATAGGTTATAAAATCACTGTAGGTTTTGAGGTACTCAATTCAAACATACACATGTATATTTGTAGAAAGTTAGATTGGTCAAGGATGACTGAGGCTATGTTACTTGCCACTGGTTTCTAAAACCTATTCACTGTAACATATAAAACCGGGTCATATGTGGTGGGATGGCAATCCCAAACATATATATAGAAAACAGCTACTTTTTATACCTGCAAAAGTAGCTAGGAAGGTGTATGAATGTACAAGGAATATGATCAGGTTGTCCGGGACATTCGAAGAGTCTACGTTACGGGAGGTCAGAGCTGAAGGGTATGTAAAGTATAACCACAAAGGAATTGTAATGTATGAGGAAGAAAGCTCTACGGTATACAAAAATAATGATTTGATTCTATACTATGGCTCGTCTGCGTAGATATAGTTTATGTATATTAAGATAGGCAGCGGTAGAGTATGGAGGACCAAACGAGATCTCGTGATGATATTGTCATTAAATAATGTGGCACCAATGAGGTCAACCTCTTTTTAGCCATTTAAAGCATTCTGATCTACTTTCATTTTTAGTGAACGCTTGATGTTACCGCTTACAAAACTTACCACAATTTACCAAAAGCCAATGATAGGGCCTTTACCAATACTATAAACACTGCTTGCTCTACTATTTTCACCATAGAACACTTAATGAAATAAATCTGTTATCCATTTCCTATGATATATTGTATTGTTCGTTATATTTAAAACGGTACATCATTTATAGTGTACTTTCCTCTTTACTATTCCATCATTGTAAGGGTATTAATTTTTTTCAAAATCAGTTTTAAATAACCCGACGTATTTTTGAATCGTTTATTTCAACGAAATAGATTCTACTCAAATGAAGATTATTTGTTATATGTGTGTTTTGTTATTTATCAAGCGTTACCTTGATTAAAAACCGTTGATATTACTTCTTTGATCCATTGTCACAGATTAAGTTCGAGATGGACTTCAGGCAGAAGGACGAATGTCAGTTCTGATATCTAGATCCCTGGACAGGACTGGTACCGGGACAGCAGATGAAGTGAATATCAGACGAACCACACAGCTAGTGATGGAGCAAGCGTTCCAGTTTGGAGATAACTTTGTACATAGATTTTACGGTGGGAGTCGCGCTGAAGGGTTTATCTCCCGATTCTGACACGACAGAATGTTGATCGACACATCTGTTACCGTACTGGATCGTGGTCAATCTCTACCCCCACATGCCAGTGGTCAGACAGTACTGTACATGGTAGAGGCTGCTGGATGTCGTCCTGGATATGTCAGTCTAGTCCTCGCAGACGACCAACTGGACGGAATCCAGAGACCTTCGTTAATGAATTCACTTGTCCAGAGTGGAAATATGATGTATGTATCTAAGTGATATATATCGAGAGCAATTTATAATAACTTTGAATCGACACTTAGGTGATGTTTTTAAATCAAGTGGTCCAAGCTGTTCTACAGCGTCTTCTTCACTAAGCGGGATTCTAGTGTATTCGTTCGCATGCAGTAGTGGCCTGAAGAGGCGAATGAATGGACATCCCGAGAACGATTGTCTGGCTGGCCACGCCAAAGTCTTTATAGATAGGATAGTTCGAAATAGGCTGCCATATTGTTCCAAAGGGAGATAACTGCTCTGGTGATACGCTGCTACAGTGGATGATTTCGTTTGTATCAGCAGAGAGGATGCTAGTTCATTCTTTCAATCACGTTCAATTCAAAGTTATTTTTTACTGAAACATTTCTTGAGGCAGGTGAAAGTTGCACTCAAAACAGACTTAGGTGATGAAGATATATTATGCTCGTATTTCCTGAAAACACTCCTGTTTCATGCAATAGAAAGTTCCGATGAAACTATTATGGCGGACAAAAACTTGTATGTTTTCTTTTGGTTTGCTTCAATATTCTTATTGCATGGGTCAAGGCCAAATACTGCCCACATTATTTTTATCCCAGCCAACAAACCTATTTCAACGGAAGATACATGGTCAAAATCAACAGAGGTTGCTGGTAATTTTGAACGACTACCTGAATTCGAAGTGGGGGTGTCTTCGCCTTGAACAAGACCTTCATTAGTGATGTATATTTGCCAACCACACATACAAGATCAGCTTCTGCAGTCTGAACCAGTGATCGATATCGTCATCAGACGCGATTTGTCCATTCTGCAAACATTTGCGAACTTACATTATCCAAACTAGGACGTCTTTCAAGACGATTGTGGGAATGTTCAACTTATTATCAAAATCTGAATCGGAGTACGAGGAGAGTCTTACGTATTATTACGGCGTACATCTCTTGTACAATTGGCAGTAGAATCAGGTGTTCCACGACCACACAGCCGCTACAGCAACCAAAGAATAGGTACCAGAACCTAAAGAGGTCGAAGCGCTTTATAATCCCCCGGGCGTCAGTGGGACAGAACTGCTGTATTTGGCGACGTTCTACTTCAGGTTGGAATTTTACTAGATCCCTGGAGATCTCCAGACAGACCATGAGACTGGCAGCATTACTTCCTTCACAGATACAAACTCGATGACATCAGAACAGAGAGAGTCATGTACGCTCAAGTATACGGTTTCCCAGGCGGCACTTCAATCAACAAGCTGCAGAATTTGTTCACTTCATATATTTCCTTTGAATATGGACAAAACAACTTCTGTCTTCCCGAACTTCAACCAGAGATATCTGTGCAGTTCAAAAGACTGGACATTCCTCCGCTACCGTACGCTGTGTTTTGTCCTTCTTGTGTTGCCATGAGTTAGGAGACATACCAGGCGCTGCTACAGCGTTACGGAATCTGATAGTCCTGAAGGATGATCCCTTTCAAGGGGGTCATAAATACTGGATAGTACACAACCTCCTGGGGATCTGTTACACAGCTATCTGGGACATACGCAGGGCCTCTCAGGTGTTACGAGGACTCGACACAAATGCAAACAGAAGAGCATGAGTTCAATCCGGCCACATTGCGGATAGAGGTCTTACGGAAATTCGAAAATGAATGATTAATTACAGGAAATAAACTTTGGAACTTTTGAAAATTAACTCTTTTTTTTTAAATAGCATTAAAAATGGTGGAAGTAAAATAAATCGCACAATGTAGAATATATAACAAAACTTGGTTATATAGCTGTACACCGTTACATGTTGTATGCAGCGGTTATTTCCGTGGGTGATTTTTTTTCACGATTTGGTCGAAAGATAGAAAATCAAATTTAAACGAATCAAAAATTTCGCGATTTGGCTTCAGACATATATTAAATTCGACCAATAATAAATGATTTTATGGGGTCAAAATTTCGCGACCATGGCAATATTCCGCGAAACATCCCCGCGAAAATAACCAATTATACAGTAGTTTAACTACAAGGAGGTGGTTTCATTCATCTGCCAAAGACAAAAACTAATAAGCTGAACATCTTTAAAGGCTCGCCTTGTAGCTATTCGTTGAAATCTTTAGCGGTCCATAAACACTTTAAACATGTTTGTATGGGGATGTTTTTAAGTGTAATAAAATTATAGCAGTTTAGATACTGATATACATGTATATTATTGTATCTGCCGTTTATGAATGTTAAAACCGGCCAGTTATTTCATCGATTTAACCACTATATGCTCAATATTTGAATTCAAAAGACTTTTAGACAGAAAAATGGTGTTTCGTCTTTAGAAACCTACAAAAACGTATAGAAAACTGTGCCCAATGATTTTTCTGAGGCAGTCCTCCCACTAGGACACATATATGGACCAATTCGTACCGGCCGAAAGGTATAGTAGGCGGGTACGTATAATCGTCTAAACTATATCACCCAAGACATTTTTTCTTTCTTGAAAAGAACAAAGACGGGGATTTCTTATCGCAGTTGAAACGTATTATAAACAAACTTTTCATGATGTACCACGGTAAGCTTATTATTTTTGTGACGAT
>SAYR01015898.1:543018-631888 GCA_004382745.1 Argopecten irradians irradians
AATTTATTTGTGTATGTTTACTACATTGTCCAGAACACGTAAATTTATCGGCCTACACCGTCGTTTGACTCCACTTTTAGTTTAGCCAACACATGCGCAGTCAACCATTCCTAATCAAATATCAATGAATAACATCCGGTAAACGAATTGGAACGCAAACGCACGCAACTGCAAACGAACGAAAGCCAAAACGCAAACGAACGCAAACGAAATCGAATCGAAACGCAAACGAACGAAAACGCGAAACGCAAACGAAAAACGCTCGACGAAACAAAACGCAAACGAAACTAAACGAAAGAAACGCAAACGAATCTAAAACGCGTTTGAGGGAATGTTAGACGCATTAAGTACTGTACTGCTAATGGAGCAAAGTAATGATTATGCAAACCATTACAAAACGTTTGTTTGCATTTTATCTTTCTTGTTCGATATCGCTTACCTACTAGGCAATGAAACTGAACCACATAAATTATCAAATACTCATTGAGGCATTATTTTTTTTACATAACACATATGAAGGTGTTTCTGAAGTGAATTTATAGGGCAAGTCCAGATATTGTGAATTTGACGTCGTGTGAGCGGTACGGTAGATGTTAAAAATAGTAGTTACGTTTATTTTTGACAAAAATAATATGTAAATGCATGTATACGCATAAAATAATTGGAAACCTACAAAAAAGTATAGAAAACTGTGCCAAGTGATTACGGAGGCAGTTCTCCACTACGACACATAGGGACCAATTTGTACCCCGCCGAGTACGTATATTCGTTCTATCATAACACATGATCAGGGTTGTGCTTTGATATTGTAGCTCAAAAGACTTTTAGACAGATAATGGTGTCATCTTTAGAGCTACAATTGGTGCCTATTACTGCTAATGGAGCAAAGTAATGATTACAGTATGCAAACCATTACAAAACGTTTGTTTGCATTTTATCTTACTTGTTTGATATCACTTACCTACAAGGCAATAAAACTGAACCACATAAAATATCAAGTTCTCATCGAGGTATTATTTTTTTACATAATACATATGAAGGTCTTTCTGAAGGGAATTTATATGGCAAGTTCACAGATTGTGAATTTGACGTCTTGTAAGTAGTGTGTTTCACATACACTTATTTAGGTAAAACCATGCACACATGAGGGCAGTGTTATAAATTATATTGCCTAAATTTACCTCAAATCTGTTTTCAACAATTATTTTAAAACATTATTTTATGTACACAGAAAGAACTTCTGATTAAGCCTTAGATATTAAGTCCAATTGGAATTATCATTAACAGAGATTATGTAAGTAAACAGAGGAGTCACCAGTGTGCATAGATTATGTGTATACACAGACAACAGTCAGGGAGTACTGGTATAAGGCTGTGTATTATACATAGTCTGTATATTCTATACACAGTGTGTATTCTACCAATCAGAAGGCAGTCTTCCTATGACTGCTTTACAGGTAATGCATTAATTGAAAGGCCACCCTCTGATTGGTCCAAAGGAATTTTATTTGATGAATAGGGAATTTATGAATGAAAGTTTATGAATAAAATGGTTCAAGATTGAGGTCACCACTAGATGTCATTGTAGGACAAGTCCTACACATATAGTATACCAGATAGCTATAATACAAGCGCTACATGTTGTATCAAAAATTGTTAAAATTCATGGATAGGGAATGTTTAACTCTTCTTTAACAAAAGGAGAGGGGTATTTATTGGGGGAGTAGTGCTAATTACAGCGAATATGGTATAGTGATACAACATTAATATCAAATTAATGTCCCGAGTCAGTAAATTTTATGGAGACTCATATCAGGTAATATAGTTTATTGGTTCCTTTTCCTTCTGCAAATATGTCATTGTTTCTATTTTTCAAAGTAAACTTGTTAATTTTACTCAAAAAAAGATGATATCTACAAATCGAAAATTATTTTTCTGTGTTCATCCAAAGAGCCTGTGTTGATTTAATGACGTCAGTTTGTACACTGCCTCACTCTGGACACTGTGCTGCAGTGAAGGCGACTTGATGGCTGTGACGGTGTGAAATATGATAGTGATTATTTCTCCTAAGCAATGGCTCCACAGGGTCTGTTTCCGCCGGATCGTCATACTTTGTTGTAATCAGTCTCTCAGTTTGTGGCTTTTTATGCTTCAAATCCTTCGTTTTCAACAATTTCTCTCCTCTGTATCTGTTAACAGAATTTAACGAAAATGTAAGAAGTTACCTCCTTTGTTTATTTAAACTGACGATGTTCAATTCAATAATATTAACTTGAAACATTTTTTTTTTACTTTGATAACATATTCTCTCATATCATCCTGTCACAGATAGGCCTGTTAAGGGTAATAGCACAAGCGTCTGGGTAGGAAGGCCTTTTTATGAGATTACAGTGATTATATGACCTTGCATTATATGGCATCAATAAACATGGCAAACTCAAAGAATGAAACCGGGAGCAGAAAACACTAAGTATATATGTATGTCTGATGGGACAGACTCTTATAAAAGTGGTGAGTTTTGTAAATCTTATATATAAGTGGTGATTTTTTGCTCTAAATGACTGAAATTGTCAGTGGACCGGTCCATGCATCAAATATTACAAAAACACAAATTCTTAAAGATAGTATAGAAACTGTCCTAGAATGCATAAAAATAATTAAGTTTTATATATATGTCATTTGAATCAAACATTTGAATAGAATTGTTGATAATGCTAATTAAATTCTTTGATCTAGGTATTATAATATGTATACCAAGATACTGCTCTTTGGAAAAAAATGGCAGCATTTACAACATATTGTTTTGTATAAAGTTATATTTTTTCTAAAAATTCTTACCCAAATCCTGCTTTGTCTTTAGGTCCTTGACCTTCTGATTCAAGAGCCTCAGCGATCCCGATTACAGTTGATCCGAGGCCTTGACCTTCACTCCAACCTTGTTTTGTGAGAATTTTCCGTCCAAATCCTTTAGTGTGTCGCTCAAACTTTCCAATTTTTGGTGCTTTGATACTATATTTAGAATTGGAATGTCTTTTCTTGGCAATGCCTGCACTAAACCTGTCTGTGTCTTCAACACCATCACGTCGCCGTGTCTCTTGTCGCATTGTGACATAATCCCGTGCATCTTTATCACCGACTCCCTCTTCATAATATATACTCATATCCACGTCTAAATCGTCTGTCGTCTGTTCATCAAAATCTGTAAACACAAAACACAATAGATAACATTTCGTATATTTAAACATATTTTCCTTTTATCAAGTAGTCTAAACCAGAGGGTTCTTGGCACCCACCAAAGAATGATCTGCGTTTGACAATGGAACGAGGGACCTTTTCCCTGCTTTTCAAACTTTTTCAAACATACCACACATAAAATTTCAGACAGATCGCTTAAGTACTAAATAGTGGTAACAAACTTCAACTTTGAAATCCAAGATGGCGGCCGGTTGGCCATCTTGTTGACCGATCAGTCCAAAAAGGTATTATGCACAACTAGGGCCCTAGGGGAACCTACACATGAAATTTGAGACAGATACTTCACTCAGTACTTTTTGAGAAATAGCGATAACAAACTTTAACTATCAAAATCCAAGATGGCTGTCTAGCGGCCATCTTGTTGACCAATCGGTCACAAAACACAATATGCACAACTTGCGCCCTAGGGGAACCTACATCTGAAATTTGAGACAGATCCATTCAGTGCTTTCTGAGAAATAGCTATAAAAGACTTTAAGAATCGAAATCCAAGATGGCTGCCTGGCGGCCATCTTGTTGACCAATCGGTCACAAAATGCAATATGCACAACTAGGACCGTAGGAGAACCTACATATGAAATTTGAGAATGATCCCTTCAGTACTTTCTGAGAAATAAAGGTAACAAACTTTAACTATCAAAATCCAAGATGGCGGCCGGTCGGCCATCTTGTTCACCAATCAGTCCCAAAATGCAATATGCACAACTAGGGTCCTATGGGAACCTACATATGAAATTTGAGAAAGATCCCTCTAGTACTTTCTGCGAAATAGCTGTAACAAACTTCAATTATCAAAACAAATATGGCTGCCTTGCGGCCATCTTGTTGACCGATCAGTCCCAATATGCAATATGCACAACTAGGGCCCTAGGAGAACCTACATATGAAATTTAACAAAGATCCCTTCAGTGCTTTCTAAGAAATAGTGGCAACAAACTTTAACTTTCAAAATGCAAGATGGCGGCCGGTCAGCCATCTTGTTGACGGATCAATCCAATAGGGCCCTAAGGGAACCTTCATATGAAATTTGAAAAAGATCTCTTGGTACTTTCTGTGAAATAGCAGTAACAAGAATTGTTAACGGACAGACGGATGGAAGGACGAACGGACGGACGATGGAAGACGGCAAAAGGCGTTTTGAATTAAAAATTAATAATCAGCATTAATGTCACAATCTTTTTAATTTCATCAGGGTATGAAATAACTTTTGTCTGCAAACTTTTGTGAGAATCTGCTGCTATTGCAGATTCATAGTTTGCAAACAAGACTCTAATGAAAAATTGTGACATCAACACTTAATTGTAAGGCCATTACCTATCATGACAAACGGCACGAAAATATTGATGTTAAACCGTCAAATGGAAGATGAATGCTTCCATTTTCTTCTACTATTTTTTTCCCCCATTAAGATCATCAAAATTCTAGATGGCCACTTGCTGAACCAAAGACTTCTAGGTAGGTCCTCATGTTCATGTAACTATAATGATAAATTATTTTACAATGACACACATGAATATCTCTGTCTAGCCCACTTCTATAGAAACACCTACCTAATTCTGCTCTGTCCAATACTGAACATCAGTATAAAGCTGCTCTGTCCATGCTGAACATCAGTATAAAGACCAGGATAATTCTATAGAAACACCTACCTCCTTCTTGCTCTTTCCAATATTGAGCATCAGTGTAAAAGACTAGGCCACTTCCACCCTTTTCCCACTTGAGTTCAATCTCCTCCTCAAATAAACGCTCTGAATTTCTCTCCTGATTGGATGGGTCATCATACATTGCTTCGTGACGCTCCCACTCCTCACATGTATCGTTGTCCTGGAGACACAATATAAAAGATGTTTGTAAGGTTGTATGCTTCTGTACTACACTGATATTATTTGGTATTACAGAGTTATCTCCCCTTGGTTGTAGGTACATGGATTGATTTTAATGCGATATGTTTGCAAGCGTACAGTAATACATGTACAAGTATCATATTGTTTAATGATAAACAACATAATTTTCACACACAAACTAATGATGCATTTGAATTAACAATTTTCTCATACCCTCTTGGCCTCAAGAGCTGACAACTCTGTTATTAATATTACAGAATCTATCCATACAGCATGTATATGGACCATTATTGGTGAAGCCTGTATTCTTACTAGATAAGGTTGTATAAGTTATTCTCTCATACCTACACGTGTAATACTGGCTGGTCCAGGGCAATATACCCATGTTGCCTGAAGCTGTATTGCATGGCTACATTGTACCTATGCAATAAAGTCTTGTGATGTCACAGCGTCGACAAAATTACTATTTTCTATGTGCAATTTTAACATTTTTTTTTTCAGAAAGTAGAATGGATTTACAACAACAGGATTTGCATTGAAAATATCACGCATATTTTCATGTATGAAGAAATGACTTGTAGTCGTGTTTTTTTTCCGAATTTATTTCAAAATGGCAAAAAATTATAGTAGTGAAATTGCAATAAAACGTTGAGATATGAGAGAAAAATACTCTTTCATACGTTGATATGAAGAATAGGGATATTCTACCCTCAGGATCGTAAAATGATATAAAACCCTCGGCAAGCCTCTGGTTTTACAACATTTTGTGACCCTCGGGTAGAATATCCCTATCCTTCATATCCACATATGAAAGTCTTATAGTATAACACCATATTGACCGAAGAAAAGGTTCTAAATTTTTGGCAGTATAGACTAAATTTAGCCACCAGATTTAGAGATCCTCTTTTTTTATCGTACTGGTAAACAAATTTAAGATTGAATATGTCAAGATAAATTTCCCATGCAACCCACTGTGAGTAGTACTTCATTCCAACTTACATCATCCAGATCTTTGTCTTCATTTTCAATTAAGCTTTCCTCGATTTTTAACCCATATCTTTTCTTTGTCTCAGGGTCCTGTCTAAATTTGGAGCCTTTCTTTTGTGAATCAGCATTATCTTTTATGCTCTCTGACGAATCTGTAGATTGACCTTTTGCTCCAACAACATCCTCTCTATTGATCTGGTTATTTTCTGTTGGAATCTCATGACCTTTTGAGGATTTTACCTCTGGAACTTCCTCCTCCTCCAAGTTTTCACCATCAAGTTTTTCTACTGTTCCAGCGTAATTAAAAGGCACATTTCCATATTTTTTGCTTGATCTTGTCTTTGGAAATGACAGTCCAAGTTTTTTTATGACGACAGGTGGGAGACGACATTGTTTAATATATTCTAGGAAGATGGAGGTTGGTGTCCCCACATTGCCATTAGGCATAATATCAGGGGGATGTAACTCCTTCATTTTCTCTAGATCACTAATGGTGAACTGCTGACGGTCATGTGGAACACATTTCTGTTCAGCTCTTGTTTTGTATTTGTTGCTTTCACCTAAATGGCATAAAAACAGTATTAATACTTTAATAATCACAAGTCAATTTAGGTATGGGGTCCAGTACAACTACTATATATACATGTGTAATTACAAAATATGTAACATACAAATGTACAATAATAATTTTATAATTGAAATTAAGATACTGATTTGGAAGTTGTTTTTGATGATGCCTTGATGTACATTGCAAAACTGTACAAAATTAAGGAACTATATATTTGCATAATGGATATGACTGTCACCAGTTCTGACATCAATTTGGTTTACTTTAATATAAAATTAACAACCAGGGTCACTTAACGATTGCTAGGTTTATGGATGGAAGTAAACCAGATCATTTGGAAAAACAAACAAGAGGCCCATGGGCCTTAGTGGTCACCTGATTTCAGACAGAATGAACGAGACATGCATATAAACACTATATATTTGCCCATCAGGCCCTTACAATATAGTCAGTCAATGATTTTATAAATTTGACTTTTTAATCTATGAAGATTATTTGGTTCTGTGAATTCAGAAGAAAGATTTTTGAAATGTTATCCATTTTGACCCCTTTTGGCCCCACCCCTCTAGATCTGCTCATAAATGTGTTTTCCCTATATAAACTATAGTAAACTTGACCCCCTCCCCAGGGGGAAACGTGAGACCCCAGGGTCATGTAATTCACAATTTTTGTAAAGAACCTCAAGACCTTTCCATCTATGAAGAGTATGTGATTCTACCATTTCCAGAATTTCAGAAGAAGATTTTTGAAATTATAGCCTATTTGACTCATTTTGACCCCGCCCCTAAGGCCCCTGGGGGTCAGTCATGGAAAATTGTTTAATAAGATTCAATGGCCATCTCATACTGATAATTCTGACAATATTTGACTCATTTCCTATTACAAATGATCAAATAATACTCAAAAATGTGTTTTCCCTATATAAACTATAGTAAACTTAACCCCCTCCCCAGGGGGAAACCTGAGACCCCAGGGTCATATAATTCACAATTTTTGTAAAGGACCTTAGGACCTTTCTATCTATGAAGAGTATTGAATTCCATCACATCTGTGAGTTGAGAAGAAGATTTTTGAAATTTTAGTCAATTTAACCCCTTTTGGCCCCTCCCATAGCTCCCTGGGGGTGGGGACCATATAATTCACAATTTTGATTGGCCTTATGCCTTAGAAGGTTTGTGCAAAATTTCATTGAAATTGCAGTTTTGGAGAAGAAGTCGAAAATGTAAATTGTTTATGGACATACGACGCAGGACGACGGACAAAAGGCGATTAGAATAGGTCACTTGAGACCTTCGTCTCAGGTGACCTAAAACGCCTCACAGGAGATTTGAATTTGTGATCCAGAGATGGGGAGCTTGTGATAATGCATATGTGGCACCCTGTTAAATGCAGAATGTTATTAAGTTATTTAATATGTTATTAATTTATTATATTAATTGAACTTGTCAGTGTTTTGTATTTGTTTGTATTCATCTGTAAGTTCACGTCTACTTTCCATTTCATCACGTGTACTTGAGTTATATATATGTAGAATAAAGTTGTAATAGTATAGGCCCTGATTAGGTATACTAGACATTATATGTATAGTATATACAGTGTATGTACATGTTATGGACATTGGCCTCTTGACCTGGACATGCGCTTTAACACTTTCTTTACTTTTCCCACCTTACTTCATTTTCTTTATTCACTTCTAATTTGGATTTTCAATAGACAAGACGAACATCTTTGCCCTGTCGTCGTTTCTAAGCAAATTTTTTATGAACGTCCCTTGTGCCATACACAGGGTAGTGAATAATGATTTTACTTTGTAAATATGTGAATTGCCTGAATCTAAATAAGAGTTTTGTAGGTGTGAGTCAGACTGTCATCATTTTGGGTGTGTTCGATTGTGTATGAATTAGTGTTATTTGTATATCATATAGGGACTGTCTAGATCCGGATTCCGTATTCCGGAAACCAGGCAATAAAAGATGTAAAAGCCACCACTATTTCCTTGTTGTCTGCCGGTATTGGATCTCCAAAAGAAACCTACTAAAACTCTACTGACAGTTCCGTTGGTTCAAGCCCCTCTACTTTATAATAATTTGTCATGACATCTTAATCACTCAGCCACCGCGATGTTGAAATGTTATCATAATGTTATTGTTTATGAACCGAATATGGCTGTGGTAATGAAGTACTTCAGATGTCCCGACATACATGTATTATTATGTCATCAACCTCATAGGTCGCAAGTTTGAATCCAATGTGCCGGCATGCACAGTTGCCAGGTATTGACACCTAGTCAGTGGCTTTCTCCCACCTACAAACCTGGCATGCCCTTATATCAAATAAAGCTACTCAAAATAACTCTCAACTCCCATGTGTAACAGGGTAGAGAGTTGTGTACCATCAGCAGGGCTTGAACCCGCTACCCCTGATTTACTGGTCCATCGCTCTACCGACTGAGCTAAAGGGAACTTCCCCCTCGCGCGAAGCTAAGGTGACCGTATCACTATATGTATATATATATGTATATCTAAACAATTACAACCTGCTACACATATATGTACATGGGTAGATCAATCAAGTAAAGGAAACGGTTAGTGTTCAAAGTTCACAGGTTCAAACCCCGGTCTGGCCTCTACATTTTCTCCTCTCCTGTTACACGATGTTAAACCAGTGTAGCAGGTTTTAATTTAGCTGCTGTCGTAGCGGAAAAGATATCACCTTCTGACTGTGATATCTTTTCCTCTACAACAGTAGCTAGTTTTAATTGTAAATAGGCTAGTTATAAGGTCGCCATCTAGCTACATGCGCCTATGGGGAATTTCCCTTTAGCTCAGGTGGTAGAGCAGTGGACCAGTACTCTTGCCCTGTTACACCGAAAAAAACTTTTAAACCAAATGTTTATGAACACATTACAAGTCCATTTAGCTGTTTAGTTTCTTAATTGTAAATAGGAAATTAATTACCGTCATTCTGCTCAGATGTTTTGATTCTAGATATAAAACATAAAGCGGGCATGACGTCTCCATTCCGATCCAACCAATGTCTCTTGTGGTACATTTTCATGAATTCTTGAAATCGATTTCCATCAACTTTGACAACACAGCAAAACGTTCCTGGACGTTGTTCCTCATAAGAGCATGAACAGGAAGGGTTGTCGCTTGTTCTGGACTCTGGTCTATGTTTAAAATGGAAACATTTGAACCCATTTGTTTCTAAAAATTGGGAGAAGTAGTTTCTTAGGTTCGAAGAATGGTATGAGGAAGGAATGTTGTTGATAATTCCATAGATGGAATCCTTTTCGTTGTTTGTGTTCTCCATTTTGAATCTGTGTCACTAAAACGTTTGATCAAGATCTTGACTTTCGGAACTTCTTGGATGTTTTCAACTTCATGGATCATGATACACGAGAGGCTTTGTTAGATGGCGAAACGAAACTGCTGAGCGCCAGTTATGGTTTGGTAAGTTCATTCCAATAGGCCTAGTCTAGTAATGATTACTTATATTTATTTAGAGTCGCTACTGACAGGTTAAAAAGGAAGAGGCATGTGTGGTTTGTATATAGTTTTGTATAACCTCGTGCAATGCCACACAATATCACATGAAACTACACGGTCATTGATATTGAAAGTACAAATTATACTCACCAGGAACTGTACATATGGCTCTTGGCGAGTATAACGTTAGAGGCATAAACATACATGTCATCTACTGTCATAGCAATGATCAAATGTGTCTCGTAGTGCTATACCTCTAACATTGTTGGAGTAACTCACCAGGAACTGGGGCTCTTGGCGAGAACAGGCATCTACAGTCATGCCGTGCGTTCCATTTGTGGATTCATACCAGTTCCACTAAAGTGATACGGCACCGCCAAATGATTTTTTCTATGATGGCGGCACCCGCTTCAGAAAACGAACCACTTGTACCGGTTCGGTTTGGCTGGTACAACGCGTTCCATTACAGATACAGCGGGTTTGTATCAGTTGTATCTGCAAATGGAAAGCACGAATAGCCAATGTCAATCCTAAATAGGTACGTAAAACATGTGTTAACTGGCTTGTTCTGGATTCAAGACTGCCAAGATTTGTCAACCAGGTCGGCGGTCCGTTAGCACTGCTTAATCTGGCTATTACATGTAGATTTGACTATATAGCCCAATTTGACTACATGTGTAACAGAAGAGGAGAAAATGTAGTGGCCAGACCGGGATTTGAACCCGGGACCCTCCGACCACTAGCCGAGTGCTCTACCCACTGAGCTACCTGGTCACTGATGATCAACCCAGTCCAATCCCGCATCACATGTATAGTGGACAAATGTAAACAAACAGGTGAGGTATGGTCACATTTTTCTTGTGCAGTATGAAAACATAGATGATGAAAAAGATAGGTCAGTGATATGAATAATATTTGCCTACTTGCTCATTTTCAGGCGACTTTTTAGGATGCCATCGTTGCAATCATTTGGTATCCATCATCACTATTCCCCAATAACAAAACTATAGCGAATCAATCCAATATGGTGTTGTGTCGTCTGCAGGTAAGCATCCACCTGATTTGGGCCACAGGTGCGCTTGGAGCATGCAGATCCCTGCAAAATTGGCCATGTGCAAAAAGTGCTTAGTTGGCTCATAAACAACAAGATATGTGGCTTATTTCAAATGGAAAACTTGAAAAAAAGAATGGATGCAAGTACCAAAAAATTCAACAATGGATTTCTAAAAACTCACTGAAAATTATCTTAGATGACAAAAATATTTTGTTCTGTTGATTCGCAAGATTTGTCATTCAAGTTTCGATGTGTACGCTGACATTATGACCAGGTATGTCGCTTTGGTTTTCATTTGTCCACTATACGTGTAGTGAGATTTGATATATATATAGTCAAATCTAGCTATAACTTTGCTATAGCCAGATTAAGCATGCAGTGCTACCGGACCTGTCAACTACCTCTACCGGACCTGTCAACTACCTATCGGATGCACACAGATACCCGCAGGTATCCCGAATACCCGCTACATTCCGATAATTAAGACAACTTGACCAAACCCTGTTCACAACAATATTGTCAAAAACTGCTTCTGTCACTCACTGGCGGGGTATCATGATTCATGTGTATTTTTCCCTTGTCTCCAACATCTAGACTAGCTTCCCATTCAATAATATATATGTCACCATCACTAATTTAGCAGGCGTTGCAGTGGCATTTCAGCCGCATAGTCCATCAGTTAGCTTTTGTGGCTATGCAGATGAGTGATGGTACTGTGTATCGTAGTTATAAGCAACGGTGAGCATGTCCAATTCTTTGATGGGTGACAGTTCTGTTGGTTAAAGCCCCGGCCTTGGCACATTACATTTGGTGGCAGTGAACTGGCATTCTGTACGGTGCCCTTAGACAGCATGAGAAGCACAATGTTCCTAGTACTGGTTGGTGACTCTTGGGGTTATAGTTCACAAGGCGGCACTGCTATGACAACAGCAGAACAGTTTTGTGTGCTGAGGATGCCAGGTTGAACAAAAGCTTCGGGATGAAGCTTGTCAATGAGGGGGTAATGTGACGATACCTGGATATGGCCATTTCAGTCGCATAGTCCATCAGTTAGCTTTTGTGGCTGTGCGCAGTACTGCATGGTGAGTGCAGATGGGTGACCGCTCTGTTGGTTCGGGACCCGGCCTCGGCACCTTACATTAGTTGTATTAGTGTACATATACATACATAGTGATACTGTCACCTTCTAGCTTTGCGCTAGGGGGGAATTTCTCTTTGTCATCAGTCAGTAGTGCAGCAGACCATTAATGCCACAGATTGGAGCCTAGTTAGCGGCAAACTACTCTCGCCTTGGTACATTTGATGCAGTAGACCACTTTGAGTGGAAGTATTAGAGGCTTCTTTGGAGAGAGAACCTTCTAGCTTAGTGCTATGGATGATTTCCTATTAGCTCAGTCAGTAGAGCGGTAGACCAGTAAGTCCGTGGCGTGGGTTCGAGACTGACTGGCTGCACACTACTCTCACCCTGTTACACTAATATAACTTAATTTGTATACAGGTATTTGTTGTGGTGGATGTAAATATCTATCTAATTAAAAATGTATGTACAGGGTAAGCAAACTAATTAAGCTGGTTTCCCTGTGTATTGTGTACCTGCACTGGGACGTTTTTATTGCTCTGTACTGTGGTAGTTGGTACTTGGGTATTGGGATATGTTTTCCTGAGTTTATCAGGACACAAATTAGTTCCATTTGTGTTTCAGAAACATACAGAATGGATGTTTTATCTAACAGAGGTTACACAAAATGGAAGGTCAAGGAGTTCTACATGTGAAATACTCGCGAAGATGTTGATGAACCAGGATGGCAGATCAGGCCATTGAGAGATTCTTTGGAGTGTACCTCTTGTATAACGTCAATCCAAAGTTTAAAGGAAGAACATACATCGGGTATACAGTCAACCCAAACCGCAGAATACAGCAACACAACAAAGGCAAGCATGCTGGAGGGGCGTGGAGGACACACGGGCGCGGACCATGGTAACAGAATTCATGTTATCAAACGTTTGAACTGGAGTCACTGTTCTCTACAGCAAATAGGAAAGGTCAATTAAATATATAGAATAAGGATTGACTGTCTCTATTTGACCATTCAAATAGGTTGATTAGCCGATACCTTGGTTTGCTGTTAGTAGGGGAAAAAAAGACATGGTAAAAAGCCGTCAGTCATGGTTAATTTTTTTTCTTTAGGTACATTAACAATAATTTATCCCCAAGTTTAAAGTTGTCCAACGTAAGAAGTTGAAATGCTTGACTGTTAGACTTGGTTTGATTACTTTAAAACCATATATGTGTCATACATATTGTAAGATTGTGTTATTTTCCAGGGAAATGGTTCTGATTATTCATGGATTCCCAAATGACATCTCTGCACTGCGGGTATATACATTATAATTTGAAAGCTTCTTTAAAAAAATGTATATATATTATGGATGTGTGTCTTCACCTTGACATATGACCACATTACACAGGGTGAGATGGTGGAGAAAACACATGATCTAAGGCCCTGTGATTAATTTTTTTGGTGAAGCACAATGTAAAATCTTGATATCCATGAAGCTAAGGTTATCTAATCCTATCTACTCATTTGAATATTACAAAGTTATCTCCCTTGGAGGTAGTTATCAATTGTTACATCATTGTTTTGTGAACAGTGAGAATTTACACAATTCATAACTACTACAAGGGCAGATAACTCTGTGATATGTATACAAATGTCATGTGGTATTGAAGACTATTACTAACTGTGCTGGCAGATATTTTACTGGAACAGTTTTTATAAGATTTTTGGTCATTGGTCAGAGTTTCAAATGATTGAAAATTGAAAACAATATATGACTTTGTAAAGTCAAAACAAAGTTTCAGAATGCATGTGATTTGGGTAATTTTTTTTATTCCAAGAAATGTTATTTAATGGTATGATCCACACAAGGAAATTGACTGTTTTTTGTTTGTCATCCTTAGTTTGAGTGGGCATGGCAGAATCCAGAGAAGTCCCGTCGACTTAGACACCTGGTTGGAAAGAAGAAAAAGGAAACACCTTTCTTGTATCGTTTTCGGATTGTGTCGGAGATGCTTCGTCTTGGTCCATGGAATCGTTTTGCATTAACGATTCGCTGGCTCAAACAGAACTATGTACAGGATTTCTCTCCGGATTGCCGTCCCCCTATACACATGCCTATAACTTATGGTCCTGTTAAGATAAAAACAATGGCTAAAGACAACAAGACTAAAGGTAAAACGAATCCTAAAGATTCTAACAGCAGCAGTCCAGTAAAACAGGATTTAGAGGGAGATGATATCGGTCAGCTGGCGCTTCCCAGTCAGCAGAGATGTTCAGTTTGTTTCAAACGTTTACAGGTAAATATTCCTCACTCTATGGAAAATCTAATCACCAGTCAACAGAGATGTTCAGTTTGTTTCAAACGTTTACAGGTAAATATTCCTCACTCTATGGAAAATCTAATCACCAGTCAACAGAGATGTTCAGTTTGTTTCAAACGTTTACAGGTAAATATTCCTCACTCTATGGAAAATCTAATCACCAGTCAACAGAGATGTTCAGTTTGTTTCAAACGTTTACAGGTAAATATTCCTCACTCTATGGAAAATCTAATCCCCAGTCAGCAGAGATGTTCAGTTTGTTTCAAACGTTTACAGGTAAAGTTCCCTTACTCTCTGTAGACAATTTAATGGTTTTACTACAGAAAGTCCAATGACTTACATGTATCTACATATCTACTCAAAGGCTTATAACGTTTCCAAAGAATGTCTTTTGACTTTTCTACAAAAAGTCTCGTTAATTAACTACAGAAAGTCTCATAACCATTTCTATATTTCCACATTTTATATTAAGGGTATGGTTTATTACACATTTTTAGCTCACCTTGTTCGAAGGACCAAGGTGAGCTTATGCCATACCGTGGCAGTGGCATCCGTCGTCCGTCCGTCCATCAACAATCGACTTAATTCTTCTCCATAACCGCTGGTCGGATTTCAACAAAATATATTTACATATGCCTCTATATAGTCAACGGGAGGGGAGTTGCGTTCAAATTAGCGTAAACGCAACGACATATGAATACAAACCCGAAGTAGGATCGGACTATTTCTAGTTCACGCTTCGGTAAGATTTTGCGTCATATGATAATCTAAATAAACTATAATTACTTAATTTACATTTTACCTTTTCACAGATGACAGATTTGCTTTGAATTAATAATAAACTAAAAAACGATTTCGGTCTTCTATTTGTCACAAGACTGATCCTTAGGCGGCACAGACAATAACATGCTCGTCATTAGCCTACTCGGTTGGCCTACTGTATGAAATGTAAACAAAGTTTCATCGTTATCGGATTCAAATTAATAATAAAGAGTTGTTATTAGATCCAATTAAAATGTATTTGACATCAAAACAGAATATGTATTCAAGCACTGTAACGGTAATAAACAACAAAAAGAATCGCTGGTCGGATCTACAACCGGGGGCTTTCCTCAGAAATGTTCAAGGAATTCCATAGTTAAGTCAGTCACACACCATGCAAACACTTGTAAACACTTGTCTATCATCCGTACAATAAAATAATAAGTCGTGACTATGAAATATTTTGTCTATATCGCGTACGTAGACCGATACATACATTACAAACATTCAGTAGCTCAACAGTCATACCATTTGATCAACAGACTATTTCACAGTTACTTTCCTCGGTTGAAAATCAAATATGGCGGCTCGCTCCACTTCGGACCGCATCACTACCCTGACAACGATACCGGTAGTCGCTCCGCCTCGGTAATCTCAATTTTTATTCAAAATGGACATTATTGATACATTATCAAATTGGAAAAAAATATACCAGGTAATTTAAAAATAATTAAAGGTGTCATTGTTATATTTCAAATCAAACTGCAGCTATAACATTCAACAATCGGAACTATATCTTCGGTCATCCTGACTACCGTAGTTACCCAACTTAGCAACCATCACCGTTTTAAATTTGACGTAAAAGTAGACTTATTTATGTACATATAAATATTGAACAGTGTTTTGATTGCGTTAAAGGTGGTATGAACGCAATGGGATACAGACATATTCAATGTAGCGCGTTAGCGCTACATGTAGAATATGTCTGTATCCCATTGCGTTCATACCACCTTTAACGCAATCAAAACACTGTTCAATCTCTATTTGAATGGTAGCATCCTTATGCATGGGATAGCACTCATAATGCAATGGTAGCATTGTCATAGCATGGGGATTCAAAATTGTACAAATGATGGGGCTGACCCCCTGGGGCCTGAGGGGCAGGGTCAAAAGGGCTCAATTTGGCTATTTCTATATAAATTACTTCTTCTATGAAACTACATGGGATAGCACCCATAATGCAATGGTAGCATCCTTATAGGGTGAGGATTCAAAATTGTGCATTGATAGGGCTACCCCCTGGGGGCTTGAGGGGCAGGGTCAAAAGGAGTCAATTTGGCAATTTCCATATAAATGACTTCTTCTCTGCAACTTAGCATGGGATTACTCTCATAATGCAATGGTAACAGCCTTATAGGTGGGGATTCAAAATTGTGTAAATGATAGTGCTTAGACGCGGGGCCAAAAAGGTCAATTAGGCTACTATTTTCATATGAATTACTTAGGATAGCATATTTGTATGGTATCAATAACATCATTATATGGTTGTGATTCAAAATTAAACAAATTTTGGAGTAAATTTTGCTAATTTTTCTAATTGTAAGAGTCTTTGAGATAATTACTAAAAAGCAATACATGCCCTCTGGGCCTCTTGTTATTGGAATGTTGTGGCATTTTTAGTTTCTCCCTGTACAAATTAAAGCATTATTTTAAGTTCAGCTGAATCACTCAGTTAAGTATGAAGTCTTAGAGTTTTCCCCAGTAAAAGTATGAAGTCTTAGAGAAAGACATTGTCTAATATTTTCCTTAAAGACCTTTGTTTCTTTTAGTTGTTGAATTGTTTCCGAAATGCTCCCATGATTCATTAAAGATCCTTATGACTATTTTAAATGTCCTACCTTTGTTTGAATATGGACTGACCATCAATATATCTCTGTGAATACTCCTATAAAACCTCCAGTTAATATAACACAATACTAACAAAGAGATATTACTCCACATCAACATATCATTCCTTCATAGGTTATAAAAATGTGACCATATTTAACATTCTTTCATTAATACACTGGAAATATTCTTCAGATTCCACCTTTATTTGACAAAGTTACTGTAGAATATAATATCAACAGCTGTGTTCATGTAGAGCTGTGGTCTGTGCTCTACTGAGATTGTACATGTCTATAACACAGCTCAGGGTACTAAGGTCCACCAAGATCTATAACTCAAAGTCAGTCATGGTGAAGTGAACACCGGGAGATAAGTCCAAAAGGAGTTCGAAAACAAGAAAAAATCTCTTCAGACTCGACTTGTCCCCACACATAGACACATCAGCAGTATCTATACGGCTGTTAGCGCATCCAACACCTTCACGGATCTTTCTGTAAAAAAAAGTTCAATTGAATTAATGTTACATTATTGTTCATACATGTGAAAGCATGAAAGGAATGTGGCAAATCGGCCCCAGTTTCAAGAACATTTGTTAACTTAAGGAAAAGTAAAGCATTAAAAAGTTATAAGGAAAGTTTAGAGCAATTTTTCTCAACTCCTGTAATGCTGTCCTATGGAGAATTTTAGTTTAAAATTTAATCCTTAATTTAACTAATGTTCGTGGAATTGGAGCCACATATGTTGATGGTAAATGATTATATAAAGCCTATGGATGTTAGGATGTGCCTAACAGCTGTCATCTCTGTCTATACCTGTCTAATATTGCAAACTGGCATGCTTTTCCATGTTGATTTTAATTTTAGACTCAGATTACACATACCTTACCCCATTGAAAATAACCTGTATTTTAGCATTTATTAGCTCAACTGGTCCGAAGGGCCAGTGAGCTTATGTCATGGCATGGCGTCCATCATCCGTCCGTCCGTGTGTCAACATTTCCTTTAAATCGCTACTAGTCATAGAGTTCTGCATGGATTGTAAGCAAATTTGGCCACAAACATCCTTAGGGGAAAAGGAACAGAACTTGTATAATTTTGGCTCTGACCCCCAGGGGCAGGAGGGGCGGGGCCCAATAGGGGAAATAGAAATAAATCCTGTAAATCGCTACTTGCCCTAGAGTACTGCATGGATTGTAACCAAATTTGGCCACAAACATCCTTGGGGGAAGGGGAGCAGAACTCGTATAAATTTTGGCTCTGACCACAGGGAGGGCAGGAGGTGCGTGGCCAAGTAGGGGAAATAGAGGTAAATCCTATAAATCGCTACTAGTCATAGAGTACTGCATGAATTGTAACCAATTTTAGCCAAAAACATCCTGAGGGGAAGGGGAACAGAACTTGTTTAAATTTTGGCTCTGACCCCCCGGGGGCAGGAGGGGCGGGGCCTAATAGGGGAATTAGAGGTAAATATTCAAATTCCTTCAGAAAAGAAACAATGATCCTGTATTCAGAACATTACTTGGCATTACAAGCCAGGTTAGCGATACAGGCCCTCTGGCCTCTCTATCAAACACAGAAGCAGAGAATTAGTATTTTTCTTCAGGCACGAAAGTTATCTTTTACCACATTTGAAAAGTTTGAGCTTCTAATTTTACTTTAAGATAAAAGTATTAAAAATAAGTAATTGCGTCCCGAAAAAAATCCGTGGCACTATGTCCTACATTATGTATATGGAATGAAGTACTGATTACGTATGGACCAAAAGTAAGTTAGGTCATTTTGTAAATTTTTATTTGTTTACCTTATCTGGAGACTATCACATTGACATAAAAGTATAAAATCAACAATTACCTAAGGTATTTAATTAATGCATCATGTCTAAGTCTATATACATGTACCTGGTCATAGACATGGCTAATTAATCACAACCAGTGATTTAACCTTTTTACTGTGTTTTCAATCTTTCCCTGTATCGGAGATGTGATGATTTGAATTTTTCATACTGTAATCAATGGCAGGATTACGGCATTGTCACACATTCTGGCAACCAACTAAATTGAAACCATAATAAGATAATGCCAGGAGTAATATAAAAATTAATTTGAGATATATAGTGAGAAGAATTCTTGTTTGATACTTACCTTTGATAGATGGCTGGTCCATTCCCTAACCCGCTCGTGCTGTCTACTGGCGGGAAACGACATGTTAAGATAAGATCGATCAGCATATTCATACACGGACTTGTCCAAGACGATGCTGTTACCTGCACGAAGCCAGTGGTCACTGCAGGATAAAAAGTGTCTCGTTACATTTTCTTATGTTTTATGTAATTGTTATATGAAGACGAGGCAAAAGTAACGTGATTTCCGATTGACCGAGACGATATTCACGACTGATTTCTATAAATGTTTTATACTTGGGTATAAAATTGCACGCGTATCGAGTCATATTGAATGTCAAATATGGATAGTGATACAAAGGCATGTTTTTGCACATGTACCATAGTTGTGCAATTTGCATTTTGAGACGGTTCAGGCAACAAGATGGCGGACAGGTCACCATCTCTGATTTTGATAATTGATTTTGTTAGTGTAATTTCTCATAAAGAACTGAAAAGATCGTTCTCAAATTGAATATTAGTATGTAGTAGCAGAGAAAATACCACTCTTTTCATTGTCAGACAAAGATAATTCTTTGGTGGATCCCTCTGGGATTTCTTGTTGAACTAAATTTGAGTGTACCATGCTATAATTGGGTATTTAAAGGATAAAACAGGCAAGGAAATACACCGTGAACTAGGGTAGAGTAATTCAATCATGGTAGATCTATATAGATCGTCTATAGAAGAACCAATCTCTTGACGATCACAGGATGCCAGTGTGTGACAAAGTTCGCGGTCTGGCCCCGATTTCTCGAAACAAACATAAGTTCAAAACTGACTTAAGTCTGAAGTTTTCATATAAGTTACATAAGGAGAAACACTTAAGTTTTGACTTAAGTGTGCCCTTTTGTTTCGAGAAATCGGGCCCAGGTATACTCCGAAATGCAAATTCAGGTGGAAGAAATAGCACGTGCACTAGGCATTCCACATGTTAGCGATTGTACAATATCACATGATCGCTTAGTTTTTTATTAGTTTAACCAGCGGCCATCAGTATCTGGCAACTTCCACACATGGGATTCGAACTCGCGACCCATAGGTGGAGGGCTTGTGGTAATATGTCGGAACATCTTAACTACTCGCCACCGCGGCCCCTTATCGTTTAGGTATGCTCAAGCTAACAGCCATTGAGTTACCAAACCCTTTTGCAAAGATTTGAGCAAATCGCATCTAGACCATCTTTGGTCAGAACATCATTTAACAACATCATAAAAAACATTCCAGTATATTCGTGATGTAAAAGTCACCATAAAATCAGTGATATGTCTGCACCTTTGAATTCATAATTATAGAAAGATCATGTAAGATTACGGTTTTAAAGTTATTTTCGGGTCGCCAAAATCCATCCCTGATACTACCATAATTGACTTTGCTTTATTAAGATGATGATTTGAAACACCTACAGCTCGTGAAGAAGTCTGTTACCCCTCCATCCCTGGTACAAATCCCTCCGTACACAGAGGTGACAGCCGTCACTTCGTCAGCATTGAAACATGACACAATGGCAGGATCACTTTGTGACAGATCGCTGGCTAATTCTGCTATTGAGCTGTCAAAGGTAAACAAGAGGATTTTTTATTAACTTAAACTAGAAAACTGCAAGTATTGTTAAACGGTATTCCAAATTATCACTATAATTAAATTGCCCATAGTGTTATTGTTGTTTGACAAATTGTATTCCTTGTACTCCGTATTACGCGTAGTTTCATTTTTTTACATCGATTGAGAAGTTATTTTGGATTAACACTCTTTAATACCTTAGTCTGTTAATGTATAGACAGAAAACCGAAGTAAACTAGCTACTCAGCGTTTCAACTTTACGCCATGTAATAAAGAAAATGACTTAACCAATAAAAATATTCTTTACAACCAAAATTAAGTATAAAACGTATAATACCCACATGCCTGCGATGGGGCATACAGTGGGAGGAAACCGGAGTATCCAGAGAAAACACTCCTGATAAGGTTGACCCCTGATCTTTTCACGTTCGTGACGGGATTTATTCTTGGACGGTCATATGAAAGGAGAATGGCTTAATCATTACATCACCCAATCAACATCTTGATGATGTAAAATTGACGTTTTAAATCACCGCTCATCAGTCACCTGCATACTGCGGTCGTGAGCTGTTGGGTTTTAATTTACCTCTGACAGGTTTTAATCAGCCATACCTGCATACTGCGGTCGTTTCTGTACGAAGAATATCCCTAGTTATCGGACTTTGACGGAACAGGGTAATTATGAAATCGTCAACCAGTGGCGTGGTTTGCCTCTGAAGAATTCGTTGATATAATCTGTAGGTGTTGCATGCTGTACTGTCGGCTTGGCTCCGTGAGCTGAATCCTGAAAGGGACTGATAAGGGTACCCGGAGGTCACGTTGACCAGGTAGATCACAGCTAACAGTACTGCAATATACATATATAAAAAATATAAAACAAGTTCATACGTTACTTGGATTTTAAAACAAAACCCTTAAAACAAGTAACGTAAATGAACGTTTTGTACAAGCAATAAAAATGTGATATAGGCATAATGTTTGTGAAACAACTAGTAATCAGATTATGCGTATCATATTATTTTAAAATTGAATATATGTTGATATTTTGCTATTTACATCTTCATTTTTCACTTGATTATTCATGTTGTATGGTAAAAGTACCAAATCATTCAGTGGAAACAATTTATCTACGTGCTATATTAGATAAAGTTTCATTGACAATACAGTAAATGCATGAAACAATGTGTAATTCTTCTGAATACACGTTTAACAGCGTGTAATGCTTATAATTGGTCGTTACCACTATCTTTGTGTACCGTATGCCATTATGTCAGTGCATTTGTTCACGAGTCTTTATATCATTGTATATATTTCCCCTCTTGTTTTTAATTTTACAATTGTAATTGCTGTAATTGTGTGATGGCTGTAAATGTAAGCATATTAAATAGGCATTTAGAGAGTGAGTACATAGCTGGTAGTTAGACAATGACAAGGCCAGCTGTGTATCGTAGTACGAAATACATTTGTTTTGTCATCATTTTGGTACCAAATGGGATGTTTTTGTACATAACCTAATTCACAACAGCATCAATGTACATCTTATAATGGGATACTCTGCACGGACTTACGTCTTTGCAAATTGACGTTTAGGTTAATGAAAAGTATATGACACGCGTTTTAAAAATGACTTATAAACAGATTACACAAAGAAATATTTTGAATGTTACTGTAATATTTCATATACAGAAAGAAACCATTTATCTTCAATTTATTTGAGCATTGATGTCACTTTTTAAAATTTCTTCAAGGTATGGAAAGAGTGTTTGCAAACTGCTACTGTGAATCTGCATAACAAAATTTTTTTTCTTTATATACAAAAAGAATTGGCCAATCAGAAAGCCAGATTTAGTATGAGAACAAAGAAAGTTAATTATAAGCCATAGAGTATTTCTTGTGAAAGTGATTTATATTATAAGCTACTAACCATGTTACCCATACCAAATGTTCTACTTACCTAATCTGAATACGGTACCCATGGTTATCTCCAACATAAATCGTGACTGTGTTCTGTAACTGTAACGTTTCTATATCTAGCTGCTGCTTTGTGTGTGCGCAGACTCGGGGGAGCATTGCAGTTTGAGGACATATATATGACACATAAATAATTATACGTTTTAGTTATAGTTACCATGGTAGCCACTGATTTAACACTCTTGTTCTCAAATTACTGAAAATATCAACGTATTAAACAAAGGGAATTGAATATTTATGTGTTTAAAGTATCCAAGTTACATGTAATCATTATTGTCGGCTGTTACGCTGTATCGTTTGGAATGGGACTAAAGAAAAACATGCATTCCCCATCTGGATGTTGTGATATTTCTGTATCATATTCTTTAAAAGTATAGATTATAACGTGGAAACTTTGACATAATATCGAGTGTTTGAAGTCCAAATAAGCCAGGTTTCCTACGAATCCTGCATTAAACGTTGCATGTCACATTAGATCGACTTACATTTGGTGTCTATTGCACATAAGCTGTTTACCGCAATACAGCCATTGAACATGGACAATTTAATACTATATATTGTATTATTAGAAAGCCAAACATATTAGACATCACAACGCGTAGGCCCATATTGAGGATAAATTACAGCCCCTGAACCATCGTGGATAGGGTAATACGTAGATGTGCGATACCAAGAGCGTATTTTCAGAACGTTCTGTTTTTCATACGTCTGTTTTGTTAGGTTACAAGACTGATGGCAGATACCTTTCATGGATTTTGGTGACGCTAAAATGTATCTAAACCTAACTCCGAACACATGCATTACCTTTTCCCAAACATTTTTTTGGACAAAGATAGAAAATTTATGATTTTGCAAATGTGTGCTACGAAGCTGAAAGCGCATAAATATGCTCATGGAATCGACGTTTGTTTGTATAGTTAAGTTTTACCAGTGAGTTCTGAAACTTTCTCTTTTAGAATTACTCAATGGATATGCCCATACGACATAAATGTAATTAAACTGTATATTGCAGGTTGACGACACCACAGTGAACTGTGTACACCCGAAGTGTTCTATGACCTCTCACATCGAGTGTCTGTCTCGGAAGTTTCTGTCTCAGTCCAAACAACAGACCAAGGAAATCCTGCCCATTGAAGGAACATGTCCGGGCTGTAAACAGTTGGTGTTGTGGGGAGATGTTATCAGATTCAAGATGGGCTGCTATCAAAATCTGGAAGAGGTCAGGTTTATTCAGTACTTACTTAACGTTCTTGGTGTTTCCATTGCCCTCCCTTGTGGTGATTTAAACCCAGGTTAAACATATATTAACACCTTCGATGAAGCAGTGTACACCAATGCTCCTGGTTTAATGATCTTTGTTCTCATGAGTATATGAGTAAAATAAATAATTACGAAATTAAATGGAACAATGGCGCACAGCTTTATGCTATAATTTTATCATCATAAGACTGCAATTAGGCGAAATGTGTGGTCAAATCATACCAACAACGACCTTTGCAAAATTATGGAATTATTTTATTCTTAATAATGGTATCTGATTCGCAATTTTAGGCATCTACCCGAAGGTCAATAACTATTGTCATCATGCACCCGCTCGTCGGTCGATGCGCCGTGCGCCGTTGCGCCGTCCGCCGTCCCGCCGTCCGCCGTCCCTCCGTGCGCCGGCTAAAACTTATTCAAACGACTTCATTCTCAATAACCGGAATGCCCAGGTACTCATATTTGCCTGTAGGTGTCCTCGGATGGAGCGCTACCAAGTTTGTATCAAACCTTGAATAACCTGACCTTCATCAAGTTCACAGGTCCAACAAGCTAAAATTCTTAAACAACTCTTCTCAAAACCCAGAAGCCAGGGGTTAACTATATTTGCTGTAGGTATGCTGGATAAGCTGTACCAAGTTTTTCAAAATTAAATGACCTTGACCTTCATTTCAAGTCATCAGGGTCAAATAGGCCTAAAAATCCTTAAACCCAACTTTTGTGAAAACCTAAGAGCCTAAACCTGATTTGCCTGTGCATCTGGATGAAGGGCTGCAAAGTGTTCAAAATAAATGACATGACTTCATCAATGTCACGAGGTCAAAAAAAGGCTTAAATCTTTAAACCAAACTTCTTCTCCAAGAAACCAGAAAGCCCAGGTACTCATATTTGGCCTGTAGGATCTGGGATGAAGGCTACCAAGTTTGTTCAACAAAACGACCGACCTTCATTCAAGGTCACAGGTCAAAAATAGGCAAAAATCCTTAAACAACTTCTTGTGAATGACTAAAGCCTAGAACCTGATATAGCCTGTGCATGCTTGGGATGAAGGCTACCAAGTTTGTTCAAAGATATACCTTGATCTTCATTCGAAGGTCACAAGGGTTCAAATAGGCTAAAATCTTTAAATGGACTCTTTCAAAAACTAGAAGGCCCAAGTCTACTGATAATTGGGCATTTAGCTATGCTTGGATGAAGGGCTACCAAGTCTGTTCAAATGAATTACCTTGACCTTCAATCAAGGTCACAGAGGTCAAATAGGCTAAAATCTTTAAACGACTATGTTGTATTGTACTAATAGTCAGATGACCGTTAAGGCCCATGGGCCTCTTGTTATATGGATTGTAGTAATAATAATTTTACAATTTACATAATTTGTTTTGCATTTGTAGTGTGCGAGCGACCAGGACCTTGGCACATCAGATGAAGAAGACTGATGTATACATTGTACATCAGGGACCGAGCATATATCTCTCCTCTTGTACCGCAGACGGTTCCAAGACCAGTCCATTATGAATTTACAGGGGTGAACCGTAAGGCTGAAGGTTTAATAGCGTGCAATGGTTAAAGCGGAAAGCCTATAGCTTTATGAATAAGTTTGTCTACTTGAATAAAGTACACTTCAGTGGACGAACTGTAAAAAACTCTTGTTCATGTAACATCTCTTACTGGTCAAAGTTATCTTTATATACAGATATGTTCAGTTTCCTGGTTGTACCTGCATTTAACACAACGTCGATAATTTGGTTACAGCAAGCTGATTGAGGTAGTGGAGGACTTGAGACTGCTAAGTTGTTTTGAATATGTTTCATTTTAGACATTCAAGAGTTACTTTGATGTATGTGTCAATTAATGGAAGTGTTCATTGCAATACGCGCGGGTTATTGATATATTTATTGTATTATTATAAATGGCATTGTTGAATTTTACAATTAACACATCAGAATACAGTAAGAATTGTTGAAACTGTTGATTTTACATACACATAATTTTGATAAACATTTTTCAATATTGTTTTATAAGTGGAAATGTTGCATTTACAAGAAACATGTTTGAATACATGAAATTACTGTATTTGTATACACATGGATTACATTATACATACCAGTAATGTGTTGAATGTTGTTCATAATTTTGTAACAATGTAACAATGATATGTTTAAGATGTGCTTTTGAACTTTTCATTTCATTGAAAAAATAAACATCAATTTGTGATTAAAAAAATGTTGTGTATTTGATTTGAAACATTTTCTTTTACTTATTCAGAAATCAAACATTTTCTTTTTAGTTATTCAGAAATGACACAAACTGAAAACGTCAGGTTTCAATATTTGCATTTTTTATTTCTTTGCATCGTCATATAAACCACATGGATTCGAGGCATATGAAAATAAATCAGATTAAATTTTATCACAGCCTATCGCTTCAACACAGATCATCACATGTTTGGTATTGAAGACAGGCAATCATTAGAAACATATCAGTCTAGCCATTTACAACTCACTAATCATTAGAAACATATCAGCCACTTACAACTCACAAATACAATTTCAAACTATACTACTTTGCCTCAAGTTCATTGTATTGGAAAGATTTTGTGTCGATGGAGTTGACTTTTGACTCCACCAAGGAATGTACTACATTAAAATAACAGCACACATAAACAGACCTACGTTTCTGATGACCACAGGCATACAAATTAATACTATACCTTACTTTACACACAACATCCCCAGACCAGACTTTGTAAAACACTGTTGAAGTGATGCAATAAAATAACATACAAAATGTACTTAACCTCAAGGTATAAAATGTCAAAAAAACCAAAACCCTTATCATTATACTATTAAAGCGTAATTGAACGTAATTAAACCAGGGTTTTATTGTTTTAATTTTGCATGTATTTCCACTTTAAGAAGTTGTTATCATTGAGAGTATAAAATATTTACATTTTCACTGCAGTCCCACTATGTTACCTTACCAAGCGCACTTGGCAGTCGAATAGACAATTAACTTCAAGTGCTTATTATGACGTCATAATCATTGTGTCGTCACAATTGTCGTGCCAACGATCACGGAAAACGGCTGTTCAAATGCTGTTACATCCATGACGATAACGAATGATTATTTCATTATAGATGCAATATTCCTTGGGATTTCATCATAAAATTGTAACCAAATGTAAATATAAGCATTGAACGTCTTTCAGTTGGCCAGCTGAGACATTCAATGCTTAAATATTTCCATTTCTAAACCAATCTATTGTTCATATTCATGTCAGTTATTAATATAAAAGGTAATCCTCTTACCTCAATACGATAAAAAGTTAATTTTATACAATATGAAGAACTTAACATATTGATATTTCTAATCAAAACATTTTTCGGCCCTAATTCAGTTTAGTGTCGTGGTAAATAATTAGATTGAAGTACAGGGAAAGGAGCAAGACATATCATTTTGAAAGAGTTTTACATATCTTAGATCAGACGGACTTCAATTTCCGTATTCACACATCAATCGCTGAGATCAAAAAGGGCATTTAAACAGGACATGGCAACATTAAATTTAAGTGGTTCGGTCAGAACACACGTGTATCATTAGTTCCTGGGTATTGAGTTGTATCTGTGTTGTTATCTTCTTGTTTCTTGTGCACTAAGCTTAAGAATGTCTACGATGTCAAAAAGACGATTTTCTTTGGAATTCTTATTTCTTTTCTAAAATTAAATGTACAATAAGTAAAAACAGTATTGGACAAAAATTCAATAGTGAAGACAAAATATTGTCGAAATTTTTAGTCGATCTGCCTCATTATCAATGCCAAACCACAAATTAAAACAATAAGTACAGTAATCAAATTTATCACAGCCAGTAGTTATATACATGATAAAAAAATTAAGCATCAAATTATCAAATGGATACTAATAGAACGGCAACATTTTATTATGCTTGTGTGAATGGCAGTGTGGGTATACTTCAAAAGAGGGGGAAATACAGTTACCTCCCTTTACTTACTCTTTTTGAAACGGAGCTCCATATATACATGAAAAATACACATTTTCTTTATATTACACTTGTAGTTGGCACATCACACGGTATCTTTATTTGGAAGAACACTTAATATAAATACATAAATCTACTGGATAACACCACAGACTCAATTGTCTTCTCACAGTTTGAAATTAAGCACTTTGTTGATAGACACGTCGATGAAAAAACGATTCGGTTTATTTTGATACAGTTTTGAATCATAAGTACAACTATTTTATCCCTAGGCAAAATTAAACTTAAAACCCATTAGAACCATTATACAAGAGTTTTCTAGTGGCATTTCAGGATTTAAATAAAATTCTAATTAAATGTCAATCAATCTTTATTTTGACACATAACACGCTCTAAATCTTCAAATCTATCAAAAATCATCCTTATGACCTATCATAATACTATTTAGCTTTTGAAATATTTTATTATTATTAAAACTAAAGTGCCTATTGAAGTACGCATGCTTCAGATCTCACTTGACTAGTTTGTCGTGTAACTCTTACAGCCGTAGATATCGTTTGGCGAGAAGGAGGTCGTCTGGATTCTGCCCGGGCACTCTGTATCCGAGCCGACAGTCTGACAAGGTCGGGAGTCTTACACGACATCCGGCGAATGTCCTCTTTGATAAGATGCTTCTCACCTGGTCTGCTTGAATCCGGTACATACAACCGACTTGGGAAGTTTTCAATCACATCAGTGACTGGGTCAGACAGTTCTAAGATGAGACAGAGTATCAACACTCGGCCGTCCTCGCACCCTACAGCGACCGTCCTGTCATCAGCACCAACACTTATACACGTAGCCCGGCCATGTACGAACAGGTGCCCCTTTAGGTAGCCATCAGAGGCTCGAGTCACAATGACTTCTCGGAGATTGGAAGAAAGTCCTACAATGTACCTCCCGTCTAACGCCATACATGCTGTGCCAGACGCGAAGTCCGTTTCTGATTTACATTTGGTTTTGTAGTTACTTCCGCTGTAAACGTTCATCTTATTATCAAGAACAGCACTGAATCTCGAGGAAAACTGGATGTGGTTGATGTCCGTATATGGTTCAAGAAAAGAGGGGATATGCTTGAGGCAGACCTCTTTTTCGACATTGTATAGCAATGCCCCCTTTTCAATAGTCTGTGGTCGGACGATACCAAATGCAGCATCGAATGTGTAGCTATCTACATCGTTTCCATAAATGAGGAATACGTTGTCATTTTCAACCGGGAATGCATCGAGAAACTGACACGTTTCGCTGGCTTCTGGTAAAGCATTCTGAACTCTAAGGAATATACATTCGTTCCCGGCGTTTGAAAGATCCCGAACGAGAAGGCGTATTTCATGCCAACGAACGGACTCCATAAATGATTCCGGGCTCTCCTTCTTCATACATGTCTGCACGACACACATGAAATAACTAGTCATGTCGGTCGTAAGTATTTTGGGAGTGGAAACAAACTCCGTATTCTTGGGAAATTCGAGAGATGCGCTATTGCCCGAATCAGGTTGAAGAAGGATAAGACTGTATGCGTTTTCTGCCCAGTCGAATCGCGAGTGCTTCTGACAAGCCACCATCAGGCAGAGTTCGCTGTTTTTGCTAAAAATAGCGAATCTATTGTTCTGCAGCTGGTAGACCTTCCTGTTGGCTGACATGTCCCATAGAATATCATCTCGTAGAATCTTCCACTCTGCATTGTCGTCATCTTGATCTGACGTCCGATAGGCACGGGTAAGAATGTATCGACCATTTGGAGAGAAAGCTACCTCCTTTATCTGGTCCTCCGACTCAAGACTATGTTGGATTATATCCGTTACTCGACCGTCGTTCATGGTCATCACTTTCGCCTCGGGAACTCTGCTTTCAAAGGCGACTACCTGGCCAGATTTCGATGATACCGACAGACCTTTTACGGGACTAGGAAAGATTTCGTTCGAATGGAAAATATCTGAATCCAAATTATCAAGATTCCAAACTTGGAACGAATTGTCCTCTAGTAGGCTGACACACTTATTAACTGCCTCTGATGTGAACATCTTTGTTATTGGAGATATAGAGGCATGAAGAACTCGAAGGGGCTCGCCATTTTGTGCGCTCCATACTGCTAGATACGTGTACCGTGACGCCACGATGAGTTCATCCTCCGGTGTAAAGCCAGCGCCTGTGTATCGTGACGACGGATCAACAAATATTCCATTTGGGAGTTGTTGATACTTCCTGATAATCTTCTCCGTGTCCACGTCCACTTGATACAGACATTTGGAAGATCGCACCAGCAGGTATTTCTCGGTGTGTGATAAGACACACTCCTTTGTCTCCAGGTCTGTGAGGATACAGTTAGTGCTGTACTTCCTATTGAAAATGTCAAAGAAGACAGATTCGACCATCTTGCTTCTGGTGAGCACAAAGCATGTGAGTGACTTGCTAATGAAGATAATATCCTGTGGAACATCGCTGGTTTGGGCAACGCACCTCCTCTCCATTAGAGGTAACTCGTACAGTATAAGCGTCCGTCCGGAGTTGAATGTTAGATGAGTATCGTTTGGGTTAATTGCGACCGCGTGAGTATGAAAACTGAACTTGTGTAGAAGGACACATCTTTGGAGATCTATTACATACGGTCCGGCTCCTTTTTCTATTGCAAATACCAGGTATTTGTTGGATACTTCAATGTCAGACATTGTACCAAGTCCATACTCAACTTCCCCATGTAATTCACCACAATCTGACTTGAAAATTTTAACCGAGCGATCGTTTTGAAACACGTTTAGGTATTTTCCATTTCTCGTTGGATGAATCTCTCCAACCGGCATCATCATGTCAGGTCTCGGATCGCCTCGCGATAGCTCCCATACACGAACTCTGGAGCTGTAGTACGGTTTCGCTGTAAGGAGGATGCCATCTTCGCTTGAGAACACGTCAATATCTACAGGACAGTAGACGTTACCGCCGACATCACATTCGTATTGTAGCGGGCCTCCAGGGGCACTATATATCTGGCATTTAGGTACTAAGGGACAAAACTTCTGTTGAGCAAGATCGCATTGGTGTATCAGCTGTTTTATGTAAGGATAAGTCTTGATATGTGGAATCAGCCGTCCAGTTAGCTCAACGCCCAACGCGTGTAAGTCCATCTCTAGCGCAGAGCCGGACATTCTGAGAGCGTCACCTACAAGAGCTGTTTGTCTGTCATCAAACATGTCGATATCTGTCAGTAACTGCTGCAATGAAGACGACTTGATGCGATAATATAGATGATCAAAATTGCAAAATGTCTTCTCGCGAAGGTCGTCGTAGCGCGTGCTCATCATTAAGCTGTGCGGCAGCTGTGTCATCTTTCGGAAATTGTATCGTTCGTCCACATCTGATGTACCGAATAAGTAAGGCTGTTTTGGCAGCAATCGACAGGCTTCACTTTCGGCGTTCGCGATATTTCGTTTCGTCATAAGCGCGGATGGATACTGAAACGGTTTCTTTCTAGCACCGCTCCATTTTCCTAAGTAATAATCGGCAATGTTGGTGTAAATCTGTAGTGAGAAAGTCTCGTCTCCAAGATAACGACATTCTGCGACTGATGAAAACAGGCGGCATTTCCAGCACATCACAAAAATTCCATCCATTTCTCGTTCTTCAATGTAATCATCGAGTTGATGTTTGATGGCAGTGAAAAGTCTCGGTAGGAATCTTCTGATTGGTGGATGCCATTCGACATATAGATCATTCAAAAGCACATCATCAACTGACAATATGTCGAAAAGTTCATTCGCGCTTAGTCCGGCTTTTGCTGCCGTAATATATCCTAACACAGTCGACACGAGACGTCTTCCATGCGCTTGCTCAAGACGATCAAAAACAGAGTGCACAATCTCCTCAACATTTGACCCCAATACCGTCGTTTCCGGGTCATCAAATGACCTCCACCGACACACCTCACTGAATACTAAAGTGACGTATAGGGGAAGCGTGGATGCCCTAAAGGCGTCTTTGATAGTTTTCCACTGATTATACGTCACGGCTAGTTCCCGAGAGTTCATCAAGCGCTTCACAATATCCTCACAATCCGTAGAACTGAAGGGACTCAACTCATGGGTGTTTGTTGGACATTTGTTTATTAGGCGTTGCACGGTGTCCTTATTTTCCGTGCTGGTGGTGACGACTATTTTGATATTGGCAGCAATACGAGACGGCAGCCATTCCAGTTTATGTCCATTGTCACAAGTAGACAACACGTCCAGTGAATCTAAAAGAATGATGATCATGCCTCCAAATTCGCCACGTTGAAGAAGGTCGATGAAGTAAAGTTTTAACGTCTTGAAATCACTCGGAACTTCGTGACGGTATTTACCCATGGCAAAAGCAAGCTGGTGACATACAGAATGCAACAATTGCTGCGCTGAAAGTGTTTTCTGTGTTTTCCCTAAGAATCTACATACAATTGCAGTTCTCATTGCTAGATCGTTGTTCTGAATCGCCACGTTGATATCTAAAGCTATTTTTGCCATGACAGATGACTTTCCGCTACCAGCTTGACCACAGATGACTAAAGGCTGGTCCGTTTCGGACAGAAGGTACTCTTTAACAGCCGCGAGGACCTCCGAACGGCCGTGGAAGTTTGGACACAATTTAATTGCAATATTGTGATGTTGTAATACTTCATTGTAAAGTTCGTCTTCCACTAAAGGGTTCCTCTTCTCTACCGCATTGTCGACTAGTGATTTCACGGAATTGAACATTTTTCGAGATAATGTTTTCAGATACTCCTCTCTCGATGGGTTTTTTAATCCATTTCCTGTCCATTCAATCTCCGATTCATGGATATTACCTGCAGGAAGAAGAAATTTGAGCGTGGATTTGATGTCATCCAGTTCCTGAACACTACTGTTATCAACACTCTGGTTTATCGGATCCAAATCTATATATTCAGCTTTGACGCTATCACTCTGAAGCTTATCCATATTGCTAAATTCTCTGATGAAAACCAAGCTTTTATCTGCCCTGGAATCAGGTGGCAGTTCATAGAGTCCTTCCATGTGTAGGTCTGCAATTTAAAAAAGAACAACAGTATGCATTTTGTCAAATTAAATTTGCCTATATTTGCCTAAATACTTTTTATTTACTTCTCAGTAATAGTCAATGTTTTATAACTCTAACATCTTGTGCGGAACTCGATACGTTCTAAAAATTTCTGTTTACAGTATGGTTGTCATTCTTTGTGTGTTATTTGCTATATACCGTGAATAACAAGTTAGGTTAGTATGGTTACCTGTAAAACTATACCGAAATTGAAAATGTCCGAATAGATCTCTCAGCAAATTGGTATCAAAGAGGACATTTCTCGAATTAAACAACTGTACATTAATTGATATACTGTTATTTTGTTAAACATAGCGGTTCTATTCTTACCTGAAGACTGATATTTCTGATAATCCGTCTGGTTGAGCGACTTTTCCTTCAGACATAGTTCAGCTCCTGTAGACAGCAGGTGGTGTAACTTTGCCAAGGTATCGCTACTGGCAGGGATCACACAATCTTAACGAAGAAAACGTTTATCTTAATACTAATTCATGACGTTATCTAACTTATGATGTCAAAATGATTTTAACAATTTGTCAGACCAATGATATAGCTCACGGTAAGGAAACAACCCTGGAAACTTTGAAAGTATAAACAGCATTTAATGTTATATAAATGTGATAACCTTTAATCACTGAACAGGTTACCTCCCTTCTTTATCTAGCTACTAAATGTTAGGTTCCATGTACATATAAATAATGTCCATATCTGAAGGATTACACACAAGATTCTAACTATATAATAATAAGTATATATTATACCGTTGGTTGGCATTCAAGGCTTCGTTATTGATACAAGATGTACATATATGTAAAACTCTAACATAAATGAAAAGAAAAAATCAAACATTGTATTTTAGAACAAAAATGTGCATATTCTGAATAATTATGTGACTGAAGAAACTAATCTTACCCATTATATCAACCGGAAGGACAAAACGACGTATAATCGGCGTGACGTTCGTGTCCTCTTTGTAGTACGTCTCCAGCGGAGTGACATCATGATCATTGTTTACCAAAGTCTCGTAAATTCTCTCGAACTCAGACCCTGGTATCTCTTCCGGGGGACTGTAACGCCTATGCTTTTGTCCAATCAGACCCTGAAAAAAAAAAGAATTCCAGTTCTATTTCATCATCGACTTCAATTTCAAACAACAGATAGCAGGCATTACATATCTATATCTTTTCCCAAGATTATCTCATCATCGACTACCTCTATAAGGTTACGTTTCGATATATGACAACAACTTAAATTGAACAGATTAGTTTCAGACTAAAACATCATTGACATTGCCTTTGTTAAATAAATGTTTTTATGTATAAAATACGTTAGCTTTGAGTTACCAAATCGACGTTCGTAAACTACGATTTCCGTCGACTTGTCCCGTCTTTCGGTGATTATGACCTTTTCGTTATGATTTGTACGTCATAATGACCGAGTCTAATCGTCCTCCACCCACCGTATTTAAAATCATCGTATTGGATAAGAGTGCATTTTAAGAGACTTTTTGAGGACTTTATTTATTCATTTTTTTTTTCTCCTGTAGGTCAATAAGTCATTAAGTATGATTATAGATAATATAATTAGTCCTTCGAGTATAAGTAATAAATTGCATACATTGAACTTTAAATTAGAATCTTGTAAATCACTCGTCAATAAGGAGTGGCTACCTACCAAGAACACTGGCCCCATGGATAACTCACGGCATTGACGGATTTCACGTAGACACATCTGTTCAGTAGGCATCGGAACAATGCCCTCTGTCTCGGCGCCCCACTTAAGGTCAACAGCCTGCATAAACGGTAAAGGTCAACTTTATAATATTTACTAGCATTTTTGTCTCATTACACCTGATATTTACTGGATGAATTATTGATTTACAGTGTCTTCTTTGTAATTATCTAAGTCTAAACAGGAAGTCCGTAACCGGAATGCGTTTACCTGGAAGTCGATGCCATGTTGGTCCCGACAGTATTCACGCATGTCTGGGTACACGTGAAGCATAAATGCTGTCCTCTCGGCCTCCGTGTCTGTAACAAATTAAAATGATAATTATTTTGACAATGTCCCAGGAATTGAGAGCATGTTTCGGTGTGTTATATCTATTCCTGGTTCCACTTTTGATATTATTTTCGAAAAAAATAGCCTTTGTTAAGACATTTGGAAAATAAACTTGCGTTGAAAAATTGAAGAACAATGTCAATATATTGGATAAAATGTCAAACATATTATCAAATGTCAACACAGAGTGAACCTTGTTGATGGGTTTATGATCATTAGTATCTTAGTTGTCCGTATGGTTATATAATAACTAATGCAAAATCTACGATGGCTTGAATTTTAACTTTGAGACAGAACAAAGATAACTTACCATATCCGGCGGAACTGACGTAGAGTCTGACGATTTTTGGAGAGGATTGTGGGACGTCTGCTAAGGGGAGACCACCCATTAGTAATTTTTCCACCATCGTCCTCTCATCATCGGCCAGATGTTTGTATCGCAGTGGCGCCTCCAATGTTGCGCGCTTTTGGTGCGTCTGGTCACTCTCAATGACGTCATCAAGATGACGGTACCGGAAGTGGCATTCCGCACCTAATAGAAATTACAAATGATAACAGGTTCATCAATCATTGATTCGTTCTTGTTTGTATTTTTGAATTAATACGCTTATCCTACAATCGTACAGTGGACATAATGGAGTGGCAGATGACCAGTCATAATGCTAGATTTTACAGACCATATTGTACACTAGGTTATGTCCAAATGTGTAAAAGATATCATTATTCCCGATATTAATAATAGTCTGAGAATACATGCTTAGAACTCATAAAATAATGGCTCTTTAGTTTGACTACCAAAACGTAAGCATGGCAATACAATTTTTGTGAGGTAAGTAAGATTCAGTTTCCAATCTTTATATTTTGAAATGATGTTGACAGATGTGTTTTATTTTCTTCCACGATGTACTGGATTTCGATGTTTTCTTCGTTTGAAATATAACCTCAATTATGGTAACAATTTGAAGATGACTTAAAGTGAACAGTCGGGCAAGGATGGCTAAAGTCGGTAAAAATGGTGTGAATGTATCCAGAATAATTTCTTATGGAATAGAAAAATAAACTTTCTCGTCAAAATCTGTCTGCGCACGTAGAAATTAATTTAAAGTATAGGAATCCTAAAACGTCTTCCCGGCTGACCATGCCCGTGGTTACATTTCCACGCAGCCTCGCTTTCAATGCTTTCACCTTTTCTTTATTTCAATGGTCAGAACTGGGAAATGTAAGCAGACCTTGACCGTCGTATTAATATGTGAGAATTTTTGGAAGGCCAATAAACGCATTTAGACTGGTTTTCTTTGCCCGACTTTTCACTTTAAAGAACCAGGATTATATGTGTACGGTTGTGAAGGAAACATCAACAACCGATGTCATATGACGGTTGTTAATAGGACCCAAACCACTATACATTGCAGCGTCATATGATAATGGGGATGGTTGTGAAGGAGATTTAAACAACTAAGGTTCAGTTGCAACAATATTTCTTAGCTTGAAATTCCCTACGAAGACTCCGTAACTTATTTTTTTCCTGAAATTCTGTAATGTCCTTCTGTGAAAAAATAAGTTAAAGGGTGTATTTAAGGACAAGAATGAACTAGAGCCAGTCGGTTGTGAAGGAGTCTCAAACAACCATGGTTACACGCTGACGGTTGTGAAGGAGTCTTAAACAACCATGGTTACACGCTGAAGGTTGTAAAGGAGTCCCAAAAGCCATGGTTACGCGCTGACGGTTGTGATGGAGTCTCAAAAGCCATGGTTACACGCTGACGGTTGTGAAGAACTACATTGAAACAGACGAGAAGACAAAACAGTATCTAAGGACAAACCATTTAATACTATAGACCCAGGCTCGGGTAGACAAAGTACTTAAGTGTGTTTACAAGAGTTCTCAGATGGTCCTCTGATGACCAGTAAACACAAGTGAAGTGCCATCCTACGCCGGCCATCGGTGGTGAGGAGGTTAATTAGGTAGTGACTTACTGCAGTCAGAAGTCAACAGTTGGTGGAGTGGAGTTGGTTATATACTCGAGGTGTTTAATGTAAACACTGCTGTACGGATTAGGTTATGTGTTTAGTGGGACTGGATAATCTTTTATTCATTAGCTTTGAGACAGACTGGGACAACGTTACTAATGTTTGATCGGGACTACATATTAAAAATAGCTGTGTAGACTGTAGCCAGCGGTAGAACTTTTCGAGACCGATACTTGATTCAAAAGAAGAATTGCACTTAGTCGTTCTATACCAAGCATATCTTCATTCCATATATCAATCAAATGATTAAATGATAAAAAACTAGAGAGGATTTGTTTGATTGTCCTATTTGGCCTTTCACACATTTAAAATATATTATGCGATGGAATTGACGATTTATTTTAGAGAAAGAGATAAATGGTCAAGACTTTTAAACTGTTGACGTTATGTAAAGAGTAATAACAAATTCAGAAGATATTGCTACGCCATATGCACAGTGATCAAACCTAAGACATACTTAAGCAAGAGAGACGCATATTTAATGGATGTTTATCTGCTGCAACATGTTCGTAAATCTTCAAGAAAGTCATTTAATGTTTTATTATGAGCAAAAGTCCTGAAATGTCAACATAATGTTTATACTTCTATAATAATTTACCAAGATTTCTCATTAGTCAAAATGTGTTTATACAATGTATTAACTATATGACCTATTATCGTTTGAACAATGCACAGCGTTGTCCTATAACGTTAAGCTGTTTTTATTTTAATCTCAGTCAGTCAGTGGAACAGAATAAATATTAATTGTTCGCCTTCAGTTAACCGAACATTACAATGAGGTCAATGGGATTTATATAGACCACAGTCAGACTGTGATTTACAGAAGTTGACCTGATGATAATATAAATCTGGACGTGTGAACGGTATCAATACGGCCTCCATAATACGACTAACGCCAGGGGTAGAATAGTCGGGGTCATGTGTTACAGAACGATGAGTTTCACCTCCTACAGATGTACATCAGTCTTACGTGTCTATATATTAAGATCATTAATGGAAAATTCATATTTTTCTTAAGAATTCAACCAACATAGGAGAGTTATCATTATACTTATTATTGAGACTGCTGTCGGAAAAAAATCAGATTCTGAAGATGAGATTTGAAGAAGACTTTACGATAGTTGTATGGACGACATCATGATTTTGTTAACTAAACTTTAATGATATGAAGTCGCTATCGCGCGATCGGTTGCTATGCGTAATTTATACAATGACTCTGTATTATCTAATGATTCTTAGATGAGATAATGGCCTAACCTACTTTTAATTTCAGATGGGTATGGCAAGGTTAAAGTAATTAAATACAATTCACGCGAAACAATGTTCCTTTACCGTAGATGGTCTCACAGTGCGTGAGAACTGCAGCTGTTGTGCTCATATTAAACGCCCAATTTTGTTAATATCTGTATAGTCTAATATCATTACCAGAAGTCTGTAGCCTATGGCGTTGTATTTATAACTCCTTAACACCTATTCAGTGCCACAAATCCAGGTAATCTAGTTAATCCCACTTAATCCCCGAGAATCGGGTTATCGCTGAAAACAGATTATCGTACAATAGATCTATGTCGACTTTGTAAAGCAATCATGCGGTAAATGGAGTCCCACAAGGGTATCAATTGATTTCATTATTGATATATTATCTACTTTATATTTAATCAACCTTAAAAATGTCAAAAGCTGGATCGCCTTAGAATCTACAGCACCCTGTACACCTCAACTCCATAGACGCGAGCACTGTGGGCATATATTTTGGTCATGACAATTAAAACGTATACGATTTTAACATAAAAGCTATCGAACAGCCATAAAAGACGTTCACAGGTAATAATTCCATTTAACAGACATATCATTTAATTGTTTATGTTGAATTAACTATTCCACTTTAACACCAATATGGTACTTAATGCATAAACGATTAAAGAATGTCATAAACAAAATCAATTATTTAAGAGGTTCTGAGGAGAACAAATGCATACTACTTAGCACGCCATTGGATTTTGCTTTTGTTTAAATGTTTGCTGATTGCTTTGTTTTATATGGTACCAATGGAGTGAAACAAATGGAAGTAACTCTGGTAGATTAAGTGACGAGCATGTCACAATATTAGTTACATTGTTCATCAGTGGCCTAATACGGGACAATATTGGATATATAATTTGTGTCGGGCGACACCTAGTCACTTCCGCAAAGAAAAGAAATCTATCCATAAATCTTATCAAGGAGGTGTACCATCTGTATCCGAGTTTGGTTTTATTTTGCTTTAATCTTCATTTTAATTATATGTGTGATAAACGATTCTTTAGGTGAGAAAACTCAGACCACTCAAAGAGAAATCATCAACCTTCGACCGATATCTCCCATTTGTAGCACGTACAAAACAAACTAGGGACCCAAAAATCAGTTGCCTGATAGGCACATAGGAGAAACTATTTTCTCCTTCTAGACGTACATAGATGCGAATAAGTTAGAGATATGGTTCAGGTACCAGGTGTTCCAATACATGTATAATCATACGACCACTAAATAACGTTAATCTTGAGCATGGGATCTTGGCGACAAAAATCATTCCTCAATACTTGTAGGTATGATATGACAACATGACAAAACCAAATAAGTCATAACTTGTGACTTTATTTGACAATTAATGGCACGATTCTTATTTTCAAGCCGTCATCCTACAAAAGGCCTTCTGTTACTAGTATTCATCGGTAGAAACATATATCTTATACATTATATAACTCCTAGGGGTTAAAACTAAAGCAAGTCAGATAATGTACTGTACCGTTTACCAGTTAGATAAAAAATATTGTTGTCATTCCCTGCTGCTAATCAATGACTAATGATCTGACATCGATTTGGACGTTTTGAAGTGATTAATATATACATCATGTACGTATACAAACATTTACGTCCTGTCCCTAGATAGAACAGCATGGCTTTGTCATTCTGGTAACGATCTTTGAATATGAGTGATTAGCTGACATTGATTTAGATATCAAAGCGAGATAATACACAACACGTGCACATAAACAAACAAATAAATTCGTATCTGTGTCTCTGACTAAGATACCTACCGCTGATCTACCTGTAATTAAGGTGAATATCGACCCCCATATATACGAGACCGTGGTATGGTAAATGACATGGCACCCCTACTGTTTTGACATAAGATCAATGACATGATAAATCGTACTTAATTAGTTGTACAGATGTAAATTAAAACGAAACCTTCTACTTTGTATAAATCGAATTCAAATGTACAACGGAAATGCTGTGATGACATGTAAATTAATGGTACAGAAATGGTATTGAACATCATTCCACGCATTTACAGTAATGTAATCAGCCAATCGACATTGCTCGTGACTGTAGCAGACTTCCTTTCACAAATGAATCCCTCTCTTCTCAAATCCAAATAATAAAGAAAATACATTCGCAGTGAAGTACTCGTTTTTTTGTGTGTTGTGAATGTTTATCAGGAACTCCATAGTATTACTGTACATACCAAGTATCCAAATATCGATGACAAAAACCTTTACTTCCGTAAGTATCCAAATATTGATGACAAATATCTTTACTTCGGTAAGTATCCAAATATTGATGACAAATATCAATACTTCGGTAAGTATCCAAATATTGATGACAAATATCTTCACTTCAGTAAGTATCCAAATATTGATGACAAATATCTTTACTTCAGTAAGTATCCAAATATTGATGACAAATACCTTTACTTCCGTAAGTATCCAAATATTGATGACAGATACTTTTACTTCCGTAAGTATCCAAATATTGATGACAGATATCTTTACTTCAGTAAGTATCCAAATACCGATGAAAAATACCTTTACTTCCGTAAGTATCCAAATATTGATAACAAATATCTTTACTTCGGCAAGTGTCCAAATATTGATGACAAATATTTTTATTTCGGTAAGTGTCCAAATATTGATGACAAATATCTTTACTTCGGTAAGTATCCAAATATTGATGACAAATATCTTTACTTCGGTAAGTATCCAAATATTGATGACAAATATCTTTACTTCGGTAAGTATCCAAATATTGATGACAAATATCTTTACTTCGGTAAGTATCCAAATATTGATGACAAATATCTTTACTTCGGTAAGTATCCAAATATTGATGACAAATATCTTTACTTCGGTAAGTATCCAAATATTGATGACAAATATCTTTACTTCGGTAAGTATCCAAATATTGATGACAAATATCTTTACTTCGGTAAGTATCCAAATATTGATGACAAATATCTTTACTTCGGTAAGTATCCAAATATTGATGACAAATATCTTTACTTCGGTAAGTATCCAAATATTGATGACAAATATCTTTACTTCGGTAAGTATCCAAATATTGATGACAAATATCTTTACTTCGGTAAGTATCCAAATATTGATGACAAATATCTTTACTTCCGTAAATATCCAAATATTGATGACAAATAACTTTACTTCGGTAAGTATCCAAATATTGATGACAAATAACTTTACGTCGGTAAGTATCCAAATATTGATGACAAATATCTTTACTTTGGTAAGTATCCAAATATTGATAATAAATATCTTTACTTCAGTAAGTATCCAAATATTGATGAAAATTATCTTTACTTCGGTAAGTATCCAAATATTGATGTCAAATATCCTTACTTCGGTAAGTATCCAAATATTGATGACAAATATCTTTACTTCCGTAAATATCAAAATATTGATGACAGATACTTTTACTTCCGTAAGTATCCAAATATTGATGACAGATACCTTTACTTCAGTAAGTATCCAAATACCGATGAAAAATACCTTTACTTCCGTAAGTATCCAAATATTGATAACAAATATCTTTACTTCGGCAAGTGTCCAAATATTGATGACAAATATTTTTATTTCGCTAAGTGTCCAAATATTGATGACAAATATCTTTACTACGGTAAGTATCCAAATATTGATGACAAATACCTTTACTTCCGTAAGTATCCAAATATTGATGACAGATACTTTTACTTCCGTAAGTATCCAAATATTGATGACAGATACCTTTACTTCAGTAAGTATCCAAATACCGATGAAAAATACCTTTACTTCCGTAAATATCCAAATATTGATAACAAATACCTTTACTTCCGAAAGTATCCAAATATTGATGACAAATATCTTTACTTCGGCAAGTGTCCAAATATTGATGACAAATATTTTTATTTCGGTAAGTGTCCAAATATTGATAATAAATATCTTTACTTCAGTAAGTATCCAAATATTGATGAATATTATCTTTACTTCGGTAAGTATCCAAATATTGATGACAAATATCTTTACTTCGGTAAGTATCCAAATATTGATGTCAAATATCCTTACTTCGGTAAGTATCCAAATATTGATGACTAATATCTTTACTTCCGTAAATATCCAAATATTGATGACAAATATCTTTACTTCCGTAAGTATCCAAATATTGATGACAGATACCTTTACTTCAGTAAGTATCCAAATACCGATGAAAAATACCGTTACTTCCGTAAGTGTCCAAATATTGATGACAAATATTTTTATTTCGGTAAATGTCCAAATATTGATGACAAATATCTTTACTACGGTAAGTATCCAAATATTGATGACAAATACCTTTACTTCAGTAAGTATCCAAATACCGATGAAAAATACCTTTACTTCCGTAAATATCCAAATATTGATAACAAATATCTTTACTTCGGAAAGTATTCAAATATTGATGACAAATATCTTTACTTCGGCAAGTCTCCAAATATTGATGACAAATATTTTTATTTCGGTAAGTGTCCAAATATTGATGACAAATATCTTTACTTCGGTAAGTATCCAAATATTGATGACAAATATCTTTACTTCGGTAAGTATCCAAATGTTGATGACAATTAACTTTACTTCGGTAAGTATCCAAATATTGATGACAAATATCTTTACTTTGGTAAGTATCCAAATATTGATAATAAATATCTTTACTTCAGTAAGTATCCAAATATTGATGAAAATTATCTTTACTTCGGTAAGTATCCAAATATTGGTGACAAATATCTTTACTTCGGTAAGTATCCAAATATTGATGACAAATATCTTTACTTCCGTAAATATCCAAATATTGATGACAAATAACTTTACTTCAATAAGTATCTAAATATTGCTGATAGATACCTTTACTGAGATTAGAAATTATTGCCACTTACCCAGATAGTTTATTCATATAGTAAACTTTTTGAGGATTATACAAATCGATCAGATGTCAACATGTGATCTGATTGTACAATATGGATGGCGTCCTCAGATTACAAACATTCCGAAACCACTAGGAAACCTTGCTTGGGTAGGACTCTAAATGATCAATCGGATCATGGTGCCAGCTCATCCCAGTAAAAGGACATTTATCCTGGGATTATTGGATAAAGCAGTTTACCATAAATCATGCTTTTTGCACTTATACATTAAATGTGTATCAAACTTGTATCAATATGAATATATATTTTAAGTGTATATGTATGTTCTTTATCATAACATCTTTAAAACTTTAGTTAGTATCTATTGTTTTCTATTGCAATAATCCATACGTTGTAAAAGATATACATAACTTAGAATATTTAATCGTTAAGTTCCTTTGTGAATTGTATTTGCAGAATATATAACCACTCCGCATTGTATACGATAGTGTAAGGATATAAATCCACTTTATTTAGTGCATCATAGTGGTAGGATATAAGAGCACTCCATTTTGTGTATGGTAGTGGTAGGATATAAGAGCACTCCAGTTTGTGTATGGTAGTGGTAGGATATAAGACCTCTCTAGTTTGTATATGGCAGTGGTAGGATATAAGACCACTCCACTTTGTGTATGGTAGTGGTAGGATATAAGACCACTCCACTTTGTGAATGGTAGTGGAAGGATATTAGACCACTCCACTTTGTGTATGATGGTGGTAGGATATAAGACCACTCCAGTTTGTGTATGGTAGTGGTAGGATGTAAGACCACTCCAGTTTGTGTATGGTAGTGGTAGGATATTAGACCACTCCACTTTGTGTATGATGGTGGTAGGATATAAGACCACTCCACTTTGTGTATGGTAGTGGTAGGATATAAGACCACTCCAGTTTGTGTATGGTAGTGGTAGGATATAAGACCACTCCAGTTTGTGTATGGTAGTGGTAGGATATTAGACCAAGCCACTTTGTGTATGATGGTGGTAAGATATAAGACCACTCCACTTTGTGTATGATTGTGGTAGGATATTAGACCACTCCACTTTGTGTATGGTAGTGGTAGGATATAAGACCACTCCACTTTGTGTATGGTAGTGGTAGGATATAAGACCACTCCAGTTTGTGTATGATGGTGGTAGGATATAAGAGCACTCCAGTTTGTGTATGGTAGTGGTAGGATATAAGAGCACTCCAGTTTGTGTATGGTAGTGGTAGGATATAAGACCACTTTACTTTGTGTATGATAGTGGTAGGATATAAAACCACTCTACATTGTATACGATAGTGGTAGGATATAAAAATTCAAAACTCCTTTGCAGCCAGATGTCAAGCTTAAAATAAGAATCATAGGTCATAGTTTGTCTGAACACACGGGCACATAAATGAAGAAATGGAATTGTGGGATAATAAAAACCAGAACTTCAATCAATCAAATGCAATAATATTAGATTTGCTTTAGGTACACCACTATAAACGTCTACAGGTGAACTATTGTTAAATGTCTGTAATGTTTTAAATAGCCTCTACTAAAGAATGTCGACCATATCTATACTAATGCCTTTATATGATTTTGTTAAACGTTTGAGCAATCCAACTGTTCGATTAAGAAATAAAACTTTTTAATGTTTTTAATTTGAAGATACCCTTTCAATGTCCTTACAACGTTTAGCTTACAACAAAGAGTTCTAGCCTAGACACCGTCCCGATAGTATCAACTACCAAATAGCCATACACTCACACATACTGAATGAAAATATGTGAAGACATTAATGTATAGATAAAACTTGATGGTATGGATATTATATAAACAAGAATTTACCAGTTAGTCCTACAATCAAATCAGACAGTCACCCCCTTGAAGTTTTAACCTTGCGAAAGCACACTCCTACTTTAGCCTCATTTTTTCCAACAATAAAAATAACTTTATTGTGTCGTAAAGACCTGTACTTTACATATATACAATGTATACATACTATTCTCAGTGAGATCTGTGAAATATTTATAAACAAGATCACAGCTAAAACTAAATACGGTAACATTTCTGTTAAATCCGTATGATATTGAAAGCGAATGGAATTACAATAGTTACCAGAACACGAAGGGATTCTTGATAAATATGCTTAATTTCATTCAAAGACGAAAAGGTAATATACTGTTTAGACGATTTTTATTCAATTATTATCATCAGTACAGGAATACGAATTCCTATGGTAACACTAGTTACTATGGTAGCACTAGTAACTAAAGTAACACATAAACAACAGTGATAATTATTTTTCCTACAATGGTAACATAGAACATTACTAATGCCACTTTATCACACTATACTTGCCACACATTTAATAGTTCCACGTTTTATAGATTGACAAGCTGTTTTTATAACGTGGATTTTATTGGCGGTCATTGTATTCCGCATTTCAGCGACTTACATCCCCATTAACAGGCTATATACCCTTTGTTTGATTTGTGGTTTATCACTATTTAACCCATATAAGTTGTTTGTGAACAGACGTTTCCGATAGGTAAGTTCATGGGATGTTAGGCTATTCTAGCTATCAATAGTTTACTTCATGGATGTCAAGCTATTATGTGCTACCTATCAATAATTTACTTCATGGATGTTTGACGATTAGAGACGGCATTGTTCATACATAAACAATATACTGTAACAATATCGTTCTCTCATCCTTGCTATGTGATGAGGCTTAATTCTGGATAGCGATGGTGTGGAGAATTTCATGTAACAATTCAACTGTTCTAATCGGATACCAAAATAAATACTGAGAGGAAGCTCTTAATGTTAGATAGCATCGAAATGGGGAACTGAATATACTGTTCTAATCTTCGCCAAACTTAGTTATTAAAAGAAAGGTACAAAATACCAATGATGATATGAAGCACTTAATATTAGATAGCAACGAAATGAGGAACATGTTATACTGTTCTGATCTTTGACATACATAGCTTTAACTGTTTGAAGTTACAAAACAGCTATAAATGATGACACAAAAAGATTGACTTACAATTTTTGAAATCACAACTCGTTGTATGAGGCAATGTCACTGAGCTTACTTGCAGTTCCTCCATATCCCGAAAACGTTTGTCATTCAACCATTGTACCGTATATTTCATCATACATGTCTTGAAATGGTTTAAATCACGTCAGCCTACGTTTGTATGTTTCCGCATGCGGACGAACCCAATCAAACCCACTGTTTAAAAAAGTAAGACTACGATAAAGTATTTGTGCCAGCTCACTAACTTTATACGTATGTAACGACTCCGTCCGTCGATATCGCCTAAAAGTCAATAGGGTAAACTCATTCACATACGCCTGCAAACATCTTATCAAACCTAAAGCAAACCTCTATTGATCGATGGTGGAAACTTCTCGCCGATATCATTCCAGGATAGTGCAGTTTTTGTTTACTGCATTTAAAACACATTTTAGTTTATTCAAAAACGTGATTAGAATAAAACTAAAAGGTTCGAGCATTAAAATCGGAATCAATAAACATGCTGAGAAGATGATTGATATTGATTAATACAAGAACACATTATCAAGTGTAAACTGTTGATTTATATTTATATTTCAATGTGTTTAATTAATATGTACTTTGAATTTGATTGACAGGTATATTAAATGCAACAGAAGACAGACTCATTGGCATATGTTTCCATCGATCCCTATGGAAACGATCCCTATTGGAACGTCTTTGTTGCTATGTTTTGTAATAGATTCACGGTTTTGTGAAGGTGGTATTTAAGTGACAACTGACGGTAGCTTCTCACAATAGTATGACATAAACATAACAAAAATGTCATTCACTGTACGTCATAAGTACCCGGTACATAACGCAATTTATTTCAACAAACAGACCACAATCATTTTAAAAAGGGGATTGAGTGGTCATTGTTGAATATGAGACATACACAAGATGAGCACAAGGGTTCAAACACTAAATTACAAGCTCCTCCAGTAGATGAGTTAGTTCTACTTGACCGAATTAGTTTACCTTTTCGACAGTAAAGTACAAATATGTAGTAACTATGATATGGAGACTTCCCTATTCAAATCTGAACAGTACCCGACTTTATTAGGTAAATATAAGCTAAGAATCAATTATAATATGTAAATCCCTTTACGATGGACCTGCGTTCACGAGGAAAATTAGCTCAGAATGTGAATAATACACTGCTCCTATTTACATTGCAATGATCAAGTCTGAGACACCGCATTTGTGTATTCGCTGTACGTCAGACATGTTTTCATTAGTGTTTCTATACACTGTAGAGACTTTTGTGCCGATTCGTATTAAACAGTATTTACAAATTGGTTTCGGTATAATCTGTCACAATAACATAACCATACAACTGTGATTAGAATTTCAATGGAGGTTTATGTTCATCAAATAATAACCTGCCAGGGTTCTCCCCCTACCCCGCCTCAGACATTCCTTAGTTAGTATGTACGAGCAGAGTTTTTATCAATATTGTATAAGTTTTATATATAACAGGGCTTGTTTGTTCAAACAGTAATTGGCTTCATCATATGATTAATGCACTTTTGATGCCAAACCTCTGACTACATCTATCCTAGAATTGGTGATTAGGTACACGATGGAGTACGTCACAAATTAGTATCTAGTAAAATATGGTCATATTATAGTTAAAACAGAAATTATTTTATCCTGATTTGAAAATTGTTGTTAACCTGCGATTAGCGTAATGGCTATTTGAACAACTAGGCCAAGAAGGAGATATACGTACCCTATGTGTTTTCTAGGGAGACAATAGTGAGAATAGGAACAGATTCAATTAAAATACCATGAAACCACATCAATGAATTCTCGAAGTTATAGAATTCTAAATAAAAATGTACAAATGTTGATCAAACGATAAAACCAGGAGCTTTAAAACAGTGAGCGTTTCTACTACACCTCCCGCCATAATGATCAAGCATACCGACAAAATATCCAGTCCACAATCTGTTCGTAAGAACAACGGGGTTATATGTACAAAACAGGGATCTATGTAGATACCACTAGTGAATACAAAGAGATTGGATCAATACGTTCCGGAAGAGATAGAACTATGTGCTTTATTGGCGAGTCTAAACATATGTTTACATTCCTTTGTCACTATTACTGTATAAACTGACAAAACCGAAATGAATTTTATCATGATATAAATGACATCCAAATATGACCATTATGACGTCAGTAATGTCGACTGATCACTGACAAATAGCTGTTCCATCTCAAGGAAGAAAGAAACTGATTTTAGTTTCACATCAATGTCCATTCAACAAAAACCTCATAAATATTAAATCATCAGTATAGGTCTATCGCCAAAGCGTTGGCATAGACCATAGATTCCATTAAAACTAGTTTAATGCTTAAATAAACACCTATATCAGTCAAAACTTAAAACGTTGGTAAAACAATGCTACTTTAGTTTTATTGGAGGCTTTTAGTAGCAATTCTCTCAAACCTCTGTTTACAGAAACGCACATATGAAGATGAATGTGTTTATCACTATAATTACGGTAATGACTGATAGGTATTTACTTTATCATCGATAATAACCTACACACAGGGGTTCACTTACAAAGATTACAGACAGACTATCCACAAACAAACTACTATTCAATTCACCGTTTAACAAATTATGGTGAAAAGTCAACAGCAGAATCCACGAGCTGTTGGTCTGAAGGAGTTCAAAACAGTTGATCGCCTCAGTTGGACCTAACACTAACATTGGCGTACCCCAAAGCATGTTAGACGATCAAATGTTTTATCCAATATTGCGCTTAAACTAAAAAATATTTGTAACGGGTCAACATGATCGCTTTAGATTAAAGATTTGTCTTTGAAAGGGATAATTTTGAATGAGAAATTCCTCGTTTGTCATGTTATATTGTATTTGGTCTACGTTACAGTTGTCAACATACTCCATTGCTGTAAGTGCTCTCCATGCAGGCCTGGAGGTTCAGTAAATACAGATATACCACAACACATGTGTACACAGCGTAGTATTGCCCCTTTAAATGTGGCTGATTATAAAGCCATCTATTGACAGAATTTTCATATACGTTTCTTAAAAAAACATGTTTGGTTGATTTTTATCGAGTTAATCATCAATACAGTACAAAATGTCGCTTATTTACTGGCCTTATTTGATAGACTTCATTTGAAGTAACAGACAATAATAACGATTTAATTATTGCTGTGTTTTGTTTTATGTTTGCTTTACGTTCTTTTAACAATCGCGGTCGGTAAAGGACATGCCAGGTTAAGTGTCGGAGGAAAAATTCGGAGTACCCGAAAAATAACCATCAACTTGCGATCACTACCTGGCAACTGCTTTACGTAGGTTTCGAGGTGGAGAGATTGTGGTAAAATGTGGGGATATCTTAATCATTGTACAACGCCTATTGTTTCCTGCACCATTATCAGAATGGAGTTCGTCATATGTCAGGTTAGCTACAACAAACATTATGTTATCTTGATTTGAAAATTGCTGTTAAACAGTGGTTAGCCTTAATAACCCTTTGAACAACTGGGTCCACAAGGAGATGTACTTACCCTGTGTGTTTTCTAGGGAGAGGAAAGAGGAGGTAAGAACAGATATAGAGATTCAATTAAAATACCAGGAAATCTCTATATTCTTCGATATTTTTTTGCTGTCGTATCCATATTCACTTTTGGGAACATTGATAAAGAACATTTTATTTACCAGTCCATTCATATTAAAACTGTACTGCTTTATTATTATCTTATGTCCAAATTATAGCCATTATCAATTAAGACCATAACTAGCGTTTGGTAGTGGAGAACAGTAGATGCTTCATGATAATTACTATCGATATATAGTCCCAGCAGGTCTCAAAATTGTGACCCTGAGGTGAATATCAAGTATAGATTATCAGACATAGAAACCAGTTTATATTTATCTATATGGGTGAATATGAACCGAAATGCCCAAACCAGTTTGTTTCTGTTGTCATTTTGTTCAAACATGTTTTTATTCATAACGTATGTTTATTTGGCGTATAAAACTATTTCCATAAAATTTACTATTATCAGTAAGTGAAGCGTGATCTGCAAAGTAAGTTATCATTATCAGCATACTATCATTAACCACATCCGATGATATCTTGGTATATATCAAGTGCTCGTCCTCCATTGAATAATGTAACATTTAATAGCTTTTTAATTTAAAGTACATTATGATAGTTAACTAGTACACAAGTGATAGGATTCGGCATGCCATTATATAACGATATTATGAACACGATATTATGAACATTTCTTATAAATATTGCACACTAGGCAATATTTACACCAAATCAATTACACTGTATATGTATTGTTCAGTATATATGGGTCAAAGAAGCAATCCTTCAGTTAAGATTTTTAGGTATAGATATCAGTATAGCTTTTTCATGTCTTTGCTATAGAATACAATGTCCTAAGAATCAAACTATCTATTTAAACGATGTTTAAATACCCTGAGGTAAAATTATTGAAGAAAATAGTTTAGCTTTATATCTTAATACTACATTCCAATAATTCCATTTAAATTATTTACCTAAACCTGAAAACTCTTTGTTAATTTGAAAATGTAACGCAAAAAAAAATGTAACGTGTTATTTTGACACGTACAATTTCAATAGATTATTTAGTATCCTAATTAACAACCTACCGTCATCTGTTGTTCCGTTCATCTTAGTGCTATAGTCCGTCCTCGTGTAACATCCTAACCGTCTGCTGTAATTCCGTAACTCGAGCACCTGTCCACTACAGTACTAGTACGGGTTACCAAGGACGCACAAATCCCAACATGGCTGCCGCTTCAAAGGCTTTAACCACAATAGACTATTTAAAAAGCTGGTAGAGCTATTCTGTTTATACAGCGAGACTCCGTACAAATCGGTAACAATGTCAATGTTACTATTGATGATGTCTCTCAGTTACAGTAGATAACAGATAAGTATACGTGGTTTCCATATATATATATATGTCTCTGTGCGGTCGTTTGAGTGGGAATATGAAGGGACAAAATCTCTATTGAAATGTATTGAAGCTTGACGGGTTCGATTTATAATGACACAATAATCGGATGAAATTTCAGTCGGGTCAGTTCAGCATTATAGGTATATCACACCTCTTGTAGTATTTAAAGTATTTGGTGCGAGTGCACACTCCTCTGCATTAAGCCAGTACAGACGTAGTTAGTATTACAGTACCTATAAGATCTCCGGTCTTTAGCCCATTCTCAACCTTTTCTCCATTTATCGTCCTTGTGGCACTGTTGTCATATAATGACTGTTAGTTGTTTTGTTTTCCATTCGGGAACCATCTTTGTGAATCTGTTCTTTCACTTACTAACTAAACTGGTACGTGTTCTATTGAACTAAGGATTTATATGTCCATCACTTGTACTGAACGTAGCAGTAATAAGATAACAGATGGAAAATCATATTATAAAATTCACGAACTTAATTAATATTAAATACTTGTATAATGTATAATACAATGATGTGTAAACTGATACCATTTTTTGTTAACTAATTCAAATGTTCCGACAATGTTAAAAGACGTTCCTAACTACTTCCATTTGTTATTTGATCGATGACTGACGGTGTTACCGTTATGCGGCGGTAAATAGTAGATAGACCAAGCTTAAGCTGGTTGTTATATTATAATGTCTTTTAAGCATTCAAATCTTTTTATCAATCTAGAAACACTAAATACAATTCGGCGCATTCTAAACCGCGCATAAAATTAGTTAAATGAAATTTAAAAAAAAATTACATACGGGCAATTTTTAAAAAAGACTTAGTTTAGAGTACTCTTTGCTGAACATGTCTGTCCTTTATTTGTTTAATGGTGACATCTGATTGTAATAAATTAACAACTTTAATACCATATAAGGTAGTTTCAGTAATATGACATATTAAGGTCATGTTTCGTCAGCATTCCTGAACTTAGCCAAATAAGAAATCATACAGAAATCTAGATATATTAATTATCTTATACATTTCCACCAAGTTGTAGACGTAGCACAATGATAGCGATATACACTAGCAGAGTATAGAAGGTTATTTTAACACTGACCATATTTCAGGGATTATTTTGATCCATGAGAGATTGAGAAATGGTTGAATCATATAAACCCTGAAAAACAGATCGCGAAAATTACAAACCATATGCATTAGTGGAAATATTTCCACTCATAATGAAAAACGGAGTAGATCGAAAACGTTTTCTGTTCTCTTTTCATTCACAAACCCACCGATAGCACTGACCACTGGTAATGTGACTGTTTCCGATCCGATATCTTTCATTACTTACATATGAACTAAATAAAAGTGGTACAGTTCAAAATAAGGAGGATAGGAATGAGTCCAACTTCTCAGTTTCAACAATTCGCGGTAATTTGACGGTCATCCTTGGCTGTTTTAGTAATTGGTACACGTGTAAATGTTTTGCGATTTGTGTGGTTGTATATTTTACCATAAATTAATTCTTTCAAAATATATTATTGGAAATTAAAAATCGGAAAAGAATCATAATTAAACTTTATAGCTTTATTAACAAACTCTCACTGTGACCATTTCAAATCTTAGTCCAAAGGAGGTGGAATGCAGGAACATTGTTGTATTCCCATTTGAAATGGTTTTTGATTCGAATCTAATCAGTCGTGATTAAACACATGTAACAAAGCCACTGCTGGTGTCCGCTTGCTTTATTACTCTAACTGCGCATGCTCAGGAAGCATGCCACATTCCAAGTATACCGAGGGAGCATTTATGAATTATTATCAAATGATACAAACACTACAAACACTACAAACATGATCTTGCGGACACATTATTTCAGCAAATTTTGATAAAGTAACAAACTTATACAGACATAAAAAGTACAGGATGGAAATGTAAATTCTTAGTCTAAGATGCAGACGTACCATGTTACACTGGGACGTTTGTGGAAAAATGGTGGAAAGTGTCGTCTGATTTAAAAAGTCGGCAACATTTTTTCATTTGACCCTTTAAAAATTGCAAACCGATTTATAATTCAATTATTTAGTTTTTTATTATTGAAATTTCAATGGTCGACTAAATAAATTGAATATGATAATATGATTAAATATCATCATGTGTCATGTTTAGTTCAAGTTCTAACATAGGATCAGGTCAATGTTTTTCGTTAAACTTTATTTTTGGTAGACTGAAAAAAACACCTTTTATTTTTGGAAGGAACTGAAAAACAAATGTTTGGTCCTTGCTGTCCCAACGATATAACAATAAATAAATATTTTATTAATTATCTATTGGCTATGAAACTCTTAGGTGCGCAATATCATGTGCTGGTATTAAACGTTTTATCAATAAAAAACTGAGATAAATCGGCTTTAAGCGGAGAGGTTTGCGATCATGTTCATGTACATGTATAATGCAGTAGAATGTAGAGTTATGTATGTAGCTTGAATACTAATGTTCATAGAGACGTGGATTAATCCCTTGTAAAGTTGTAACAACAGGCCATTTAACTTAGCACGTGTTTAAAACTAGATCATTTAAATTAACACGTGTGTATCTTGTGCTTGTTCTTTTGAAAATGAAACTATATCCCACTATTTTCTCGAATGCCCTTTATATGACCAACATAGACTTTCCCTGTTTACCTCCATTAGTAGTTATGCAAATAATAACCATATTGATATCAATATTCTTCTCCAAGGCTGTCCTGACTGTGATAAAACTATAAACAGACAATTACTTCATGATGTTCACCTATATAAAGGTAAATCTAGACGTTTTAATCTCTATATGATTTAAATTAGCCATGACATAAGTTTTTGAAATAAGCTTATGAAATTTAAAGATTCTCCTAAAAAAAAAAAAAAAAAAAAAAAAATATTTACTATATAACATTTGAATAACATTGTATATATTCTACTCTAATTATCCTCTGATAAAGATATACTTGGAGTATTTTGTTGACCATGGTTGTTTTAATACTGTTACTTTGTTTTATTCTATATACAGCATACACATATCTTATTAAAAGTATATACATGTGTATATTTTCAATTATTTTCAGGAAATTTAACAGTATTGAGAGCAATGACAAGTGTATATATATACACATGGACTGTTGATCATTGTTTGTCAATATCTGAGTAACATTTGGTCTAATTAGTAATATAACATGTTCTTGTATTAAAATAATAGCTGTATTTATATTATGTGTGTTGTGTGAATGGAGTATGCAAAAGAGTTATCTCCCTTTATCTGTTGTAAAATTTCATTTCAAAACTTAATTATAATATCTATAATTGATGTAAGTTTAAACTATTACTTTTGCCACCATTGCCTGTTATTTAATCCATTTGACTTGTAACATCTTTGTCAACAAAATTTGTTGAAATGAAAACACGTGTGTAACACTAGATCATTTAACTTAACACGTGTGTAAAACTAGATCATTTATATTGACACATGTGTAGCACTAGATCATTTAACTTAACACATGTGTAACACTAGATCATTTAACTTAACACATGTGTAACACTAGATCATTTAACTTAACACGTGTGTAACACTAGATCATTTATATTGACACATGTGTAGCACTAGATCATTTAACTTAACACATGTGTAACACTAGATCATTTAACTTAACACATGTGTAACACTAGATCATTTAACTTAACACATGTGTAACACTAGATCATTTAACATAACACATGTGTAACACTAGATCATTTATATTGACACATGTGTAGCACTAGATCATTTAACTTAACACATGTGTAACACTAGATCATTTAACTTAACACATGTGTAACACTAGATCATTTAACTTAACACATGTGTAACACTAGATCATTTAACTTAACACATGTGTAACACTAGATCATTTAACTTAACACATGTGTAACACTAGATCATTTAACTTAACACATGTGTAACACTAGATCATTTAACTTAACACATGTGTAACACTAGATCATTTAACTTAACACATGTGTAACACTAGATCATTTAACTTAACACATGTGTAACACTAGATCATTTAACTTAACACATGTGTAACACTAGATCATTTAACTTAACACATGTGTAACACTAGATCATTTAACTTAACACATGTGTAACACTAGATCATTTAACTTAACACATGTGTAACACTAGATCATTTAACTTAACACATGTGTAACACTAGATCATTTAACTTAACACATGTGTAACACTAGATCATTTAACTTAACACATGTGTAACACTAGATCATTTAACTTAACACATGTGTAACACTAGATCATTTAACTTAACACATGTGTAACACTAGATCATTTAACTTAACACATGTGTAACACTAGATCATTTAACTTAACACATGTGTAACACTAGATCATTTAACTTAACACATGTGTAACACTAGATCATTTAACTTAACACATGTGTAACACTAGATCATTTAACTTAACACATGTGTAACACTAGATCATTTAACTTAACACATGTGTAACACTAGATCATTTAACTTAACACATGTGTAACACTAGATCATTTAACTTAACACATGTGTAACACTAGATCATTTAACTTAACACATGTGTAACACTAGATCATTTAACTTAACACATGTGTAACACTAGATCATTTAACTTACCACATGTGTAACACTAGATCATTTAACTTACCACATGTGTAACACTAGATCATTTAACTTAACACATGTGTAACACTAGATCATTTAACTTAACACATGTGTAACACTAGATCATTTAACTTAACACATGTGTAACACTAGATCATTTAACTTAACACGTGTGTAACACTATATCATTTATATTGACACATGTGTAGCACTAGATCATTTGACTTAACACATGTGTAACACTAGATCATTTAACTTACATACGTGTAACACTAGATCATTTAACTTAACACATGTGTAACACTAGATCATTTATATTGACACATGTGTAACACTAGATCATTTAAATTAACACATGTGTAACAATATATCATTTAACTTAACACATGTGTAACACTAGATCATTTAACTTACACATGTGTAACACTAGATCATTTAACTTTCATTTAACTTACACATGTGTAACACTAGATCATTTAACTTACACATGTGTAACAATAGATCATTTAACTTACCACATGCCTATTACCAGCCTACCAGTATGGTATGCTACCTTTATCAATACATCTATGGACATATCATCTACGGAATCAATAACATTTCAAACAGAGACAAAAATACAATAACTAATTCATAAACATATTGAAAACATAATTGTTCCATTGGTTTGACGAATGTCCAAACAATGTGACCATGTGACAACGGATCAGGGATCAAATATGTTATGTCGTCCCACATTTTACATAATGAAAAGATGGAGATTTATTTACCAATTCGAATTTATAAAACAATACATACATGTACACATTGTGTAATGATCAATCATAGTTATTCTCGGTCATGTTCTTTACCATAAATATTGTAACAATAAGAAGTATATGATAAGACGATGATATTTGGTTACTCATATGACAGAAGAATGCACACACAAAAAACACGGTATTGTAAGCGCACAAGAGTTGTTTCCCTTATTTGTCATTCTCTCTTACATCTCGAGTTTAGCATTCAAGGGACATAACTAATGTATCTCTATATAGTAACGTGTGACACTAAGGCCTATATATGGTTTTTCAACGTAAATGTTGTGTTACAAAATCAAGCTATTGTATTAGAAATATTAAGTACATCATCTATCATTGCAGTTTTCTATTATTATCGATTTCTTCTAATTATACATAAATTAAACGCAATCTTGAACAAGGTTAAAATTTACTGAGAATATGTATGGATTTAAGACACATCTTCGGAAGAAATATAAGATTTGTTCAAAGATGCGTTCTATGATTTCTAGATGAAAAAAATGCAAAATTAGGTAAAAAATACCTTAGTTTCAAATTCGCTTAATTTATGCATATTTTTTGGATGGTTACCATGACAATTACACCTGTAATTATACATAACTATCACAACATTTGTATCAGGGATAAGCAAGATAAATGAAATTCAACAATTTAATCTCTAAATAACATATTTAAATATTTGACGGATTATGGGGCCAAAAAGGGCCGCGACCATAGATAGTTCTTTAGCGTGGACTTATAGGCTAAATAGTACTTAACCCTGAACAGTGATGGGTATGGTCTGATACCTCTTACTGACGAAACATTAACCTCTTGTTACTACGGACATATTCACGTGTAATATCCATGAAGTGGGTCAATTCAAAATCTACTTATGACGCATGAATATATTAAAGTTTCGTATAACGCATTAAAATGTTACATGAAAAATCCTTGTTTTGAAAATATTTATTACACATCAGTTCATTAGCATTTTAATTCTACATATGAAAAACAGTTTTAATAACTAGTTATGAAACATCAACTTTTTGACAGCAATTTTGAAACATCAATATTTTTTTATCAACGTTAATACTTGAACATTATAAATATAATTTCGAAACATCATCATTTTAAAACTTCTAGGAGAATTCAACCTTTCCAAAACACTTATAAAACTTCAAGACTATAAAAATAATTGCGAAAGATAATCATTTTAAAATACCTTATTAAAAATCAACATCACAGGTAAAAAAAAACGTATCACCATTACAGATAAAAAAAACTTATCAACATTACAGGTAAAAAAACTTATCACCATTAGATAAAAAAACTTATCAACATTACAGATAAAAAAAACTTATCAACATTACAGATAAATTCTACTATATATGAAATGTTCATAACTTTATTCTGCCTGAAACACCGACATTTGCATTATAAAAGACATTTTCATTATACTTCATGTCAATGATATTTCGTAGTTTAAGTGTTTAAACACTGACATCTAAGGCAAAATATTCCCTTTTTTCCATTTGACATCCCGTATTTTTCAATGTTTTAAAGCAAAAAAGTTTAATTACACTAAAATATAAAATAAAGTGACAAAATGTTTTATTTCCTATTTTTTCAGCATAACTTGATACAGCTTAAAATGCTGTCGCAGTGATTGAAGTAAAAAAATGTGGAAAGGCTTTATTGAATGCAAAGAAAGAAGCATTTTCAAAACATAAGAGACAAAAAACCAGCCAAATGAACTATAACTTAAAATACCCGTATACAAATTCTACAAAATATAAACTCGAGTCATTCCAAATAAATAACATGAATGCAGATGCACAATGACGACAGGCAAAGAGCATGAGCTCAATTAAAAAATGAACAAGCTTATAATTAATGGAGAGTGGACAATTCCTTACGTAAGGAAGAGATTCTATCTTTGTATAACCTAATTTAAGTAATGTTTTTAAGTTAGACGTTACTATCATTCTCAATCTTGACCGATTAACCTAGGTAATACACATAATGAATACATACACAATTGTATTTCGAACACAAAGTCGATTCGATAGCAGTATATTTAAGAAGTTAAATATTTAAACGCATTATTTAGGAATGGTCTTACTACTCATTTACCTTCATTTCTTGAACTCGTGTGGAAAGTGAAGAAATTATCGGCGATGAAAAGAACCTATTTTAATGGGATTTTGTTCACTCTCCTTTAGAGAGCATTAAATTTAAACTTTGAATTATTTTGTGTTTGTTCTGGGTTTGACATAATTATGAAAAAGATATACACTTTTTACATCATATTTTGCGTAGCTTGATAATTTAGATATTAAATATGCTACACCGCTGACGAATGGTATTTATTCTCTATCAAACTCTATAAAACACGTGAGCAGAAAAATAAGTACTTTTCTTCAGTTACAAAATTACTTATTTTATCCCCATGGGCCCCATTGAAAAGCTTGAGCTTCTTATTTTACTTCAACATAACAATATATTATAAAATATTTAACTTCGTCCCAAAAAAATCCATGGCTTAATACCCTATATGGAAAGAAGAAGTGCTAACTGTGCTTGTCCCAATTAAGCAAACCAAGTTATTTCATATTATTTGTTTTTTGTTTTTGTTTTATTAAAACATAAATTTACATGGTAAACACTAGCTGCGATGACGTAGCTCTGAACGACGGACGGAAGATTTCTGACAGATGGTCGTCGTCAGAGCTACGATTCCGTCCCATTGCCCGTAGTGTTGCAAAACATCCAGCGGTGAAAATGTTGCATTTCACGTGTGTCATGTAATTTTGTAATTAAATTCAACAATATCAAACGTTTTAAACATAAAGTGATTATTTATTTACCCACCTCCATGTCTAAATTATGTTTTAAAGCACTTTTGAATGGCTCACATCTCCGACACGGCTCACTTGGCCGCCATGATGCTTCTCGTTAGAAAGTCTCGCGCTCCAAATATGGCAACTACTACCATATATGGAATGCCCTACAAATTTTCACTACGAAAGAAATATATTGTCACAAAGTTTTTAACATGAACTTTAAAAATTCTTTTTCGCTACATTCTAAATAATACTTACATTTGTTCAGTTCCACCATGTTTATTCTTAGTTTGTTGGCTTTTTAAAAATTTAAAACATATTTTATCTGCTGAGTGTTTCATTTCGTTCATCCTCGATACTCCAGGGCTTCCGATCACTTACGATCTCTACACCCCTGGACTATCTCATAGTGAAATTGAAGGCAGCTCAGCTGAAAATATTTGACCAATCACAGACCAGCAAAGATTTCCTTTGAAGACTACAGAGAGAGCGACGCCCAACTTCAAAGCCACATAGTCAACCACAGTGTACCGTTATACGGTTCTTTTGATGTACATCAAAGGACTAAATTACTTGTTCTGTTCTGTTGCCTCCAGTTTTACGATAAGATAGTCCAGGGGTGTAGAGATCGTAAGTGATCGGAACCCCTGGAGTATCGAGGATGCATTTCGTTACGGTTTCCGGTAAATCAAACATGGCGGCGTATTTGAACAGAATTATACATGTGTTGTGTTTGCCTTGGATTTTACCACTAATAGTTGATGAAACATTATAATCGAAAGGTTTGTGAATTGAATATTGATCATAGTTGTCAGAACAATACAGTTACAATAGGATATTACCCGAAAAAAATATATTTTTATCAGTCTCAAAGTGCGCATGTGGATCACAGCGGGGCTTGCAACACTAACGGCAACGGGGTGGAATTCATACCCTGCCGGGAACCGGAGTGGAGGCAGGGGTATGATTATTCGTTCTAGGTAAACACCAACTAATGTTGAAATGATGAATATCGTTTATGCTCTATGCTCTGCTGGTGGCGGAGCATCTTTAACGCAACGTTCATCACTTATTAAACTTCAAAAAATATAAACAGTGAAAATATTTGAAATGATTTGAAATGAAAAGTGAGCGCAAATTGGATATCTAAGAGGAGGTCAAGGTCACGTTCGACCTGGGTAGTCCTTTGTCAAGTGCTCCTGTGAAAAAGTGATTTTTTTCTTCTTGTATCACATTTGTGGTAAAATAATTTTTGGATGATAGTGTACAAAAGTACAAAAGTACGCGTATTACACGTTGATGGACTCTCTTTCTTGAAATATATGACGGAAATGTGTAGTTTGAAACATGAATGTTAGGACAATGATCTGATACATGAGATCCTGTGCTTACGTAATTTTGTCATTGTTTGATTCTTATGTATAGTTATTTTATGGTTTATTCTAACGTTTTCTTCGGGTTTGAATGTATGGTGTACGTAACAATATTGTTACATAGCCAGTGAAGGCTGTATGTTTGACTTGTACGATCTGTACCCTGTCACCGTCATCAGACAAATGTTACATGGCCAGTGAAGGCTGTATGTTTGACTTGTACGATTTGTACCCTGTCACCGTCATCAGACAAATGTTACATGGCCAGTGAAGGCTGTATGTTTGACTTGTACGATTTGTACCCTGTCACCGTCATCAGACAAATGAGCAGGCAGCAGAAGTACACAAATTAGGTGTAAAACGTATACGAGTTGTCTCTGAAATGAAAGTCGCAGATCGATGTTCAATGTCGATCTCAGCACTGCGCACGATATCACCCTATGCAATACAGAGCCGAAATCACTCGACCTTGTTACTTTTTGCGCAATATCTGGTATTTCAGGACTGTATTGATCTTTATTAAAACAAATACTTTTATCTCCGGAGTCTTGATCTATGGCCCGTATACCATGACTAAATGCGTTTTATTATTGATGAAACAATATATCACCTAGTCAATTTATTGTAAAGGATAAGGCTTTACACTGGCGATATCGATCTGTTAATAACAATACACCTTCCTGGATTAATGTTAAAAATGGTGTCCTCTTCGATTCTCCAAGCTATATTTTAGAGTTTTTATCATCATGGTAACAGTAAAGACAACAATAGACATTGACAACGACTGAAACATCATGTGAACAATCGTGCAATACAGCGCAGGTGTAGTTAATCTGTCGATATGAGACTGGATACAAACGCCCTGTATCATACAGAACGCATCTGATGCACATTCGTATAGCGCGTGGAAACAAATAAGTTGTTCTTACATGTACAATTATCGATTCAACATATAAAAAAGCAATTTGCATTATTTGAAAAAAAAATTTCGTCCTAAAATTGGCAATATTTGTCTTTAATTTATACACTGAAAACATTTAGTGCCATGTGCACAAAACAAACAGCATTCATAACTTATAATGTTATTCAGGATGTAGTCGCAAAAAAACCCCATTATTTTATGATTTTATAATTTTTTATGTGGAATTTTATAATTTTAATCATAAAATGTGTATAGTTATCTTAAACTTTCAAATGTTCATAAATAAAGTCTGTTTTCAATTTGACATGGTTTAAAAGAAGAAAGCGTGACGAATGACCTAAATAACAATATACATATATGAATTTCACGACAATACTAATGGTCGCTCGTTCTAATTATTCAAGTAAACAAATTAATGTCTAGACCATGTATGTCTGTTGATTTACATACGTAAGTCTCATCAAGGGGCCAATGTACGTTTGGTTATAATATAATCAAATTAATATCTTCTTAGGTTGTAGTGTAATGGTTTAGAAGAAATTCTTTTCACCGACGAACGCTATTGTGAGTTGTTAAGCTGAAATTAATCCGATTAGGAATGGCAGGATTAAAGACAACAGAACAATACACTACAGTTAATGTTTTATAACCGCATGTTGCAATACACATTTTTGTAGATCAAATAGAACCCGTGGTATCTCATGAAGGTACTCGGATAACTACATGTAACCCGGTATATTTACAAATAGGATCAACAGAATGTATCTCCCACAATATGTGTATTCGACATTAAATGCATTCCTAGTCAATTTAGGAAATATGATAGTTTGTCATTACCATACTGAAGTCACGGTATCGTATAGCGGTACTCCGCTAACTGAAAGTCACATTGAATGTTTAGGACAAACTAAAATGAGGCGTGTTTACAATACTACACGAGATGACTTCCCAGATAACAAAATAGGATAATTATTGTTTTTGTTTGGCCAGGTTATCACATGATGGTACCAAGGTAACCGAATGTTTACAAATAATGTAACACGCGTGTCTAAGGAGACGTGACTTCAACAATATATTACATTATGCTTTATTTAGTAATTTAGGAAATACAATGAATCATTTAAAATAGACATTAAATCCTAAGTCATTTTGAGGCCATGTTATCACAGATGGCACTCGATCAACTAAACGTTGCAGTATTTCACGCGAATGAATATGAATCCTTTCCATATTGAAGTGGAATATTATGTAATATGTTTAGATCAAATGTATTAGGTCATTTCTTAGCGTATATGATACTTCCTCAATATGAAGATGAGAAGTATGAACCAAATCGCGCCATTTCTTAGCGTATATATGCTACTTCGGGAATTCGAAGATGTGCTGTATGAGCCAAATTGCGATTTAAATAACAATGGGCTCCTTAACAAAGAACATGGTATTCCGTTATCATTTCATTAAAGAAGTGTTTAAAAACTTGGCCATGCATACCCAGACGTGTCAACACTATAGGTAAATAGATATTTATTGGTCCCGAGAGAAACAGGTTGATCTGTCCAGCCATTAAAACCACGCTTCGTTATTCTGTTTAACGATACATGAGTAATGACGCTGTTTTATTTCCCATGCTCTTTGTGTAGATAAAACAGTGGACCGCTGGATTTAAATGCTTTGTTGTTGGAGAGATTACCATAGATTGTCGACATGAAATGATGTCGAGTAAAACAACGTGTATTGATTTTTAAAAACAGAATGCGTGTTGTTGGTTGAAACGTGATCTTCTCTGAAAGTATAAACGCAGTGAGCCGCTAATTTCCTATATAGAAGTTAAGAAGGTCGATAGTGTAAGTAACTATTGACCACGATAGTATATTGTAGAAATCATTTCTGTAGTATATAGGGCCATGAACCGTGATGAACTATTTCACTGTACTGATGTACGATATCTCAAATCATACACGAGTCAAACGTGTCAGAAAAATAGCTAGTGTATTATTGATTAACAGCGTTTGGATGTCATAGTTTAAATGTTGTATTACTACCAGGCTGCAGTCTATTGTTGATGTTTATGGTACACATGTTAAACCTCCGATAGCTACCTATTATGAAATCGCTGTACCTATGTATATAACAATGCCTAGCAGTAAAGGCTCCAGCAGTGCCGTGGATTTCTGTGTTGTGTGCGGACGCCTCACTGGCATAATGTAAAACGTAAAGGAGACGGCTGATTCAGCACCATACCAAGATGAGGAACCGACAAAGCAGGACACAGGACCATAAGATCAGTGGAGGGAAGGAACAAGGTTTAAACTCGAATCACAGAAACAAAAGGTTTAAACAGCGTAATGTTCTGGAACCTGAAAAAAATCAACCACATGAGGAAAATATATTTCCAAATTGGTCGCCATGGATACTTTATGTCGTAACCTTGGTGATTCGTGTAACATACATAAACAAGAAGTCGAACTGGTGGATTTATCATCCGGACGAAATTTATCAGTCTATCGAAGGTAAGAGAAGGTTCGTGTAGATAACACAGCTAAAAAACTTTCAAAATACGTATCTACAATTCAAGACATTTTTAAAACCAACAATCATTAACACTTTTCTATAATGCAATATAATGTCATTAATTCACGAAAGAACAGCAGAAAATAACAATTTTAGTTTACATAGCAAAACTGTAACATAAACATGAATTTCTGTCACTGAATTCGAAACACAACCCAGATGTTCCCAAATGCCATGAATTAATGACACTATGCCAAAAAATGAAATGACGTTTTTGAAGAATGTTTCAACAAAGTTTGATAACATTTGCGTATTTAATTATTTCATATTAGAGTGATAAGTATTCCTCAGAAAGATGTTACTAGAACATAAGTTAGACTCTGTTCACATAGAACTAGCATATATACCATGCATAATAAGTTTTAGGTTCTTTAGGCTGGTTTGGCATCTGGTAACATTGGTGTCACACCTTCAGGGTTAATCCGAATGAAATATTGTATAAATACATAGGGGATGTCAGAACAGTGGACTTGATAGTCCATATGGATATCATCTTCAAATCATCTTAACTAAAAATAACTGAAATGTGAATATATTGAAACTAGGCATTTGTATGAATTATCTGTTTAAGATATGTGTGGTGTACTAAATGTCTCGTTAAGTCACTACATAAGAACTGTACTAAAGTCACTATATTCGAGTTGTAGTAAATGTCTCGTTAAGTCACTACCTTAGAACTGTACTAAAGTCACTATATTCGAGTTGTACTAAATGTCTCGTTAAGTCACTACCTTAGAACTGTACTAAAGTCACTATATTCGAGTTGTAGTAAATGTCTCGTTAAGTCACTACCTTAGAACTGTACTAAAGTCACTATATTCGAGTTGTAGTAAATGTCTCGTTAAGTCACTACATAAGAACTGTACTACAGTCACTATATTCGAGTTGTAGTAAATGTCTCGTTAAGTCACTACATAAGAACTGTACTAAAGTCACTATAGTCGAGTTGTAGTAAATGTCTAATTAAGTCACTATAAAAGAACTGTACTAAAGTCACTATATTCGAGTTGTAGTAAATGTCTCGTTAAGTCACTACATAAGAACTGTACTAAAGTCACTATATTCGAGTTGTAGTAAATGTCTCGTTAAGTCACTACATAAGAACTGTACTAAAGTCACTATATTCGAGTTGTAGTAAATGTCTCGTTAAGTCACTACCTTAAAACTGTACTAAAGTCACTATATTAGAGTTGTACTAAATGTCTCGGTGTTAAAGCTGTCACTGTATCGAGCGTTTACTATTCCAAATTCCGTCATCACTTACGCCTCACCGACATAATTACCATCTGTCATATTGGCCAATGTAAATAATTAACGCAGAAATAATTACACTGAAGGCTTAAACTAGATTACATTTAATGTCAAAATGAAATATTTAGGTAAGATATGAATATGTTTATGTCGCGACATACTTAATTCTAATACTGTTCTTGATTCTTTATTAATCGACATTATTACGTTTTGGGTTGGTCGTAGAATTACCGCTATAGGTATAGTGTTTAAAAACAATTCCTTTTTAGGATTTGTCTGGGTTTCGTTCACATACAGTATGTTTTGTAGTTAACATGTTATGGAGATGGTGTTATTATTATCATTATGTGTGCACGTGTACGTGTCCAATATCAGCTCTACCTAGGTATGTTTGTAGCATTGTGTAAGAGACATAAAACTCCTGGGTATTGCTTTAGAAAGAATCTTATCAAATATCTCTTGTTACCCGATAGGTCTCTGAAAAGTCAGTTTCGTTCTGGTAATTTAAGTCAGTTTTGTGCCAGTGTATTTTAATTACTGATATCTACATGGGTGAACTAGACTCGGTGACTTATGTGTTTGTAAACTTGAAATACCAGGAAAACGATAACATGACTGGCAATTTATAACAAATATATTACCACCACGTTGTTGAATCAAGCATTACAGGTGTATTTAGGACTACTAATGGTTATTTATAAATAATCACTGTTTCTTTGTGGTTTTCACGCCACCATTTAAACCGTGTTGATATCCTCTAATCATAAACCCAGTACTAAGTATTCTAGGACGATTTCATGTAGATTTTATAACTTCACTACCAAGATAAGGCACCAAACAAACTAATAACAGCGAGCTAAGAGTGCAAATCATTAAATGTATCCTCATTTTCTGGCATCAACTCTAGTCAACTCAACTTAGAAATAGTTTTCATTGTGACAAAGTAATAAAACACAAATATTATCAATTTCTCGCAACTTTTATTCTGAAATGTATTTAAAATCTAAATGTGTAAATATGTATAAGTAGTGTTTTAATATCAGATAAATCGACAAAGATTTTGAACCTCTACTACATAATTGATAATGAGTATGGTTGAGTGATCAAGGGCCTTAGTAGTCCTACTCACTATAACCCCGTTCTACCGCTCAGTAATTACTTTCGTTTGTTATTGTGGTTTAAAGTAATTACACATACTACCTGTCCAAACACAGCCTTTCACCTTAAATGTTTGTCATCTCCCGTTAATGAAAGTCCTATTTTTAGATATCCACTTTATGCTTCTGTCATGAAGATTTGTGAAGAATAAATATGGTGACACTACAGTGCACGGCCACGAAAAGTATTCTTTGCTACAAGCATTGTAAGGTCTATGTATCGATATAAATAATATTGAACTTGTGAAGGACAACTACAAAGGAGGCCAATATCCTCATGCTAATTCTATTTATGTCACAAAGATATTGGCTCCCTTTCTATATGATAAATATAAACACAAAAAAGGTATGCTAATTGTGCTGAAACGATATTATTGGTTTCAATACACATATGAACACCATGAAAATGTATGGTAATTGTGCTGAAACGATATTATTGACTTCAATATAAATATAATCACAATGAAAATGTGTGGTAATTGTGCTGAAACGATATCAATGACTTCAATATAAATATAATCACTATGAAAATGTATGGTAATTGTGCTGAAACGATATTATTGACTTCAATATAAATATAATCACTATGAAAATGTATGGTAATTGTGCTGAAACGATACTATTGACTTCAATATAAATATAAACACTATGAAAATGTATGGTAATTGTGCTGAAACGATATTTTTGGTTTCAATACACATATGAACACCATGAAAATGTATGGTAATTGTGCTGAAACGATATCATTGACTTCAATATAAATATAATCACTATGAAAATGTATGGTAATTGTGCTGAAACGATATTATTGACATCAATATAAATATGAACACCATGAAATTGTATGGTAGTTGTGCTGAAACGATATAGTCGTCTTCAATATAAATATTAAACTTTTATATGAACAATCTGTTTACGAGTATATGCTAAAATAGATAAAATACACAATTTGAAATACATTGCAACTGGAATTATCTCAAATACATTGTAACTTAGACTGAAATACGTCGGGATGTAACTGAAATACACTGTAAGTGTAAATAAAGCTACATGTAATCACACTAACTGTACCTAGTAGCTAAAGCTACATGTAGATACACTGTAGCAGAAGCTACACTGTAACTTTAACTAAAGCTTCATATAATTACACTGTAATTAAAGCTACAGGTAATTATACTGTAACTAAAGCTACAGGTAATTATACTGTAACTAAAGCTACAGGTAATTATACTGTATCTAAAGCTACATGTAAATACACTGTATCTAAAGCTACATGTAAATACACTGTATCTAAAGCTACATGTAAATATACTGTATCTAAAGCTACATGTAAATATACTGTAGAAATTCATTATAAATTGAAGCTATACATATTTCAAAAATTGTAATTGTAACTTATCTCATAAGCATTGTAAATGCAACCTATTTGAAATACAGTTTAATATAATGTAACTTGCAAAAATACATTGTTTCTGTGAACTGATTGAAATACGTTGTAGTTGCCAGTGTTCGACTTACAGTAGTACCAGTAATACCAATATTTACTGTACATTATTCAACTAACATGATTCAGCCATTTAGAAGGAATGCATGAGGTTGTATATACCACCTTAGATCATGACTGAAAACTTTCTATGTTTATTTATGCTTTATATTTAATAAAACAATTACTATTTCCGTTTACCTTCAGATATTTCATTTCACATACCAGAGGAATAAAACATATCATTTGCATTTACAATTAACAGAGTGTTATGTAAATATTTGATTTATGATATTAAATATTCCATATTGTACATTAATTAATATTAAACATTAAATGCTCGAGATGAACATGTGCTTACTTAGCATTTATATTAACATGTCAGGTGTGCAGTAAATGATAACATGATCTCCTTAACATGTTACCGTACAGAAATGTGTATCATTTACCATCACGTTCAGAATTATAGTGGATTGTGTTACAGTAGAATACTAGAGTGACCTAGTACTGGACACATTGTATAACCATGGAGCAGTCTAACTGGTAATGATCCTTTATTGGAGGTCATTGGTCAAGGTCAATTGCAAAGGTCAAGTTACCGTATTACATTTCATATACGGTTGTATTGAGACATATCAGGTGTCAGAACGTAACTTTAGAAGGAGGAATAATTTGATAGGTTATGTTGTTAATTAAATTGGCTAAAACAATATTATAACAGTTTGCGGGTTTTTTGATGATTTAATTTAGATATGATTTTCAGTAATCTCAATGTTAGATAAAACATATTTAAACAAATAATCAATAAGTAAATTATACTTATACAACAACAAATGATGTACTGTTTTTATGCTTTATTTCAAATTAAATTTAAAACAATAGTATATGCTATATATGAGTTTATTCATACCTTACTTCAGATTGGATATGCAGAAACGATAGAATATGGTATACAGTTTTAAATATCATATGTATTTATGTTCTTGGAAATATCATACACAAGATTCGTTTATTATTTTTTTTCCATATCGCACAAGTAGAATAATTCATAGTGACAGAAAAATGAAAATGATTTTGTGCATAGAAAGTTGGTCGATATATTGAAAACGTATATATATATATTGTCACCTTAGTGTGTCTGTGTTTCCCAGGATCCTATATCTGAAATATTAACACATGCATTCACCAAACATTTAAAACAATATCGTTCGCACTGTAAATATATATTCATATTTGTTCTTTATTGATCTAGAAATTGTGAATAATTTATAAGCATTGCTTATTGTTCTATCGGCAGCTTTCTTTAATATCATTCAAGTTGTTTTTACTTAAAATGCAGTATCGGATTGCTTTTGTCCCTACAGCAGTTTTGCCATGTCTCCTCTCTGAATGTGAGATGAACGAGTGTTGTGTGTTTTGCACATTGTTAGTTTGAGACAAAGAAACCGATGTCGAATCGCCTTTCTCGACTACTGAAGTATTCTTGAGAAACAGAAATCAATATAATTACCGACATGACAGAAAAATCATATTCCAAACTATTATTTATTGTGACAGATTATAAACGAGAGAAAGTATACGTGTCCCCAAGGAATGTGCGTTCTATCTTCGATCCACTACATCCTCCATACAAATTGAAATCAAAAGTATTCTCTCATCGTGCGTAAAGAAATATATTAAAGAACACCGTACCATTGATTTAATCAACATTAAGATTTCACACGGATGGTGAATTAATAAAAAAAATATTACAAGTATAAGGGCATGAGCAGAAGTAAGTAGATCCGTTTGTACCTAACCATAACCCCATAAATGGCACCGACATCCCTGTTTCATTGTTTCACTCTACATCAATGAGTAGGAACTTTATAATATCGAATCAGATTTCATTCTCTTTTCAGATCAAGTTTCCATTGAATCCATACCAATTAGATTGGTATAAACATAAACCAGTGTTATACTCGGTGAAACACAACAATGACCTAAGTAAAACTCCTCTTTTGTTTGCGCCAATAAAGGGTTTCGTCCGTGATTATTTCCGCGTGATAAATCAGATTTAGGTGTCGAATGCAAAGCGATTAAAATACCTTGGTCATTAAACAGTGCCTTGTTCTGTATGTACAGTGTGTCGCCGACCCTCAACCTAAATGTCAAGTCGTTGTCAGTTTGTTTGTATTGATATAAGACGTACAATGAAAACCGTTTAAATTTTACGTATCTTTAATTATAAGTTCCCTTTCTCTGAGCGAATCTCAGCCATTTATATAGGACAGCAGTTCCGAGTGTTAACTACATTCCACGTCTCTCGTAAACATCATCACAAACCTATTATTTATTTATCGTACATGTCCAAAGATTTAAACGGTTTTCATTGGTATTTTTGCATTTACAGGAATTATAAATTACATTAAAACATTTCAGTTATGACGAAAAGGTCTTGTTTTCATAGTGAACAATTACAAACAATATATTATATCATTAGCTCTGTATCGAATAATGTGTTTATCGATTTATTTCCTTATCTTGATGTCCTCAGGGTGTCCTAGCGTTTCTTCTGTCTGTCTCCCTTGCACGGTACGCTAGAGGACTCTCTCGACAATTCCCAAGATCGATCGTCAATTATAATAAGGATAAATGCATTTCTCCTTCATGTCTCTTTGGTTATTGGTCTAAGGCTACAGCTCACTTTGATGTTGTACATGTTGTGGAATAGTATTCAGTTATACATAATTATGTATCATTCTTTTTCTTGTGTCAAAACCACGAGTTAGAAAGTTAAAATACTAACATGTACTCTTGTTTTCCCGTTACAGACATGGTTAATCATGAAGTTATTACTTATCTTAAGCTTACCTCACTGAATAAACTTTGATGTTATGGGGATGTAATACATAATTCGACGTATGATTTAATTAATTAAATCCGGATGAAATTCTATATTAATTGAGAAGCTTTTCTGTATCTTAGATATCGCTACGCTGTCATTTTTATATAATATGATAAAATAGTTTTTAGGATATTTAAGATGCTCGTTCCAAGCAATATCATTATAAATATGACAAGAAATCACTGAGTCCTGAATATCTGTACTAGGCAGGCAAATCACCCATCACCAAATATGCATTGCTTTGTGTGTACGTAAACATTTTATTCTATATTTAAAAAAATCACTGTTAGATGTATGCATTTCGCCAGTGGTACACATTTTATAAATCATTTCGTTGAGGGTGGAGTAGAATATATAAATGTAATGACAACTTAATGATGATACGGAAAAGACTTGAGAAAATTAACTAGCACATTTCCGGTGAGGTGGCCATCTTCTAGTCAAATGTCATCTATCAACTCAAAAAATGTGTAGTTACCAGGCTTACTAACAATGCAAAACATCGCGATCAATCAATTAAAAAAGGAGGTAATTAAATACCTATTTGTGATTATCTTAGATTCCCCAGAGAAAGTTGGACAGAAAACTCTGTATCAATCTGTCTATTCAAGTTGTAATGTTCACTTGTCAACGCCATTATTTATTAAGGGATAGGATGGTATGATATTAACGTAAAACTATGTTCAGTGGTGTATGTCCGAAACAAGACGGCTATTTTGAATAAGACACGCTTTCTGATTTTGAACAAACAACAACAGTAATATATTTATTTACTCAGTTGGAGCATTTAAAGACCCACTACCTATCCGAAACGGCTTTTAATTTTTAAAATATGAATGTAAAACGAGATCGATATTTTGTAGAACCGCAAAAGTTATTAACTTACCATTAATACTACACTCATCATCATCTTCTGAAAAATTTAAATAAAATAAATAAAATGTTATTTTTCACAACGCGAGTCGTCTTATGTTTCCCGCCGTTATCCTAATTACCACTCGGTAGTTGACTATTACTGCGCCAGACTGCAAAACAGCGAAATGAATCTCCACAGTTTTCATATATTACGCAGGAAATCTTGCATTTGCTTAATGTTTTACCTCATCTTAGGCCATCGCTATGTATGTTTTCTTATATGTTAATACTGTTTTCAAGAAGCCTTTAAATTTTACTCCGGAAAGGTAGTGGGCCTTTAAAGGTTAATCCGCTGTATTTTCATTATTCAGTATCCTCGATATTCCAGTGGTAACTATCACTGTCGTCATAACCACCCCTGGACTATATCATAGCATGCTTGAAGGCTATATGTTCAACAACACATGATGCAGGTAGTTTGATCCTTTTGTGTACATAGAAATCAAATAACGGTTCATTGTACGGCTTTGAAGTTGGATCTTTGCAAATGAAGTCTATGCTACGACATATTTCAGGGGTGAATAATAAGGAGAGTGATAGTAACCCATGGAGCATCGAGGACGATTGTGTGACGACGGATGAAAATCCGTTATTTCTTTTGATAAAGCAACCACAAAAGGTTCTTTCCGTTCAGCAGGTACCTCTTAAACAAATAGAGTATGTATCACACCGCAACAATTACTGTTTTCTTTTGCTGAGTTCAAACTACACTGATTACAATACTTACATGGCGTACGGGTGGTCAGACAATTTTATCAATTATGCCACGATACTTCAAACATTTGTAGTTCATTTGGAAAGTACAACACAGGTAAAGTATATGTGAATGGGAAATTTTGTCTAGAAGACTTAATTGAAAGTGGCGACACTGACTGGTATTAGCGGAAACGTTATATCAATGATAGATTATATCTGATTTGTTTAACAGCATTGTACTCAGAACCCCTGCTATCTAAAACCCACTTATTGCTTTCATATAAAATAGGCTACGTAACCCATAGTAGTTCTCCATCGAAGTTAAATAAAAGATAATAGTTTATTTTAAATCATGTAGCTTATTGGATATGTCAGTGCCTAAAAAGAATCCTAAAGCTGAGGTACACACGAAACGAACTGGTAGCTACGTCAAAGCATACGTGAAATTACCCCTAGCATATCATCAGGTAGGTGATTAGACCAGCGATCACAACCGTTCACTTGGGTGTAGCGTGTCCTACACATTGCAGTAACAACTCCACACGATAGAGGGGGTATTCACAGTAAATCGTACGGATATAATGACAAATTGTTCTTATTTTATTAATCAGTAGTTTTTTTATACTATATTTGTTTTATTTATATTATAATTATGAGCATTAAGAAAAAATACAGACTGATTCGCATAAAATTACAATGTTACGACCAGGTGTTTCAGGTGATAAGTCGTCCTTTGTTTCATCATTGACTAACGCCATACACTGTTAAGTCCGCCGTAATAAGTTTGAGTTATGATAGTGAAAATGATATGATAAGCTGTATTATAATAAGTAAACAAGATATTTATAAATGACAAAATTATGTCAACCGTATGGTTTTCTCAATATTGTGTCAACCGTATGGTTTTCTCAAAGCCTGTATATAGATTATTTGTACAGCGTAGTAATGTAGTTAAAGGTTATTTCCATATGTCCGGTCGGTGACCGATATCCCAGATGAACGTGAATATGCTGGTTTGTAATGTATATTAGTTGCTGATGAATAAATTTAATTTCTTAAACAAATATTTCATTAAATAATTCAAACTTGGTGACCAGCCATGTGTGACTGATGTATGTTGAACATGGAATTTAATATCGTGACGTCCGGTATTACCTGTAAATCAAAATGAGAATGACGTTTCTAATATTTGATTTGTGACAATACAATATATCAGGTACAGTATAAACTCAATACTAGTAACTATATGAATCGAGAGCGTGAATTCCAGTCAGAATTACCTTCGTCATGTGTACACCAGGTCTGTACATGCATTCAGATGAAGCCGCTTTACAATGGCTATATTAACAAACTTCAAACAGTACTGCCAAATAATACAAATAGGATTATATTTGCATCGGGGAACACAAAATAAAATGAAATCATCACAAATTCATTAACTTATATATGTCATCGTAACCAATAAAAGACATATTGCGGAAGATCAGAAAAGGTATGTAAATTAAACAACATTGACTTTTTTGTAGTAAAGCTTCCGCTTCAAAACTATAAAATTGATAACTATTACTGAAAAAGGTGATACTTAAAATATCGTAAACTAAATATGGCTAGGGTGGAAACTCAAAATATCGTAAACTAAATATGGCAAGGATGGAAACTTCAAAATAACGTAAACTAAATATGGCTTGGGTGGAAACTTAAAATATCGTAAATTAAATATGGCAAGGATGGAAACTTTAAAATATCGTAAACTAAATATGGCAAAGGCGGAAACTTAAAATATCGTAAACTAAATATGGCAAGGGTGGAAACTTAAAATATCTTAAACTAAATATGGCTAGGGTGGAAACTTAAAATATCGTAAATTAAACATGGCTAGGGTGGAAACTTAAAATATCGAAAACTAAATATGATTAGAGTGGAAAGAAAACCAACTATGTTTGCACCAGATTCCATTTCTAACCAATATACGTTGTAACTCGACCAGGAGTTTCACGGGAGTCTTTTGTTTATCGTTTACAGTCATCATGCAAATCAAGGTTATATCTGACGATATTCTCTAACTACACAATTTGAAAACATTTATCGGTACAGCATTTAATATGAGCTTTATTTCATTTAAATTTATTTCATTTTCTTTACAACGAATTACAATAGTAGCGTTTAGTTTCAAATCTGACCACGTATTCTTATAACAGCTTGAAAGCATTATCGATACAGATATACAATGTTTCCATTGTGCAATAAGAACATGACGTAGCATGACCCAAAAAAATAAATCTAAAACATCTAGGAAGCAAATAAATGGATTGTGAATTTAAATTAGACGAGACCACACAAACGAAAAAATAACTCACACTTCCCTGATAAAATTAAATCAAACTTGTGGATATTGTAGCTGTGCTGCGCCACTTTCTGTAGATTTGCTCACACAATATAGCACGTCAATGTCTGGAGTGAGGTGACAATCAATCTGATACACATTATCACATGTGTTACTCTTGGGTTTGTCATCTGTATTATTTTCTGTGTGTTTTTCATCTTTTCTATCCTTTATGTAGACTTAAGACGCCAGCATTTCTCATCCATGATCTAATATAAGCCAATGATAATGCTTTTTGTATTCAACTTCAGGTTTATACGATTATGTGTAGGATGACATCTGTATGGGATGCATACCATTCAGAGTAAGAGGCGATACATGTAGTTAGAAAGATTAATAGAGAGAGGATACGAGGGAGAGAATCCCAAGAAGTACGAAGCACCCCATAGAAATGAAATGGCATTCATATTTACTGTTCAAGCTAATGTAGTATCTAAATGGAGTGGTTTAGTGCTGACAAGACAATGCGATATTTTTTAATTTTATTTACTTTTTCATTTCATAAATTGCGTGTAACGATAACAGATATATGTTCACAAAATCTTTGACTTTTTCAGTTGGATTCTCTGAAGCGTCCGGTCATGGTTTCCGCACTTACGAGTACCTCCCTCCGCCAACAAATGTAACCACTTCCGTCGAAGAACAGGAAGTTAGAAATGGCATGTACAGCATGTGCTCCTTCATGTTCCCGCTATTTTACACGCTTGTATTCAAAATAGCGACCATACTAGGATACAACTATAATCCATATCTGGTAAGTACATGTATGTCCTGTCATGGATCTGACTCAATCATGAAGCTTGGTTTCAGATTTTTTGAGATTCGGTAGAAAGGATAAAACGAAGAATCAACAACACACGTTAATTTACAGATTACTTATTCCCACGAAGCGTGGGCAGTTTAGTTTTATCTATATTTGATGTCTATCAAGTAAAAACATTCGTTCCTTTGAAGTTTGTAATCAGATTCAAAAACATTGCTCTCCGATATCAGAATGGAAGATATGGAAGATATCATTTAGTTAAATTAGTTATGGAGTAATATATATTTTTTGCTTTTTCTTTTCCCCAGTTAGGACGGCTCTCCCACGTAGTCATAACAACGCTTCTGCCGGTGTCTGTGTTCAAGTTCTCTCGGACCATGTATAAGAACCCGGATGTAGCATGGTTAGCAGCTATATTTGTTTCGTTCTCACAGATTTTGACCGTGCTCGGTACTCACACACTGGTCAACAGCTTCCTGTCTCCATTTCTGTTCTATTGTTTATCAGTGATTGTGGGGTTCCTGTTCGATCCTGATCTACCAACAGAAATTGAAAACAGTCAGTATTCCAATGGTTTCGCAACAAATGGACATGTAACAGCTCTCTCAGAAATTTACGAGTCATGTTCAAAACATCACATCTCCACGAAAACTTCGCATCAAAATGGATATAACAATATATCAAATGGATCACAAAAACTTCACCAAAATGGTAAAATTCAGAATGGATATTCTTCTACAATACCTCCACTGGGCTCCCTCCAGGAGCCAGTAGGCGTAGAAGCGATGTCAGGACCTCTCTCTCCATTTATGCAGCTGATCGTCAGCGGGTTTGTGTTGGGGGTCGTGTGTTACATCCGAATAGACATCGCACTATTTGGTCTCGTGTTTGCCGCGTCAGTTTCCTTTGAGATTTTGTACAACAATGACACGAGTGTGTGGAAACTGTGTACAACCTATTTGTATTCGGGTTGTGGCTACACTATAGGGGTGTGCCTTGGAGGATTTGTAGATAAGGAAATATATGGTACCTGGTTTCTATCACCTTTACAATGGTACCGCATCAATCTTAGGACAAATATCTCAAGTATTTTGTTTGGTTCTAGCAGTTTCGACGTTTTCATAGACGGTATATTTCTCCAGAGCTGGTATATCATTGTGTTTTATTCAGCCTCCGCCATTGCTGTGTGTGTTTTAGTAGCTACCAGAACAAATAGCGTATATTCACCAGAGCAACGACACACGTTTGCATTACTGGTAACTTCTCTTGTTCTTTTTTGTGTGTACTCAAACGTCGAACATAAAGAAGTGAGATTTCTACACAATATAATTGTTCTCATGCTGATGACGTCAGCAGTTTCGTTTCACTTCGTCATCAAAAATGTGCTAATTTTGCCTCATCGTAAATTGCAAAGTGTGTTGTATTTATTGGTTGTTTCTTATGTGGCTAATGCTTATATGACATTTCCGTCGATCACTCAAATGTCCAACCCAGTAACAACCACCAGGATGAAGGAATCCGCGGAAGTTAATGCTTGTTTAGAGTTTATTTCGCGCCAAACACAAGTCTCGGGAGTTTTCGTTGACACTAGTCTGTATAAAATGGCGGGACTTACCATCATAAAACACGAGGTACCGCTGGTCATACTTATCCACAATGAGTACCACGAGTATCACAATGTGACGTCATCATTCCTTAACAAACCAGGAATTCGTATTGTTAACCGATTTTCTGACTTCATACATTCCTCCAATATAGTTTACGTTACCAAGCAACTTCTCCAAGGAAATACATACAATTACATAGTTACAAGTCGTATTCGAGAATCCTCGTTCGGAAACATTGGTTTCAAGTCAGTATTTTCGTTCGGAGCATTTGTAGTTCTTCATCGTTCGTTGAGTACCAAGGAAAGAAAGCTTTCACAAAAGTATGCTACAAGTCTCTCAGATGGTGACAATGCGACAGTGTTAGAATATGAAGCCAGTTGGTTGTACACAGCTGGTTTGTATTCAAAGTCTATTCACCGCGCCGAAAGTGCTCTCCAACTAAACGACCAAAGAATTCGGCCTTTCCAAATCATTGGATCATCATACGTTAAAATGAATCAATGGGAGGATGCACGGAAGACGGAACAGCGGTGTGTCCAACGTCACGGGAAAGCAAAGTGTCGGGAACCGCAATCACGGATTGTGCTCCACGAGGAATACATAGCATTTGATGAGGCGAATTCACACTGATTAGAATAGTAGTACAGACGAGCTAATGTTGATGCCCGGACAACCAATCTTTACTGCAATATGGTAGCTATGAACAGCAGTGTAGAATTATTATAACTATTTATAAGACTTCAGTTGTAAGATAAGCATCGTCCCCCCATTTTTAAGTTTTGTGCTACCAAATCATCTCCATTCATTAGTTATGATCGTTTTACAATATTTATTTTTATTTATGTACATTCAAAATGCATTAGACGTTATGTGCATAAATCATGTTAGCAGTGGATATATACATGTAGGTCTCCTGCTTAATTAAAAGGAGACTTTTTATTACTATGAAGGAGAGAATGTGTGAATTTAGATAGTAATCTAAAGGAGAAATAGTGCAGGTTTAAAATTTAATTAATATAAAAGGAAAAGTATTAGTTTGAATACTAATACATGGTGGAAGATTGAGAGTTTAAATATTAATATAAATGAGAAAAATTCAGAGTTTAAATATTAATATAAAGGTGAAAGATTGAGAGTTTAAATTATAATATAAATGAGGAAGAGTGAAGAGTTTAAATTATAATGTAAAGGTGGAAGATTGAGAGTTTAAATTATAATATAACGGTGGAAGATTGAGAGTTTAAATTATAATATAAATGAGGAAGAGTGAAGAGTTTAAATTATAATATAAAGGTGGAAGATTGAGAGTTTAAATTATAATATAAAGGTGGAAGATTGAGAGTTTAAATTATAATATAAAGTGGAAGATTGAAAGTTTAAATTATAATACAAAGTGGAAGATTGAGAGTTTAAATATTAATATAAATGAGAAGAGTGAAGAGTTTAAATTATAATACAAGGTGGAAGATTGAGAGTTTAAATATTAATATAAATGAGGAAGATTGAGAGTTTAAATATTAATATAAAGGTGAAAGATTGAGAGTTTAAATTATAATATAAATGAGGAAGAGTGAAGAGTTTAAATTATAATATAAAGGTGGAAGATTGAGAGTTTAAATTATAATATAAAGGTGGAAGATTGAGAGTTTAAATTATAATATAAAGGTTGGAATCATTGGGAGAGTTTAAATTCATAATACTAAAAGAGGAAGCATTTGAGAGTTTAAAATAATTTAAATATTACATGAGAAGAGTGAAGAGTTTAATATTAATATAAAGGTATAAGATTGAGAATTATAAATGTGATCAAATACTTAACATAGCAGAAACGAAGCTCAAGAGTTTAAAATATCTATAATGTAAAGATGGAAGAATTGAGATTTTAAATTACTAATATAACGTGGAAGATTGGAGTTTTTATACTTTGAACAGTATAAATTGAGGAAGAGTACCGTGTTGAACTCTCACGATATATGCATTTAATATTAAAGGGCTGGAAAGATTGAAGAGTTTAAATTATAAATTAAAGTGAAGAATTGAGAGTTAGGCACTAAAGAATTTAATATAAAGGGAAGATTGGAGAGTTTAAATAATTTATATAAAATGAAGAAGATTGAAGAAGTATTACAATTATAATATCATAGTGGAGATTGAGAGTATTCTAAATATTAATATTATATGAGGAATGATGAAGGAGTGTTTAAATTAAATGACAAGGTGGAAACATGACTCTGAGAAGTTATAGAATATATAAATATAAATGAGAAGAGTAGAAGAGTTTAAATTCATCAATACCAAGGTGGAAATTGAGAGTTTACAAATCATTTAATATAAATGAGCGAAGCGTGAAGAATACTTAAAGTTGATAACAAATGACGTGGAAAGATCTAGATCGTAGTTTATAATTATTAATATTAATAGAGAAACTGTGAAGATTTAAATAATAAATACAACAGGTGGAGATTGGAGATTATAATATATACATTAAAGTCGAGGACAGAGTTGAAGGAGTTTTTATATTCTATATAACCCAAACGGTGGAGATTGAGAGTTTAAATATTAATATTATGCAATATGAGGAAAGAGTGAAGAGTTTAAATTATAATACAACGGTGGAAGATGAGGAGTTTAAATTTCTCAATATTAAATGAGAGAGGAGTTGAAGAGTTATAAATTATATAATACAAGGTGGAAGATTGAGAGTTTAAATATTAATATAAAGGTGAGAAGATTTGAAGAGTTTAAATTAATAATATAAAGTGGGAAGATTGAGAGTTCTAAAAATATTATAGATAACAATATGGATAGATTCTGAAGACTTTAAATCATTAATATAAGTGGCAAGATTGAAGAAGTTTTAAGATAATATAATACAAAGGGTGGAACGATTTGAGAGTTTACAAATAATAATATAAGTTGAAGCGAAGATGAGAGATAAATCAAGGTAAATAGAGTTAATTAAATAAAAATGAGGATTATAAATACTCAATGTAATTTATCAATATTTTATTGATATTGTATGAGGATGAGATCTAACAATCAAAATAAAAATCTGTTGTACCCAATCAAATTAGATATGTGTTCCACATCATACAAATCTTGATTAAATATTCTGTTCGACAGGCCAAGGATTGTTGGCACTTAACATATATTATCTTAGTGAATTTACACGTCAAAACGTACATCTGAATGGGATAGTCTTCATGTTATCTAATTCAATATCATTGATTCAGTTTTCAATGTAAAGAGATACTAAACAAATATATACACAAGCAAGTCACGAATTGTCGGTTCGTATCAAGACACGCCCAAATATTGATCAATAAAACAAGTACCAATAAATTATTTATATTGAGAAGCATCGACTCTTTTATTATTTTATTAATTGGAGTCTTTGATTACACTTGATTTGATTATCAATTTTAAACAGTATTTAATTCTTTAATATCAGAACTATCCTGTCAAAATATGTAAAAACGTGTTAAATGTAACTTATTTTCGTGTATTTGTGTTTCAATAAAGAAGCAAATGTTTGCACGTTCATTGCTATTTGTTTATTTGAATGATGTAGATCAGACGCCACCAACCAGTTAGCAACCCTTTCCCGACGTTCATTGCTGCATGTTTATTTGAATGATGTAGATTAGACGCCACCAACCAGTTAGCAACCCTTTCCCGACGTTCATTGCTGCATGTTTATTTGAATGATGTAGATCAGACGCCACCAACCAGTTAGCAACCCTTTCCCGTCTCACGTATATTCAGCCTCTCCGCCGAGAAGACAGATCTACTACACCTGGTGGGGGATGTACCCAAGCTACATACTGTACGTGGTGTAGTCGTTTGGTGGTGACTTTACGCTCGGTAGTCGCTCAGGTGGCATTGCCTCCTCGCTTTACAGGTCCTTCATTGCTATTGTACTCCAACACGTATATTAGACTTGCGATTTTGTAGATTTTGTACAATTATTTAAATAGATGGTTTATCCAGTGCTGATAAAGCCTAGACTTGTGCTGTAAGATAAAGAACATACCATTTCTTCAGGTAGAGAATTCCAGTTGTTAATATCTCTTCTACTGAACAAGTGACCACATGTGCTCGGTCTGAATTGTCTTGAGTTTTCTGGGTTGCCCTCTGGTGGAAGTATGACCAATTTCTCGTAATTGTGAATCAACAGCTGAAATATCTAGATTATTTAGAATTTTTTGATGGTGGCAGTCCGTTCTTAACCTCTTTTTGGTAGAGTGTTTTTAGCATGGTATTCTTTTAGTTGCATGTCTTTGCACTTTTTCGATAATGGTCATATCCCTGGTCATGTGTAGGGTATGTCATGACACTGGTGTTGCATATTCCACAATTGAAAAAGGGTTTTGTATAACGTCGGGAACATTTCTGGGATCATATGTGACAAATAATGTGAACATTACGCCAATCATTTTTCTGTCCTTGGAAGAACTTAATGAATTGGAATTTGTAGCTTCAGTGGTCATTGTTCACTTCTTCTATGATTCCATTTTTTGTACTGGTGTTGTAATGTCTTGTGGTAAAATAAATGTGATTTTCTTACCTGCCACTGGCCGATCTTCAGGTTCGTACATTAAGATGTATGTTTTGTTGAGTGTATCATTTTTGGAGGCGATTCTGGAGTATGGTTTTGTGTCATCGGCTAACAGTTTGGTCAGTTCTCCATCAGGTGACGGGGAGAATTGTCAATTTGGCATATCTGGACATAAATCAAAATGTCATGCCGTCGACATGGATCAGAAAGACGGCTGGTCCTAGTACTGTCCCCTGTGATACTCCACATGTAACTGGGAGGATTTCCTATGTTACTCTATTCACGGATATTCGTTGAACAATATTGTCGAGAAAAAAATGTATTCGTCCGAATATTTCAAGAAAAATATTGTGTGACAATGTGCGGTATTCTTTCCGGAGTCTAGCTTTCTGGGCCAAATTTCCATTGGTTTGAGTAATTGTGCGACACTTGACTTTCCTGTTCTGAAGCCATATGTATGTGCGTAACTCCCCCGCTTACTGATCGGAGCATCCGCTGATAGTACTAAGGTACACCCGATGTCATACAGTACCGCTGGCATTACTGGGTCTTGTACGTGGCATTGAGGAACGCATACAATGAATATGTATGAAATGAAATACAAATTAGGAACAATTATCAAATAACAGTACAGCTCGCCAAAAATGCGCCGATATCTGGTAGAGAAAATCCACAACGGAAAAGCACCATGCCATCGTGGGGGAAAACAAACCGAACATACATCGATCGTCCGCAGCGAGGAACGAAACCAAGCTAACTATTATAAAGAGAAAATCGGTCGTTGGTTTCTGACGATTCCTGTTATCGCAATGATTAGCGATAACGGCTACCCACTGTACCCAACCGGATGTTACGCTCTACAAAAATGGTGACATGATTTAGGTCAGATTTCGCGTGCCTCAGTTTACGTAATTTGCGATATTTTAAAAGTTTTTATTCGTGTCTCACGAATCGTTTTTGCGTTAGAATAAAATTTGAAGCGTAATGCATACGTAAATGAGTATGAATAAGCGAAACAAGTCACCACAAAAATGACATTTAGTGGGTAACTGAAATTCATAACATGTATTCAGTTACCTTTCCAATAGTCATATTTACATTGCTATTTTCTTCTTTTATAGAGATTTACAGTTGAGCGCCACCACGCTCCAAAATTTAGTTATTTAATCTTAAAAACACATTTAATTGACGGCACGGTCAGCATTGACCTACAAACATGTAAACTGAGGCACGCGAAATCTGACCTAAATAACCGTCACTATTTTTGTAGAGCGTAACTGCCGTTACCCACATTCGGTTGGGTACAGTGGCTACCGAGACATCCACCGTAGGTCAAGAATGGATACGTCATTGGTGTCCATGCAAAATTAGAATCTTACATAAATCTGTCATATGGACAAGGATATCTCAACCCGAGTGAAAGATTTTGGTTTGTCGACCAGAGGCTTGCCGGCCAAAATCTTTCACGAAGGTCGAAATATCCCTGTCCACATGACAGACCCATGTAATATTTTTTTTCTCCCATACTATAGGCTAGTTGTGGTTTGGATTTTCTTTTCATCCATTTTGAATCATGAAGTTACCATGGCTTCTTTCCATGCCAATGGTAGCATACAATTCTGCATTGACTTCTTGCAAATACGTACCTTCAACTCTTCTGCAATTTCCCATATGAACTTAGGCTTTCTTGTTGCGGTATATAGAGGAAGGGAGATAATTCAGGAACTATGAACGCGAAAAATACAATTACAAAGTAGTGGTTTAGGTATCAGCTTCCTCGTGTTGTTTGTTGTTCATTCATTTAGCTTGTGGCACATTGCTCGTTTTAGCAGAGGTATTTAGTCCAGTGACAAAAGGCTCGGAAGACTGACTTTGTTTCAGGACTCAATTTATGGTTTTGAGATTTGGTGATTCCCCCTTTATTCACCGGTATGATCATTTGTATGTTATTTAATTGAATAGAAAGGAATTTCTAACCTTATCAACATCGGAGTATAAAAGAGGACTCGGCGATCACATTATGATATCGACAATTATATCGGACACTATTTGATACCAGCACTGTGTATTATAAGAGAATTAATTTAGATACTCACCCTTCATCGATCCTCGATACCCCAGATCTTCCATCACTTACGATCTCTACTCTACACCATGGGCTATCTCACAGTAAAACTGGAGGCAACAGAACAGAATAGGTAATTTAGGCCTTCGATACACATCAAAAGAGCCGTATAACGATACATTGCGGTTGACTGTGCACGTGACTTTGAAGTTGGGCGTCGCTCTCTCTGTAGTCTTCTAAGGAAATTTTTGCTGGCATGTTTGGTTCAGATTTTTTCTCTGAACTGTCTTCAGTTTTACAATGAGATAGTCCAGGGGTGCAGAGATCGTATGTGAATATAATATAATGTGATCGGAACCCATGGATTATCGAGGATGGCCCTTCAAATGACCAATTAGGAATTAGCTCAGTTTCTGACAATTCTATCCTCAAATCCCCTTCAAGTCGCTCAAGATACACTTAGGACTTATCATGAGATTTTCATACACTTTGTACTTGCAAATATAACAGAAGCGAGTAAAACATTAACGCATAATTATCAGGTACAGGTAGAAAACAGACCTATTCATTTGTTTTTAATAACTCTAGTTTAGCAATACCAAGCATTATCAAACATCATTTTCGGGGCTTAACAATTCCTGAAAACCATTTTCCGTCGGGGGGCTTCGCCCCCCTGAACCCCCCAACCAGGGCGCTGCCCTGGACCCAGACCCCTCGCCTTGGTTTCCACATCTAAAAGCCTCTAGCTACGTATACGCCCCTGACGAAGAGATGATCGGGGCATTGTTCTGTTATGACATGCATAATCTATTCAAACTAGTATGATATTTCAGGAGAAGTTACGATGTATATCCATATCGGCCATGTGTTTTGCAATAAGCACACATATATTTGGAAACAATGAAGACATTTTAGTTATTCAGACATGTATGCATAGGCGGAACCAACTATCTTAATGAAATTTATCGTGCATCTCCATCACAATCGCGTAGTAGAACACATTAATGGGAAATATCACATCCAGCAAAATAAATAACATCTCAAGAGACAGTGAAAACGCTGATCAAAATCATAAACATAGCAAGTCATTGGTCCTCTAACAATTTATCTGTGTTTGACGCTAAGACGATGGGAAACCTTACCACGAACAGAAAAAAAGGTTCACAGAATGAGAAAAGTCGAGGTCCGAAAGTCCTTGGTAACTTTGTTAGTCCTATCGTCAATATGGTCTACTTGGGAGCGAGATGTTATTTGTTTGTATCCAGGTGAGTTGTCTTGTCAGTATAGGTCAGTATGATAGCTTGTCTGTTATTTGTTTGTATCCAGGTGAGGTGTCTTGACAGTATGAGTCAGTATGATAGCTTGTCTGTTATTTGTTTGTATCCAGGTGAGGTGTCTTGACAGTATGAGTCAGGTCAGTATGATAGCTTGTCTGTTATTTGTTTGTATCCAGGTGAGGTGTCTTGACAGTATGGGTCAGTATGATAGCTTGTCTGTTATTTGTTTGTATCCAGGTGAGGTGTCTTGACAGTATATGAGGTTATTCATGACTCAGTCTTTTGTTGTGATTATTGTCGTCTTGTATAGACAGGTGAAGCGTGTCTTGACGTATAGGATGTCAGGTTCATGGTCATATAAGTAGGTTGTTCCTGTTTTATTTTGGTATGTGATCCAGGTGAGGCTGTCTTTGACAGTATGTATCTCCAGGTGCAGTGTGATAGTTCTCGAGTCTGTTATTTCGTTTGTATCCAGCGATGTGAGGTGTCTTGACAGTATGATCAGTTATGAAAATTAGGACTTTGTCTGTCTGATGTTGTGATCGCAGGTTGAGCGTTGCTTGACAGTTATGGCTATGAATATCAGGTCAGTGTGCATAGCATAAGTCTGTTATTTGTATGTATATGCACAGGTGAGGTGTCTGACAGGATTGTGAGGGTCCAGTGTGATAAAGCTTGTCTGTTATTTGTTTTGTATTCAAAGTGAGTTTCTTAGACGTATGACAGTCATGATAATAGCTTGTCTGCTTATTTGTTGTATCCCAGGTGAAGTGTTCTTGACAGATATGATGTAGGTCTAGTAAACTTATAGCCTAAGTCATGTTAATTTGTTTGATTCCATCTTGATAGGTTGAGGTGTCTTGGAACAGTAATGGGTCAGGTATGATTAGCTTGTCTGTTATTATTTTGTAATCCAGGCTGAGGTGTCTTGAAGTATGAGTCAGGTCAGTGTGATAGCTTGTTCTGTTAATTCTGTATGTAATCCAGGTCGAGGTGTCTTGACAGTATGAAGTCATCAGATTGAAAGGAGCTTGGTCTGTTTATTGTTTGTTTACCAGGTGAGTGTCTTCGACAGTATAGGTCAGTTAATATAGCTTGTCTGTTATTTGTGTTGTATCCAGGTTGGGTGTCTTGACAGTATGAGTCAGGTGTAAGTATGCTAGCTTGTCTTGTTATGTGTTGTATTCAAAAGGGAATGGTTTCTTGACAGTAGGAGTTCAGCTATGATTAGCTTTGTCTGTTACTTTTATTGTAACTCCAGATGAGGTGTCTTGACTAGTTGAGGTCATTATGATGCTTGTCTGTTTATTGTTTTTGTAATCCAGTGTGAGTGTGTCTTGACTCAGTATGAGTCAGCGTCAGTAATGATAAGCTTGTCTGTTCTTTGTTATGTTATCCGACAGTGTGAGAGTGTCTTTGACAGTTACGTAGTCAAGGTCAGTGTGATTAGTCTTGTCATAGTTATATTGTATTTGTATCCAGGTGAGGTGTCTTGACAGTATGAGTCAGTGATAATACTTGGTCTTGTACTGTTATTTGTTCTATCAGGTGGGGTTGTCTTGAAAGTATGGGTCACAGTATATAGATTGGTCTGTTATTTTTGTGATCCAGGTGAGGTGTCTTGACAGTTACGAGTATCAGTAGATAGCTTGTCGTTATTTGTTTGTATCCAGGTGAATGTGCTTGACAGTAAGTAAGGTACGTCAGTATGATCACGCTTTAGTTCTGATTATTTGTTTGTATCCAGGTGAGGAGTCTTGACAGTTATCAGGTCCAGTATGATAAGCTTGTCTGTTATTTGTGTATGATACACAGGTGAGGTGTCTTTGACAGTATACGGTAGTATGATACGAATGTAGTTGTCTGTTATTTGTTTGTATCCAGGCTGAGGTGTCTGACAGTATAGTCAGTATAATAGTTATGCTTTGTCTGTATTTTTGATATTGTAATCCACTGGCTGAAGGTGTCTTGATCAGTATGGGGATACTGATAGCTTTGTCTGTTATTTGTTTGTATCCAGGTGAGGTGTCTTGACAGTATGGGTCAGATTATGATAGCTGTCTGTTATTTGTTTGTATCCAGGTGGAGGTGTCTTGACAGTATGAGTCAGTATATAATAGCTTGATCTGTTATTTGTTTGTATCCAGGTGAGGTGTTCTTGACAGTATAGGTCCAGTATGATTAGCTTGTCTGTTATTTGTTTGTATCCAGGTGAGGTGTCTTAGACAGTTATGAGTCAGGTCAGTAATGATAGCTTGTCTGTTATTTGTTTGTATCCAGGTGAGGTGTCTTGACAGTTGGGTCAGTATGATAGCTTGTCTGTTATTTGTTTGTATCCAGGTGAGGTGTCTTGACAGTAATGGTCAATTTGATAGCTTGTCTGTTATTTGTATTGTATCCAGGTGAGGTGTATATGAACGTATAGGATCAGTTTTATGATAGCTTGTGTTTTATTTGTATGTATCGCAGGTGAGGTGTCTTCCAGTGTAGTCAATAGTAATAGCTTGGTCTGATTATTTGTTGATCCAGTGAGGTTCTTGACAGTATGGGTCAGTATGAATAGCTTTGTCTGTTATTTGTTTGTATCCTCGGGTGGGTGTCTTGACAGTATATGGTCAGTATGATAGCTTTGTCTGTTATTTGATTTGTATCCAGGTGAGGTGTCTTGAACAGTTATAGGTAGTATATGAGCTTGTCTGTTATTTGTTTGTATCCAAGGTGAGGTGTACTTGACAGTTGAGTCAGGTCAGTATGTAGCTTGTCTGTTATTTGTTTTGTATTCCAGGTGAGGTGTCTATGCAAGTATGAAGAGTCAGTATAATAATAGCTTGTCTGTTATTTGTTTGTATCCAGCGATGAGGTGTCTTGAACAGTATAGTGTCAGTAATGATAGCTTGTTCTGTTATTTGTTTGTATCCAGGTGAGGTGTCTTGACAGATATAGGTCAGTATGATAGCTTGTCTGTTATTTGTTTGTATCCAGGTGAGGTGTGTCTATGATCAGTGATGAGATCAGAGTCAGCTTGTTGTGATAGCTTGTCTGTTTTTGT
>SAYR01015898.1:631913-642985 GCA_004382745.1 Argopecten irradians irradians
AAATACAATTACAAAGTAGTGGTTTAGGTATCAGCTTCCTCGTGTTGTTTGTTGTTCATTCATTTAGCTTGTGGCACATTGCTCGTTTTAGCAGAGGTATTTAGTCCAGTGACAAAAGGCTCGGAAGACTGACTTTGTTTCAGGACTCAATTTATGGTTTTGAGATTTGGTGATTCCCCCTTTATTCACCGGTATGATCATTTGTATGTTATTTAATTGAATAGAAAGGAATTTCTAACCTTATCAACATCGGAGTATAAAAGAGGACTCGGCGATCACATTATGATATCGACAATTATATCGGACACTATTTGATACCAGCACTGTGTATTATAAGAGAATTAATTTAGATACTCACCCTTCATCGATCCTCGATACCCCAGATCTTCCATCACTTACGATCTCTACTCTACACCATGGGCTATCTCACAGTAAAACTGGAGGCAACAGAACAGAATAGGTAATTTAGGCCTTCGATACACATCAAAAGAGCCGTATAACGATACATTGCGGTTGACTGTGCACGTGACTTTGAAGTTGGGCGTCGCTCTCTCTGTAGTCTTCTAAGGAAATTTTTGCTGGCATGTTTGGTTCAGATTTTTTCTCTGAACTGTCTTCAGTTTTACAATGAGATAGTCCAGGGGTATGTATCCAGGTGAGGTGTCTTGACAGTATAGGTCAGTATGATAGCTTGTCTGTTATTTGTATGTATCCAGGTGAGGTGTGTTGACAGTATGAGTCAGGTCAGTATGATAGCACATTTAAAGGCAGTTTCCGTATCACAACAAGACGAAACACCAAAATGTCACCAAAAATGGTATCCTTTATTTTCTATTTATGTAACTAAAACTACATTTCACTATTTCTACAATTCTTTATGTCTAAACAAGTACAATACTTGGCAGTGACCAGTAAAATAACAAAATACAATTAAAAGAGAGCACCATTCACCAATTACATAAAGTTATAACAATAACGATTCCAAGTGTTTTCCCCATTCTGGTTGACTTGTAAACAGTAACATATTTATCAAGCTCTATGTTATAGCCTTACTGTAGTATGCAAGCCCTCCCATACTAGATACAACTCCCATACAGCTTATCTAGATACAACTCCCGTACAACTTATCTAGATACAACTGCCATACAGCTTATCTAGATACAACTCCCATACAGCTTATCTAGATACAACTCCGATACAGCTTATGAAGATACAACTGCCATACAGCTTATCTAGATACAACTCCCATACGGCTTATCTAGATACAACTGCCATACAGCTTATCTAGATACAACTGCCATACAGCTTATCTAGAAACAACTCCCATACAGCTTATCTAGATACAGATACAACTCCCATACAGCTTTTCTAGATACAAATCCCATACAGCTTATCTAGATACAACTCCCATACAGCTTATCTAGATACAACTCCCATACAGCTTATCTAGATACAACTGCCATACAGCTTATCTAGATACAACTGCCATACAGCTTATCTAGATACAACTCCCATACAGCTATCTAGATACAACTGCCATACAGCTTATCTAGACACACCTCCCTTACAGCTAATCTAGATACAACTGCCATACAGTTTATCTAGATACAACTCTGATACAGCTAATCTAGATACAACTCTGATACAGCTTATTTAGATACAACTCCCATACAGACAATCTAGATACAACTGCCATACAGCTTATCTAGATACAACTGCCATACAGCTTATCTAGATACTCCCATAAAGCTGATGTAGATTCAAAGCTAAACACAGTGTAATATAGATAAACTTTCACAAAAGGTAGCGTAATACACACAGACAATATTTCTTCGCTTGAAATTCATATGAAAACAAGAGATCCCAGAGAGATCTTGGCGGCCACCAAAAAATTATCTATGTCTGGCAACAGCGGTAACAAACTTCAATTATCAAAATCCAAGACGACAGCCTGTCGGCCAACTTGTTCACCGATTGGTCCCAAAATGCAATATCCACAACTAGACCACTAAGGGAACCTGCACATTAAATCTGAGATATCCCTTCAGTGCTTTCTGAAAAATAGCAGTAACAAACTTCAATTGTCAAATTCCAAGATGACTACAGGTCGGCCATCTTGTTGACTGATCGGTCCCAAAATGCAATATGCACAACTATATAAGGTCCTAGGGGAACCTGTACAAAAAATTTGACAGATCCCTTCAGTTCTTTCTGAGAAGCAGCGGTAACAAAACCTCACTTATCAATATCCAAGATGGCAGCCTGTCAGCCAACTTGTTCACTGATCGTTCACAAAATGCAATGTGCACAACTGATCCCTTCTGTACTTTCTGAGAAATAGCGGTAAACTACAACTATCCAAATTCCAATGAGGCAGCCATCTTTCTGACCAATCGGTCCCAAAATGCTGTCATGAATATGCATAACTAGACCCCTAGGGAAACCTACATATGAAATTTGAAAACGATCGATTCAGTACTTTCTGAGAAATAGCGATAACAAGAATTGTTAACGAACGGATGGAAGGACAGACCAAGGACGAAAAGCCATTTGAATAGCCAACAATCTGATGATGGTGGGCTAAAATTAAAATACTAAAAACATTTAACTGTGTCCCAAAAAAAAAGTCCATTGCATTATACCTAGGGTTGGATAACATTAAGAATGAAACGACACAAAATCATTCGTTTTTTTAATTCGTAACTCGTCAACTGAGCATGCCAAGGCCCAATATCAGGTCTCTAAGCCTTAGGAACAGGAAGTCATTAAAACTGTTTTCTCATTTTGATTTGTTTGTGCTTGAAGGAAAGTCACGGTCAGGGTCATTTGTTAGAACAAACTTGGAAACTACATTCCATCATGTTAGTTTTATGGTTTTCAAGAGATTAACAAAGGGGAAAAAAATACAAAAAAAAAACCCCAGCATTTTCGCCAAGTTATGGCACATTTAACTTTAAAGGGACAGTTGCCAGACAGACACCCCCACCACGCGGTGAACTTGACAGACAGACACCCCACCATGCTGTGAGCTGGACAGACGGACGCCCCACCATGCTGTGAGCTTGGCCTCGGGACAGGTGATGCACAAACTTCCTAACATTCACCAACATACCTGAACACATATGTGGTGGCATCTAACCAACATCAAGCAAATTGTCAATATTATCTACAAACAATTTTCTATATAACATACTATATAACATCTACAAAATAATTTCCTACATACAACATTATATCCAGTATAATTTCTTATGAAATAGAAAAACAAAACTTCACGTACAAATTACTATGCATGCAAAGAAATCTATATATATTTATATTAAAGGAATCCTACAACAAAATTTCACGTACAAATTACTATGCATGCAAAGAAATCTATATATATTTATATTAAAGGAATCCTACAACATTCTCCTGGCTGACTATATCAGTGTTGGCATTTCCACGAAGCCTCGCTTTCAAAGAGTAAGACAAATTTATTTTCAGAACTGTGCTAAATTTCATCAGGGCTTTTCCATTATTTCAATGGTCAAAGCTGGACAACATAAGCAGAACTTGACCATTGTTTAGTCATGTAAAGACTTTTGGAAGGCCAATGAACATATTTAGACTGGTTTGTTTTGCCGAACTATTCACTTTAACCTATAGATATGATTGATTATTTAAAATATAAGTAAACCACACAGCATATCAACATAATGTTTAACTAAATACTGATTCAGTCTATCTAAATCATAGTCATATCGTATCTGTATCCATTTTCATCTACAACATTACAATTATCGAGCAGAAATTCATATTTCATCCCGACCCCTACAGTTATCAAGCGAGGATTCAAACTAAAGTCTTTACAAACGTGGTATGAACTACTTTATAGACAAACTAAAAACTGTTGATTTTGGGACCTTATAATCAATATGGTGCTACTTAAATTAATTAAACAAAGAAGCTCGAGGATAGCATCATAATCATGTACGATAGCAGAAATGGTGAATCACAAAATGATTCATCTAAAAAATAATAATAGTTAGAAAATTGTTTACTTTGTGGGGATTTTTTGTTGCTGTTGTTGTCGTCGTTGAAACAAATATTGTCTGATTTCATTGTAATATTTGAATTCACAAGAAAAATCTCCATTCCAAACTTAACCGTGATTTCAACATCGTTCCTGATTCACAAATTATTGCTCCATAATTAAATACCACCCCCATTTCCAAATTTCAATTTGTTTCTGGCCATTAGAGAAAAAAGTTTTCCATGAATCTGCTGATTGTCCGGTTTAATTTAAATAATGTTTAATGAATAAAGAAATGCTTTTGACCAGGCCTGCCAACATGTCCTCTTTTTGTAAGTGTATATTTCTGGACCGAGCCAAAAAAACATCAGGATGTGCACAGGAGTTACCTCCCTTTTATACACTATCCATCATACACGCTCATATACCAGTAACATTCACCTACAAAATAAGTCAACTTAACAAGCCAGGTTAAACTAATGCTTATAAACGGTTCTACAATTTGTTCTGTCCACCTCAAGATCTACTTTAAAGCCTTTTTTATTTCCTTGACCACATCTTCGGACTCTGGAAACTTCAATTTTCTTGGAGGACCTTTTTTAAGACCTGTCCAAACCAGGACTTCTGAAAGAAATAAAATATCATATCATATATTATTTTCTCACATAGCTAGCCATGTAAGATAGAGTTGTCCCATGAAAGACAGCTATGTAAGATAAATCGATCTTACATAGCTGTGACGTCACAATTGAAACAAGAGGCCCAGAGGGCCTGTATCGCTCACCTGGTTTGAAATGCCAAGTAATGTTCTGAATACAGGTTAATTGTTTCTTTTGTAAAGGAATTTTAATATTTACCTCTAAATCCACTATTGGGCCCCACCCCTCCTGCCCCCAGGGGGTCAGAGCCAAAGTTCTGTTCTACTTCCCTCAAGGATGTTTATGGCCAAATTTGGTCACAATCCAAGCAAAACTCTAGGACAAGTAGCGATTTATAGGATTTACCTCTATTTCCCCTATTGGGCCCCGCCCCTCCTGCCCCCGGGGGGTCAGAGCCAAAATTTATACAAGTTCTGTTCCCCTTCCCCCAAGGATGTTTGTGGCCAAATTTGGTTACAATCCATGCAGAACTCTATGACAAGTAGCGATTTAAAGGATTTACCTCTATTTCCCCTATTGGGCCCCGCCCCTCCTGCCCCCGGGGGGTCAGAGCCAAAATTTATACAAGTTCTGTTCCCCTTCCCCCAAGGATGTTTGTGGCCAAATTTGGTTACATTCCATGCAGAACTCTATGACAAGTAGCGATTTAAAGGATTTACCTCTATTTCCCCTATTGGGCCCCGCCCCTCCTGCCCCCGGGGGGTCAGAGCCAAAATTTATACAAGTTCTGTTCCCCTCCCCCAAGGATGTTTGTGGCCAAATTTGGTTACATTCCATGCAGAACTCTAGGACAAGTAGCGATTTAAAGGATTTACCTCTATTTCCCCTATTGGGCCCCGCCCCTCCTGCCCCCCGGGGGTCAGAGCCAAAATTTATACAAGTTCTGTTCCACCTCCCCCAAGGATGCTTGTGGCCAAATTTGGTTACAATCCATGCAGAACTCTATGACTAGTAGCGATTTAAAGGAAATGTTGACGGAAGGACGGACGACGGACGCCGCGCCATGACATAAGATCATTGGCCCTTCAGGCCAGGTGAGCTAAAAACAATAAGATGACGTCATGTAAGCCAAAGTTGACGTCATTTTTCTTCTATTTCGATTGATTTGTCCGATTTATTGACCATTTCATTTGTTTAATTTGCATTTCAAACCGTTTTACCTAAGATTTCTTGTTTATATTTTCAATATAAACCAAACTTTGATGAGCTCTTTGGAATGGCGTTCTTATTTTTAAAATCGATCGATTATTTAAGAAGTTAAGATTTTGTCACAAAATGGCTGCCTCACCTTTCGTGCAAGTAATTTGACGAGCAATGTGAGAAAATAACTCTTTCATATGTAAATTATGTAGGATAGAACTATTCCACCCTCGGGTACAGAATTTTGGGTCAGAAACCTTGACAAGCCTCGGTTCCGACCCAAAATTCTGTACCCTCGGGTGGAATAGTTCTATCCTACATATGTACATATGAAAGAGTCATATAATCATAGATATGAGTGGTGATTAGAATCTTAACTTTCCCCCAACTGATCAAGCACTCTCAACAAGTTGTTATTTGAGTCTAAACTCTCTTCTAACTGATCAAGCACTCTGAGTTTTTATTAGTCTAAACTCTCTCCCAACCGATCAAGCATTCTGACCGAGTTGTGACTAGTCTAATCTCTCTCCCAACCGATCAAGCACTCTGACTGAGTAGTTATCAGAGTCTAAACTCTCTGCCAACTGATCAAGCACTCTGACTGAGTGATGACTAGAATCTAAACTGTCTCGCAATCAATAAAGCACTCTAACTGGGATTTTATTAGAGTCTAAACTCTCTCTCAACTGATCAAGCATTCTGACTGAGTTGTGGCTTGAGTCTAAACTCTCACTTAACTGATCAAGCACTTTGACTTAATGGTGATTAGAGACTTAACTTTCTCCCAATTGACCAAGCACTCTGACTGATTGATGATTACAGTCTAAACTCTCTCCCAATTGATCAAGCATTCTGACCGAGTTGTTATTAGAGTCTAACTTTCTCCCAATTGACCAAGCACACTATTTGAGTTGTTATTATAGTCTAAACTCTCTCCCAACCGATCAAGCACTCTGACAGAGTGGTGATTAGTCTAAACTACCCCCCCCAACCAATCAATTTTATTTACCAGAATCATCTTCTTTGAATAGAGTACATTCAAATGCTCCTCTCCTTGGTTTGTCAAAGTTGATATCCACTTGCAGATCTGCTCCAAAGGTTTCACGCAGGTCATCAGCTAAGGCGAGAGCTCTGCGCTTGTAAACCTGTCAGGATTTGCTGAAAATGATTGATTTATTTATTGTAACGTGGTAAGAGAAGTGTGTAGCGGCTAGCCAGTCAACATAAAAGTCACAACATGAAGTAACTGGCTGTTGACAAAGCTAAAACACAACTGTATCTAATGTATACGATTAAAACTTGCAATGTTTATTATTTGAATGCAAGAAATTGTTAATTTAAAGGAAACAAGCAAATTCCTGGAATTTCTATCCCCCGCTTTCAAGACATATTGTAGGTAAACATTATTGAGGTTAGGTTTAACCTTGGTTGAAACATGCCATGGCAATCAAACTTGGCTAAGCCCTTGAGGCATTTGACCTTGTTACCAAGGTTGAAGAAAATCGGTTAATATTTATTGGAGTTATTGCAGGAAAATGGCAGAAAATGACTTTTTTTTTATTATTAAATCAAAGGGTCATAACTCTGTTAAATAAGGTCCGTCACAAGTGGCAATCTAACTTGGTTGAGCCCTTAAGACATTTAACTTTGGTACCAAGTTTGAAGAAAATCAGTTAATATATATTACAGTTACTGTGGCAAGTAGCAGAAAATGATTTTTTTCCATTAAATCAAAGGGCCATAACTCTGCTAATTAAGATCTGCCAAAAGAGGAGATCAAACTTGGCTAAGCCCTTATGGCATTTAACTTTGTTACCAAGTTTTAACAATATTAGTTTAAGTGTTTGTTAGTTATTACACAGAAACTGCAGAACAAGAGATCCCAGAGGGATCTTGGCGCCCATCAAAGAATGATCTACGTCTGAGAAAGGACAGGGGGATCTTTTCTCTGCTTTTCAAACTTTTACTACATATTACTACATATGAAATTTGAGAAAGAACCTTTGAGAACTTTCTGAGATATATAACAGTAACAAACTTCAATTGTCACAATCCAAGATGTCTACCTGTCCGCCATCTTTTTGACCGATTGGTCCGAAAATGCAACATGCACAACTAAGGTCCTAGGGGAACATACACATAAAATTTGAGACAGATCGCTTCAGTACTTTCTGAGAAATAGTGGTAACAAACATCAATTATCAAAATCCAAGATGGTGGCCTGTCGGCTATCTTGTTAATTGATTGGTCCAACAAGAGATCCCAGAGGGATCTTGGCGCCCACCAAAGTATGATCTACGCCTGACAATGGAAAGAAGGAACTTTTTTCTGCTTTTCAAACTTTTTCAAACATACAACATATATGAAATATGAAACAGATCACTTCATTCCTTTATTAGAAATAGCAGTAACAAACTTCAACTATCAAAATCCAAGATGGCTATCTGTCGGCCATCTTGTTGACCAATCGGTCCTAAAATGCAATATGCACAACTAAGGCCCTAGGGGAACCTACAAATGAAATTTGAAAGAGATCCCTTCTGTACTTTCTAGTGGTGGGTTGATCATCGGATATAATCGATTGACGACTTGTTAGAGCCTTCCGATGTCGATGATTAGTTCTTGTTTCCCGTAACCGATTAATCGGATAAAGTTCAACCGAACGCATCCATGAATAACTATTTGAACGCGACCGAAGGGGGACTACTCTAAGCATTTAAAACCATTGCAAATGGCGGCGCATGTGGATGGTGACACCGCTCATTCAGAGGTTGTGTGCGCAGAGAAAGTGCCAACACTAAACAAAGTGCTGCCTTTGGTGATAAAACTCCAACGGGCATTGGAAGATAATGAAAATGATCTGAAAATTGTATCTGCAGTTAATCTACGAATGCGGGATCAACTTGAAATGAGGTCAACACCTGAAGACTTGGCAATTCTGGCATGTATTTTGAGTCCGTATACAAAAGGTTTTGAATTTCTGCTGGATCAAAGGGCCTCGGCAGAAGCGTTACTGAGAAAGGTATCATCAACAGTGAAAATTACAATTAAGAGAGAACCTGAAGCTGAGGGTCCCCCTGCAACTGAAGTACCAGAGCTTCCATCTTTACCAACTATGCCTGACAATAGTGAGATTTCTAACTTACTTCAAAGTACAGAACAAGCAGAAAGTGTAGAAAACGTGAAAAAAATTGTTGAAAAAGAATAAGAGGACAATGACATTCCAAAGAAGAAGAAATGTGTGGCTAGTGCAATAAGATCCATGGATACAGAAGAATGGCTAGAGGATGTGATATATTTAGGTCTTCAAGAAAACGATCAAAGTGAGGAAGAACTTTTGCAAAAAGAAATTTCATGTTATCTTTGCTCAAGAATGTTAAAAAAAGATGGCCATCTAACTGTTCTAGAGTGGTGGAAAAAAAACAGTATGTTTTTTCCAAGACTGTCCGTAATAGCAAGGAGGATCCTTTGTATCCAGGCATCCTCAGTTTCTTCTGAGAGAGTATTCAGCTTGGCTGGCGAGTTAGTGTCGAAAAAACGCAGTCGTTTAACCCCTGCAAATGTGGATTTGTTCATCTTTCTTAACAAGAACATGTCATTCTGGGGATAGAATCAATAGATCCCAATTTACTGTGCTTAGTACCATTGATACTATTTTGTTGTTTCTGTGCCCACTGTCTTGAATAGACTAACTTTATTTAGAGTTCTCTAACTCTTAATTAGACAATATGTCCTATATAAATGTGACCTTGGCTGCATTCCTTTTCTTATGAAATCTAGCTACAGGTAGTAGTGTTAAGTTATTTCAGTATTTTTCATACTTTATACTTTGTGAAGTTACTGGCTTTCTGCAGATTAATCAGTGTGAAACGTAAAATGAAAGCAGATTACAATACCTTAATGTCAAGTTTGACCATATAATCCTATATTCATGTATTAGCAAACAATGATTAATAATGCTCATTTATTATTGATTTATAATAGTGATTACACTAAAGTAATATTGCTTACTTAAATTATTACTAGTCAGAATATCAGTCATTACATAGTAGAAGTACTGAATAGTGCCAATATTTTATAATACTCAGTCACAGTAGTACTCAGTACTCAAGACTTCTGATTCGTCAATTTTAATTGATTGTTAGCTATTGATTGTTGACTCTTAAGTCTGGCATTTTTCCTTATTTTTTCTTTTGTTAAGTTTGTTTGTTTCTGTTATTTGTTGTTTTCACCAAGTTTATTTTGATGGCAAGTGATGCCTATTGCTATTAGATTGTTAATAAATTAAATTGACCTTTACAACTGATTGTATTTGTGTTACTTCACTTACTTGAGGATTTGTGACAACTCTCTACACTAGTTGGAACCCCAAGGTTATCTAATGCTAAAAGTACCTGGTAAATGAACATGCATCACAACACTCACCATGCTTTCATGTTATGTTACAAAAGCCAGAGGGTGACTATACATAATTAAGAACCAATGGGTAATAGAAAGCAGTAAATAACTACATGTGCAATATTGATATATCAATTTATTAGACATCAATGTATATATACATGTGCAACACCAAGTTCACTAGCATAATTAGTAATTTCTAGTAAAAAAGTATGCACAAACAAGAGATCCCAGAGGGATCTTGGCGCCCACCAAAGAATGATCTATGTCTGACAACAGAAAGAGGGATCTTTTCCCTGCTTTTCAAACTTTTACTACATACTATATATGAACCTTGAGAAAGATCCTTTCAGTACTTTCTGAGATATGTAGCAGTAACAAACTTCAATTATCAAAATTCAAGATGGCACCGTCCGTTAAGCATTTTAGTTACCGCTATTTCTCAGAAAGTAGCAGAAGGGATCTTTCTCAAATTTCATATGTAGGTTCCCCTAGGGCCATTGTGCATATTGCATTTTGGGACAAATCGGTCAACAAGATGGCGCGACCAGGCGGCCATCTTGGATTTTGATAGTTAAAGTTTGTTACCGTATTTCTCAGAAAGTTCTGAAGGGATCTTTTCAAATTTCACATGGTTGTTCCCTAGGGCCCTAGTTGTGCATATTGCATTTTGGGACCAATCGGTCCAGCAGATGGCGACTGCGGCCATCTGGGATTTTGATAGTTAAAGTTTGTTACCGCTATTTCTCAGAAAGTACTTAAGGGATTCTGTCTCAAATTTCACATGTAGGTTCCCTAGGGGCCCTGTTGTGCATATTGCATTTTGGACAATCCGGTCAAAGATGGCCAGAGCTGGCGGC
>SAYR01015898.1:643147-661016 GCA_004382745.1 Argopecten irradians irradians
GTAACAAACTTTAACTATCAAAATCCAAGATGGCTGCCTGGTGGCCATCTTGTTGACCGATCATTCCCAAAATGCAATATGCACAACTAGGGCCCTAGGGGAACCTACATGTGAAATTTGAGAAAGATCCCTTCTGTACTTTCTGAGAAATAGCGGTAACAAGAATTGTTAACGGACGGACGGACGGACGGACGGACGGACGGACGGACGGACGACGGACCACGGACGAAAGGCGATTTGAATAGCCCACCATCTGATGATGGTGGGCTAAAAAGAAATAGTTCAGAACCGATTATAGTCGGAAAAGTCGCATCAGAAGCACAAACCGATTTCAACCAATGATCGATTACAGTTTTCAACCGATTATACATCACTAGTACTTTCTGAGAAATAGTTGTAACAAACTTTAACTATCAAAATCCAAGATGGCTGCCTGGTGGCCATCTTGTTGACCCATCATTCCAAAATGCACAACAAGGGCCATAGGGGAACCTACATATATAATATTTGAGAGAGATTGCTTGAGTACTTTCTGAGAAATAGCGGTAACAAACTTCAATTGTCAAAATCCAAGATGGCTGCCTGGCGGCCATCTTGTTAACCGATCCTCCCAAAATGCAATATGCACAACTAGGGCCCTAGGGGAACCTACATATATAATTTGAGAGAGATCCCTTCAGTACTTTCTGAGAAATAGCGGTAACAAACTTTAACTATCAAAATCCAAGATGGCTATCTGTCGGCCATCTTGTTGACCGATCGGTCCTAAAAGGCAATATGCACAACTAGGGCCCTAGAGGAACCTTCATATGAAATTTGAAAGAGACCCCTTCAGTTATTTCTGGGAAATAGCGGTAACAAACCTTAACTATCAAGATCGAAGATGGCGCCCTGGCGGCCATCTTGTTGACCGATCCGTCCCAAAATACATTATGCACAACTAAGGCCCTAGGGGAACCTACAAATGAAATTTGAGAGAGATTGCTTCAGTACTTTCTGAGAAATAGCAGTAACAAACTTCAATTGTCAAAATCAAAGATGGCTGCCTGGTGGCCATCTTGTTGACCGATTCGTTCCAAAATGCAATATGCACAACAAGGGCCATAGGGGAACCTACATATGAAATTTGAGAGAGATTGCTTCAGTACTTTCTGAGAAATAGCGGTAACAAACTTCAATTGTCAAAATCCAAGATGGCTGCCTGGCGGCCATCTTGTTGACCGATTCGTTCCAAAATGCAATAAATGCACAACTAGGGCCATAGGGGAACCTTCATATAAAATTTGAGAGAGATCCCTTCTGCACTTTCTGAGAAATAGCAATAACAAACTTTAACTATCAAAATCCAAGATGGCGGCCTGGCGCCCATCTTATTCACCGATTGGTCCCAAAATGCAATATGCACAACTAGGGCCCTAGAGGAAGCTACATATGAAATTTGAGGAAGATCCCTTCAGCCCTTTCGGAGAAATAGCAGTAACAAGAAATGTTAACAGACGGAAGGACGGCAATTGACAGATCAATCTTTTCTCTACTTTTCAAACTCAAACTACCAAAATCCAATCACTCTCAAACCGTAATATGCCCAACTAGGGCCCTAGGGGAACATACATATGAAATATGAGAATGATCCCTGCATTACTTTCTGAGAAAAAATGATAACAAACTTTATGAAATTTGAGAATGATCACTTCTGTACTCTCCGAGAAAAAGCGATAACAAACTTTAACTTTCAAAATTCAAGATGACTGCTGGTGGCCATCTTGTTGACTGATGGGTCCCAAAAAGCAATATGCACAACTAAGGCCTACATAAGAAACTTGAGAATGATCCCTGCAGGACTTTCTCAAACATCAATATCTCTAACTAAACTGATTGAAATTAAATTTCAGGGGAATTCACTCTAATCGCTCTCCACTAGGATATTGCTTTCGATGTCACAAGTCAGAAAGCACCAGTAATTTTCGATTGAAATATTGCGTTCGACAATATAGACATCGTTTATATGTTTTTGCATTGTATGTGTGTGATTATGCATTATCGGTGGACTGACGCGTGACTATGAGTCTAGGAAACAAGAGGCCCTTATAACGGTCATCTGACTACCTTGGCAATAGTAAAATTAATTTTATATGGTGTCACTTTGTCAGGACCATGTCAGGATCTTTTTCAATTTCTTTAAACAAATTTCATTTCAAACAAGAGGCCAAAGGGCCTTAACATGTAGGAAATTAATTAGATATAGTGTCATGGTAGCCATCTTCGATTTGGGATCAACCAGAGATGTAACAACACTTTGTCGGGACCATGTCAGGATCATTTCATGCATGTTTCAGCCAAATCGCACCAGTAGAACTTGAGAAGAAGTTCAAAATGTGTTTTAAAGATGGCGGCTGTGGCCATCTTGGATTTCGGATCGACCCGAAAAATAACAACTTTTTGTCGGGACCATGTCAGGATCATTTCAAGTGTTCGCATAGCTTGGTCTGTTTTTGATCCAGGTGATGTCTGACAGTATTGAGTCTAGTATAATAGCTTGTCTGTTATTTGTTGTATCCAGGTGAGGTGTCTTGACACAGTATAGGTCAGTATGATAGCTTTGTCTGTTATTTCGTTTGTATCCAGCGTGGAGGTGTCTTGACAGTATAGGTCCAGTATGATAGCTTGTCTGTTATTTGTTTGTATCCAGGTGAGCGTTCTTGACAGTAGAGTCAGGTCAGTGTGATAGCTTGTCTGTTATTTGTATGTTATCCAGGTGAGGTGTCTGACAGTATTGTGAGGCAGGTCCCAGTGTGATAGCTTGTCTGTTATTTGTTTTGTATCCAAAGTGAGGTTTCTTAACAGTTATGACAGTCAGTTATAATAGCTTGTGCTGTGATTTGTTTGTATCCAGGTGAGGTGTTCTTGACAGTATAGGTCCAGCTTATAGCCTGTCCTGTTATTTGTTTGATTCCAGGTGCAGCGTGTCTTGGGGAACAGTAATAGGTCAGGTATGATTAGCTTGTCTGTTATTTTTTTGTAATCCAGGCTGCAGGTGTCTTGACAGTATGAGTCAGGTCAGTGTGATAGCTTGTCTGTTATTCTGTTTGTATTCAGGTGAGGTGTCTTGACAGTATGAGTCCAGTATAAAGCTTGGTCTGTTTATTTGTTCTGTTTCCAGGTGAGTGTCTTGACCAGTATAGGTCAGTTGATGATAGCTTGTCTGTTATTGTTTGTATCCAGGTTGAGGTGTCTTGACAGTATGAGTCAGCTGTACAGTATGCTAGCTTGTCTTGTTATGTTTGTATCCAGGGATGGTGTCTTGACAGTATGGGTCAGCTATGATTAGCTTGTCTGTTATTTTTGTATCCAGGTGAGGTGTCTTGACAGTGGGTTCATTATTAAGCTTGTCTGCTTATTTGTTTTTGTAATCCAGGTGAGGTGTCTTGACAGTATGAGTCAGCGTCCAGTATGATAGCTTGTCTGTTATTTGTATGTATCCAAGGTGAGGTGCTTGACAGTACGAGTCAGGTCAGTGTGATAGCTTGTCCTGTTTATTGCTTTGGTATTCAACAGGTGAGGTGTCTTGACAGTATGAGTCCCAGTATAATAGCTTGTCTGTATCGTTTTTGTATCCAGGTGAGGGTCTGACCAGTATGGGTCCAGTATATAGCTTGTCTGTATTTGTTTGATCCAGGCTGAGGGTGTCTTGACAGTATGGGTCAGTATGATAGCTTGTCGTTATTGTTTGTATCCAAGGTGAGTGTCTGGACAGTAAATACGGTCAGTATGAAAGCTGTCTGTTATATCCTATCATCTATATGAGTCGGTCAGAAATGTGATACTTGTCTGTTAATTTGTTTGTAATCCAGGTGAGGGTCTTTGACAGTATGAAGTTCAGTATAATAGCTTGTCTGTTATTGTTTAGTATCCAGGTGAGGTGTCTTGACAGTATAAGGTCAGTATGATAGCTGTCTGTTATTGTTTGTATCCAGGCTGAGGTGACTTGACAGTATAGTCAGTATGATAGCTATGCTGTATTTGTTTGTACCAGGTGAGGAGATCTTGACAGTATGGAGTCAGGTCAAGTACAAAATATGTGTTGATAGCTTGCTCTTGTTATTTGTATGTATTCCATGGTGAGGTGTCTTGACAGTATGAGTCAGGTCAGTTGTGATAGCTTGTCTGTTATTTGTTTGTATCCAGGTGAGGTGTCTTGACAGTATGAGTCGAGTTATAAATAGCTTGTCTGTTATATGTTTGTATCCATGTTGAGTGTCTTGACAGTATAGGTCAGTATGAATAGCTTGTCTGTTATTTGTTTGTATCCAGGTGAGTGTCTTGACAGTATAGCGTCCCAGTATGATAGCATTGTCTGTTATTGTTTGTATCCAGGTGAAGGTGTCATAGACAGTATGAGTCTCAGATCATTGTGATAGCTGTCTGTTAATTTGTATGTATCCATGGTGAGGTGTCTTGGACAGTATGAGTACAGGTCAGTGTGTTAGCTTGTCTGTAATTTGTATGTATCCATCGTGAGGTGTCTTGTCAATGGTAAGTATGGAAAGCTTGTTGTTATATTTTTGATCCAAGGTGAGGTGTCTTTGACAGTATGAGGTCAGTCAGTATGATAAAGCTTGTTCGTTTATTTGTATGTATCCAGGTGAGGTTGTCTTGACAGATTCATAGGTCAGTTTAATGACTAGCTCTGTCTTTATTTCGTTGTATCCAGGTGAGGTGTCTTGACAGTTTGAGTCAAGGTCCAGTAGCATAGCTTGTCTGTTATTGATTTGATCTAGGTGAGGTGTCTTGACAGTATGATAGCTTGTCTGTTATGTTGTTTATCCAGTGAGGTGTCTGACAGTATAGGGTCAGTAGATAGCTTTTCTGTTATTTTGTTTGTATCCAGTGATGTCTGACAGTATTAGGCGTCAAGTATTGATAGCTTGTCTGCTTATTTGTTTGTATCCCAGGTGAGGGTCTTGACTAGTACGATCAGGTCAGTGTGATAGCTTGTCTGTTATTGTTGTATTCCAAGTAGGTGTTCTTGACAGTATGAATGTCAGTAATAATAGCTTGTCTGTTATATTGTTGTATCCAGGTGTGGTGTCTTGACAGCTAATAGGTCAGTATGATAGCTGTCTGTTATTTTGTTTGTATCCAGGTGAGGTGTCTTGACAGTATGAGTTAGGTCAGTATGATAGCTTGTCTTTATTGTTTGCTATCTAGGTGAGGTGTTCTTGACAGTATGAGTCAGGGGTCAGTTGATAGCACATTTAAAAGGCAGTTTCCGTATCACCACGCACGAAACACCAAAAGGTCCATCCAAAAATGGTAATCCTTTATTTCTATTTATTAACTAAAAAACTACATTTCACTATTTCTACCAATTCTTTATGTACTAAACAAGTACAATACTTGGCAGTGGACCAGTAAAATAACAAAAATACAATTAAAGAGAGCCCATTCACCCAATTACAAAAGTGTATAACAATAATGATTCCAAGGGTTTCCCCATTCGGTTGACTTGTAAACAGTAACATATTTATCAAAGCCTATGTTATAGCCCTTTAACTGTAGTATGCAAGCCCTCCCATACTAGATACAAACGCCATACAGCTTATCTAGAGACAACTTCCCGATACAACTTTTATCTAGATACAACTGCCATACAGCTTATCTAGATTACAACTCCCATTACAGCTTATCTAGATACAACTCCCATACAGCTTAATGAAGATACAACTGGCCATACACCTTATCTAGATACAATCCCAACAGCTTAATCTAGCATACAACTGCCATTTACAGCCTCTATCTAGATACAACTTGCCATACAAGCTATCTAGAAACAACTCCCATACAGCTTATCTAGAACAGCATACAACTCCCATACAGCTTTTCGTAGGATACAAAATCCCATACAGCTTATCTAGATACAACTCCCATTTACAAGCTTTATCTAGATACAAACTGCCATTACAGGCTTATCTAGAACAACTGCCAACAGCTATCTAGATAACAACTCCCATCAGCTATCTAGATACTAACTGCCATACAGCTATCTAGACACACCTCCCTTACAAAGCTAATCTAGATACAACTAGCCATACAGTTTATCCTAGATACAACTCTGATTACACTAATCTAAGATAAAACTCATGATACAGCTTATTAGATACAACCTCCATACAGACAATCTAGATACAAACTGCCGATACAGCTTATCTAGATACAAAACTGCCCATTTTACAGCTTAATCTAGATACAAACTCCATACATGCTTATCTAGATACTCCATTAAAGCTGATGTAAGATTCAAAGCTAAACACAGTGTAATTAGATAAACTTCACAAAAGGTAGCGTAATATTCACAGACTAATATTTCTTCGCTTGAAATTCATATGAAAATACAAGAGATCCAGAGAGATCTTGGCCGGCCACCAAAAAATTATTCTATGTCTGGCAACAGCACACTTAGCTCCCAATACATAATCGCATCTCACGAGCCCGCGCTTTCCGAGACTACCGAGGGTAACAAAACTTCAATTATCAAAATCCAAGACGACAGCCTGTCGGTCCGACTTGTCACCGATATGTCCCAAAATGCAATATCCACAACTAGACCACTAAGGGAACCTGCCACATTAAATCTGGAGATATCCCTTCATGCTTTCTGAAAAATCAGCAGTAACAAAATTCATTGTCAAATTCCAAAAGATGAACTACAGGTCGGCCATCTTGCTGACTTGACGGTCCCAAAATGCAATATGCCAACAACTATATTAAGGTCTAGGGAAACCTGTACAAACAAAAATTTGACAGATCCCTTCCAGTCTTTCGTGAGATAAGCAGCTCGTAACAAAACCATCACTTATCAATATCCAAAAGATGCAGCCTGTCAGCAACTGTTTCACCTGCATCGTTCACAAAATGCAAATGTGCACAACTTGTATCCCTCGTACTTTTCTGAGAGAATAGCGGTAAACTACAACTATCCAAATTCCAATGATGGCAGCCATCCTTTGAACCAAATCCGGTCCCAAAAAATGCTTGTCATGAAATGCATAACTAGAACCTCCTAGGGAAACCTACATAGAAATGAAACAATCCATTTCAGTACTCTTTCTTGAGAAATAGCGATAACAAGAATTGTTAGACGAACGGAATGGAAGGAACAGACCAAAGGACGAAAAAGCCATTTGAATACCAACAAAATCTGATGATGGTGGGCTAAAAATTAAAATACTAAAAACATTTAACTGTGTCCAAAAAAAAAAGTCCATTGCATTCAACCCTAGGGTTGTGATAACATTTAAGAATGAAACGACCACAAAATCATATCGTTTTTTAATTCGGTAACTCGTCAACTGAGCATGCCAAGGCCAATATCAGGTCTCTAAGCCTTAGAACAGGAAGTCAAAAATTAAAAACTGTTTTCTCATTTTGATTGTTTGTGCTTGAAGAAAGTCACGGCTCAGGGTCATTGGTTAGAACAAACCTGGAAACTACATTCCATCATGTTAGTTTTATTGGTTTTCAGAGATAACAAAGGGGAAAAAATACAAATAAAGAAAAACCTTCCAGGCATTTTTCGCCAAGTTAGGGCACATTAACTTTTAAAGGGACAGTTGCCAGACCAGACACCCCCACCACGCGGTTGAACTTGACAGACAGACACCCCACCATTGCTGTGAGCTGGACAGACGGACGCCCCACCAGTGTGAGCTATTTGGCCTCCGGACAGGTGATGCAACAAACTTTCCTAACATTCACCAACATTACCTGAACACATATGTAGAGATTCATATTATATATGAATTTGCATATCTAACCAACATACAACGCAAATGTCAATATTATCTAACAAACGAATTTTCTAATAACATACTATATAAATCTACAAAAATAATTTCCTATCATACAACATTATATTCCAGATATATATTTCTTAGAAATAGAAAAACAAAACTTCACGTACAAATTACTATGCATGCAAAGAAATCTATATATTATTTATATTAAAGAATCCTACAACAAAAATTTCACGTTACAAATTTACTATGCATCGCAAAAGAAATCTATATTATATTTATATTAAAAGGAATCCTACAACATTCTCCTGCTGACTATATCAGTCGATGTTGCAATTGTTCCACGAAGCCTCGCTTTCAAAGAGTAAGACAAATTTATAGAACTGGCTAAAAATTTCATCAGGGCCTTTTCCATATTTCAATGGTCAAAGGGCTGAAAACATTAAGCAGAACTTGACATTGTTTAGTCATGCTAAAGAAACTTTTGGGAAGGCCAATGAACATATTTAGACTGGTTTGTGCCCAACTATTCACTTTAACCTATAGATATGACTTGATTATTTAAAAATATAAGTAAAAACCACACAGGCATATCAACATAATGTTTAACCATAATACTGATTCAGTCTATCTAAATCCATAGTCATATCGTATCTGCTATCCATTTCATCCTAACAACATTACAATTAATCGAGCAGTGAAATTCATATTTCATCCCGACCCTTACAGTTATTTCAAGCGAGGATTCAACTAAAGTCTTTACAAACTGGTATGAACTACTTATTATAGACAAACTAAAAACTGTTGATTTTGGGACCTTATATCAATATGTGGCCTACTTAAATTAATTAAAACAAAGAAGCTCTGACTCGAATAGCATCATAATCATGTACCGATAGCAGGAAATTGGTAATCACAAAATGATTCATCCTAAAAAAAGAATAATAGTTATAAAATGTTTACCTTTTGTTGGGGATTTTTTTGTTGCTGTTGTTGTCGTCGTTGAAACAAATATTGTACTGATTTCAATTTGTAATATTTGGAATTCACAGAAAAATCTCCATTCCAACTTAACCGTGATTTCAACATCGTTCCTGATTCACCAAATTATTGCCTACCATAATAAATACCACCACCCATTTCCAAATTTCAATTTGTTTCTGGCCATTAGTGAGAAAAAAAGTTTCACATTTGTAATCTGCTGATTGTCCGAAGTTTAATTTAAATAATGTTTAATGAATAAAGAAATGCTTTTGACCAGGCCTGCCAACATGTCCTCTTTTTGTAAGGTTGATTTCTGACCGAGCAAAAAAACATCAGGATTGCACAGGAGTACCTCCCTTTTATACACCTATTCATCATACACGCTCATTATACCAGTAACATTCACCTAACAAAATAAAGTCAACTTAATCAAGCCAGGTTAAAAACTAATGCTTATTTAAACGTTTAACAATTTGTTCTGTCCACCTTCAAGATCCTACTTTAAAGCCTTTTTTATTCCTTGACCCACATCTTCGGGACTCTGGAAACTCAATTCCTTGGAGGGACCTTTTTTATAGACCTTGTCCAAACCAGGACTTCTGAAAGAAATAAAATATCAATATCATATATTATTTTCTCACATTAGCTAGCCAATTGTAGATAGAGTGTCCCATGAAAGACAGCTATGTAGATAAATCGATCTTACATAGTGTGACGTCACAATTGAAACAAGAGGCCCAGAGGGGCCTGTATCGCTCACCTGGTTTGAAATGCCAAGTATATGTTCTTTGAAATACAGTAGTTAATCTTGTTTCTATTTGTTAAAGGAATTTAATATTTACCTCTAAATCCACTTATTGGGCCCACCAACCCCTCCTGCCCCCCAGAGGGTCAGAGCCAAAGTCTGTTCTACTTCTCTCAAGGATGTTTATGGCCAAATTAGGTCACAATCCAAAGCAAAACTCTAGGACAAGTAGCGATTTTAATAGGATTTACCTCATTTCCCATATGGGCCCCGCCCCTCCTGCCCCTGGGGATCAGAGCCAAAATTTATAACAAAAGTTCTGTTCCCCTTCCCCCCAAGGATGTTTATAGCCAAATTTGGTTTACAAATCCATGCAGAACTCTAGGTAACAAGTAGCGATTTAAAGAATTTCCTCTATTTCCCTATTGGGCCCCGCCCCTCCTGCCCCCGAGTATGGGGTCAGAGCCAAAATTTTATACAAGGTCTGTTCCCCCTCCCCCGAGGATGTTTGTGGCTAATTTTGGTACAATCCATGCAGAAGTCTAGGACAAGTAGCGATCTTAAATGATTTTACCTCTATTTTTCCCTATTGGGCCCCGCCCCTCCTGCCCCCGGAGGGGCAGAGCCAAATTTTATAACAAGTTACTTTGTTCCCCTCCCCAAGGATGTTGTGTGGCCAAATTTGGTTTACATTCCATGCAGAAAACTTCTAGGACCAAGTAGCGATTTAAAGGAATTTACCTTCTATTTCCCCTATTTGGGCCCCGCCCCTCCCTGCCCCCGGTGGGTCAGAGCCCAAAAATTTTAACCAAGTCTGTTCCACACTCCCCCAAGGATGCCTTGTGGCCAAATTTGGTTACAATCATGCAGAAACTCTATGACTAGTAGCGATTAAAGGAAATGTTTGACGCTAAGGACGGACGAACGGACGCCCGCGCCATGACATAAGATCATTAGGCCCTTCAGGCCAGGTGAGCTAAAAACAAAAGATGACGTCATGTAAGCCAAGTTGACGTTTCATTTTTTCTTCTATTTCGATTTGATTTGTCCGATTATATTGACCATTTCATTTGTTTTTATTTGCATTTCCAAAACCGTTTTACCTAAGATTTCTTGTGTATTATTTTTCAATATAACTAAAACTTTGATGAGCTCTTTGGAATGGCGTTCTTATTTTTAAAATCGATCCGATTATTTAGAATTTTAAGATTTTGTCACAAAATGGCTGCCTCACCTTTCGTGCAAGTTTAATTTTAGTTACGAGCAATGTGAGGAAAATAACCTTTCATATGTAAATATATGTAAGGATAGAAACTATTCCACCATCGCGGTACAGGATTTTGGGTCGAAAACCTCTGACAAGCCCTCGTTCCGACCCAAAATCTGTACCCTCGGGGTGAATAGTTTCTATCCTACATATGTAACATATGAAAGAAGTCATATAAATCATAGATAGAAGTGGTGATTAGAATCTTAACTTTCCCCCAACTGATCAAGCACTCTCAACAAGTTGTTATTGAGTTCTAATCTCTCTCCCAAACCGATCAAGCACTCTGACTGATATTATCAAGTCTAAAACTCTCTTGCCAACTGATCAAGCACTTCTGACTGAGTTGATGACTAGAATCTAAACTGTCTCGCAATCAATAAAGCACTCTAACTGGGATTTAATTAGAGTCTTAACTCTCTCTCACTGATCAAGGTGCATCTCGACTGAGTTGTGGCTTGAGTCTAAAAACTCTCACTTAACTATCAACACTTTTGACTTAATGGTGATTAAGAGAGACTTAACTTTCTCACAAATTGACCCAAGCACTCTGACTGATTGATGATTACAGTCTAAACTCTCTCCCCAATTGATCAAGCATTCTGACCGAGTTGTTATTAGAGTCTAACTTCTCCCAAATGACCCAAAGCACACTATTTGAAGTTGTTATTATAGTCTAAACTCTCTCCCAAACGATTTCAAGCACTCTGACAGAGTGCGTGATTAGTCTAAACTACCCCCCCCAACCAATCAATGTTTATTTACCAGAATATCTTCTTTGAATAGAGTACATTCAAATGCTCCTCTCCTTGGTTTGTCAAAGTTGATATCCACTTGCAGACTCCCTCCAAAGGTTTCACGCAGGTCATCAGCTTAAATGGCGGAGAGCTCTGCGCTTTGTAAACCTGTCAGCGATTTGCTGAAAAATGATGATTTATTTATTGTAACGTGGAAGAGAAGTGGTCTGTTGTAGCGGCTAGCCAGTGCAACATAAAAGTCACAACATGAAGTAACCTGTGTCTGTTGACAAAGCTAAATGGAAATTCCCTGAAGCTGCATGCACAAAGGCTAAAACACAACTGTATCTAATGTATACGATTAAAACTTGCAATGTTTATTATTTGAATGCAAGAAATTGTAATTTAAAGGAAAACAAGCAAATTCCTGGAATTTCATCCCCGCTTTCAAGACATATTGTAGGTAAACATTATTGAGGTTAGGGTTTAACCTTGGTTTGAAACATGCCATGGCCAATCAAAACTTGGCTAAGCCCTTGAGGCATTTGACCTTTTACAAGGTTGAAAGAAAATCGGTTAATATATTATGGAGTATTGCAGGGAAAAATGGCCAGAAAAAATGGACTTTTTTTATTATTATTAAAATCAAAAAGGGTCATTAACTTGTTTAAATAAGGTCCGTCACAAACGTGGCAATCTAACTGGTTGAGCCTTAAGACATTTAACTTTGTACCAAGTTTGAAGAAAATCAGTTAATTATATATTACAGTTACTGTGGCAAGTAGCAGAAAATGATTTTTTTCCATTAAATCAAAGGGCCAATAACTCTGCTAATTAAGATCTGCCCAAAAATGAGGAGACTCAAACTAGTGCTAAGCCCTTATGCATTTAACTTTTTACCAAGTTTTACAATATTAGTTAAAGGTTTGTTAGTTATTTACACAGACAGAAACTGCAGAACAAGAGATCCCAGAGGGATTCTTGGCGCCCATCAAAAGAATGATCTACGTTCTGAGAAAGACAGGGGGATCTTTTCTCTGCTTGTTCAAACTTTTTACTACATCATTACTACAATGAAATTGAGAAAAGAACTTTTGAGAACTTTCTGAGATTATTATAACAGTAACAAACTTCACATTGTCACAATCAAAGATTGTCCACCTGTCCGCAATTCTTTATTGACCGATTGGTCCGAAAAATGCAACATGCACAACTAAGGTCCAGGGCGAACATACACATAAAATTTGAGACAAGATCGCTTCAGTACTTTCTTGAGAACATAGTGGTTAACAAACATCAATTATCCAAAAATCCAAGATGGTGGCCTGCGGCTATTCTTTGTTAATTGATTGGTTCCAACAAGAGATCCCAGAGGGATCTTAGGCGCCCCACCAAAAAGTAATGATCTACGCCTGAAATGGAAAAGAAGGAACTTTTTTCTGCTTTTCAAACTTTTTTTCAAACATAACAACATATATGAAATATGAAACAGGATCACTTCATCCTTTATTTAAGAAATAGCAGTAAACAAACATTTCAACTATCAAAATCCAAGATTGGCTAAATCTGTCGGCCATCTTGTTGACCAATCGTCCTTAAAATTGCAATATGCAACAACTAAGCCCTAGGGAACCTACAAATGAAATTGAAAGAGATCCCTTCTGTACTTTCTAGTTAGGTGGTTGATCATCGGATATTAATCGAATTGACGACTGTTAGAGCCTTCCGAATGTCGATATTAGTTCTTGTTCCCGTAACCGATTAATCGGATAAAGTTCAACCGAACGCATCCATGAATACTATTTTGGAACCGCCGACGAAGGGGGACTACTCTAAGCATTTAAACCATTTGCAAATTTGCGGCGCCATGTGGCCATGGTGACACCGCTCATTTCAGAGGTGTGTGCGCAGAGAAAGTCCCAACACTAAACAAAGTGCTGCTCTTTGGTGAAATAAAACTCCAACGTGACATTGGAAGATTAATGAAAATGAAATCTGAAAATTGTATCTGCAGTTAATCTACGAATGCGGGATTCAAACTTGAAAATGAGGTCAACACCTGAAGACTTGCAATTCTGGCAATGTATTTTGAGGTTCCGTATACAAAAGTTTAATTCTGCTGGATCAAAGGGGCCTCGGCAGAGCAGTTTACTGAGAAGGTATTCATCAACCAGTGAAAATTACAATTAAGAGAGAACCTTGAAGCTGAGGAGTCCCCCTGCAACTGAAGTACCATAGCTTCCATCTCTTACCAGACTATGCCTGAACAAAGGAGATTTCTAACTTATTCAAAGTACAGAACAAGCAGAAAGTGTTAGAAAACGTGAAAAAAATTGATTGAAAAAGAATAATAGAGACTAATGTACATTTCCAAAGAAGAAGAAATGTGTGCCTAGTGCAATAAGATCCATGGATACAGAAGAATGGCTTAGAGGATGTGATATATTTAGGTCCCTTCAAGAAAAACGATCCAAGAGTGAGGAAGAAAACTTTTGCAAAAAAAATTCATGTTATATCTTTTGCTCAAGGAATGTTCAAAAAAAGATGACATTCAACTGTTCTAGAGCGGGGTGGAAAAAAACAGTAATGTTTTTTCCCAAGACTGTCCGTAATAGCAAGGAGGATCCTTTTGTATCAGGCATCCATCAGTTTCTTCTGCAAGAGTGATTCCAGCTTGTGCTGGCGAGTTTAGTGTCGAAAAAACGCATCGTTGTAACCCCTGCAAATGTGGATTGTTCAATTCTTTCTTAACAAGAACATGTCATTCTGGGGATTAAGAATCAATAGATCCAATTTTAACTGTGCTTATATACCATTGATACTATTTTTGGTTGTTTCTGTGCCACTGTCTTGAATAGACTAACTTATTTTAGAGTTCTCTAACTCTTAATTAGACAATATGTCCTATATAAATGTGACCTTGGCTGCATTCCTTTCTTATTGGAAATCTAGCTACAGCGTAGTAGTGTTAAGTTTATTTCAGTATTTTTATACTTTTATACTTTGTGAGTTACTGGCTTTCTTGCAGATTAATCAGTGTGAAAACGTAAATGAAAGCAGAATTACAATACCTAATGTCAAGTTTGCACCATATAATCCTATTATTCAATGTATTAGCAAATCCAATGATTAAATAATGCTCATTATTATTGATTTATAATAGTGGATTACACTAAAGTAATATATTGCTTACTTAAATTATTACTATCAAGGTTAATTTATCAGTCATACATAGTAGAAGTTTACGAATAGTGCCATATTTTATAATACTTCAGTCACAGTAGTACTTCAGTACTCAAGACTTCTGATTCGTTCAATTTAAATTGATTGTTAGCTATTGATTGTTGACTCTTAAGTATGGCATTTTTCCTAATTTTTTCTTTTGTAGTTTGTTGTTTCTGTTATTTCGTTGTTTCCACCAAGTTTATTTTGATGGCAAAGTGATGCCTAATTGCTATTAGATGTTAATAAAATAAATGACCTTTACAACTGATTTGTATTTGTCTTGTTACTTCACTTACTTGGGATTTGTTGACAACTCTCTACACTGTTTGAACCCCAAGGTTATCTAATGCTAAAAGTACCTGGTAAATGAACATGCATCAACAACACTCACCATGCTTTCATGTTATGTTACAAAAAGCCAGAGGGTGACATACATAATAAGAAGAACCAATTGTAATAGAAGCAGTAAATAATCTACATGTGCAATATTGATATTATCAATTTAATTAGACATCAATGTATAACTATACATGCTGCAACACCAAGTTCACCAGGCATAATTTAGTAATTTCTAGTAAAAAAGTCATGCACAAAAAAGACAATAGTTTCAGAACGATTATAGGTCGGGAAAAGTCGCATTCTGGAAGCCACAAACGATTTTCAACCGATGATCGCATACAGTTTCAACCGATTTATTACATCAACTAGTTACTTTTGAGAAATAGTTGTAACAAACTTAAGCTTACAAAATCCAAAGTATGGCTGCCTGGTGGCCATCTTGTTGACCGATCATTCCCAAAATGCCAATATGCACAACCTAGGGCCCTAGGGAAAACCTACATGTGAAATTTAAGAGAGATTGCTTCAAAGTACTTTCTGAGAAAATAGATTGTAACAAACTTCTAACTGATCAAAATCCAAGATGGCTGCCTGGTGGCCATCTTGTTGGCCAATTCCCATAATTCCAAAATGCACAACAAGGGGCATTTAGGGGGAAACCTACATTTTATTATAAATTCAGTACTTTCTGAGAAATAGCGGTAACAAACTTCAATTTGTCAAAATCCAAGATGGCTGCCGCGGCCATCCTTGTTAACGATCCTCCCAAATTGCAATATATGACATAGGCCCCCTTAGGGGAAACCTACATATGATAATTTGAGAAGATCCCTTCAGTACTTTCTGAGGAAAATACGGTAACAAACTGTAACTATCAAAATCCCAAGATGGGCTATCTGTCGCCATCTTGTTAACGATCGGTCCTAAAAGGCAATATGCACAACTTAGGGCCCTAGAGGGAACCTTCATTATGGAAATTTGCAAGTAGACCCCTTTCAGTTATTTCTGGCGAAAATAGCGGTAACAAAACCTTAACTATCAAGATCGAAGATGGCGCCCTGTCGGCCATCTTGGTTACCGATCCGTCCCAAAATACATTATGCACAACTAAGGCCCTTAGGGAACTACATATGAAATTTGAAAGAGATCCCTTCTGTACTTTTCTGAGAAATAGTTGGTAACAAACTTTAACACTATCAAAATCCAAGATGGCTATCTGTGGCCATCTTGTTGACGATCTCCATCAAAAAGGCAATATGCCACCAACATAGGGCCCTAGAGGAACCTTCCATATGAAATTTGAGAGAGATCCTTCAGTACTTTCTGAGAAAATAGCAGTAACAAACTTTAACTTGTCAAGATCAAAGATGGGCTGCCTGGTGGCCATCTTGTTTGACCGATCCGTTCCAAAATAGCCAATATGCAACACTAAGGCCCTAGGGGGAACCTACAAATGAATTTGAAAGAGATTCCTTCAGTACTTTCTGAGGAAATAGTAGGGGGTAACAAACTTCAAATGTCAAAATCCAAGAAGCTGCTGGTGGCCACTTGTTGACCGAATCGTCCAAATGCCAATAATGCACCAAGTAGGGTCCATAGTGGGAAACCTGTATATGAAATTTGAGAAAAGCATCCCTTCTGCAACTTTTGAGAGGAAATAGCAATAACAAACTTCAACCTATCAAAATCCAAGGATGGCCGCAGTCTGGCGCCCATCTTGTTACCGATTGTCCCAAAAATGCAATATGCAAACTAGGAGGCCCTAGGAGGAAGCTACATATGAAATTTTTGAGAAAATTCTTCTTACACATTTTTGAGAAAAGCGGTAACAAACTTTAGACTATCAAAATCAAAGATGGCCGCCTGTCGACCATCTTGTTCACCGAATTGGTCCCAAAATAGCAATATGCACAACTCTAGGGTCCTAGGCGAACCTGTATATGCGCATTTTGAAAGAAAATCCCTTACTGTACTTTCTGAGAAATAGGGAACAATACTTTAACTATCAAAATCCAAGATGGCTGCCTGGTGCCATCTTGTTGACCGATCCATCCCCAAAATGCAAATATGCACAAGTAGGGTCTAGGAACCTGTATATTGAAATTTGAGAAAGAATCTCCTTCAGCACTTTTTTGAGAAATAGCTGGGTAAACCAAACTTCAACTATCAAAATCCAAGATGGCGGCTGTCGGCCATCTTTGTGGAACCGATCATCCCAAAATGCAATATGCAAAACAAGGTACCCTAGGTGAACCTATATATGAAATTTGAGAAAGATCTCTTCTACACATTTTGAGGAAATAGCTGTAACAAACTTTAACTATCAAAATCCAAGATTGGCCGCCTGTCTGACCATCTTGTTTCACCGATTGGTCCCAAAATGCAATATGCATCAACTAGGCGTCCTAGGGGAAACCTGTATATTGGGCATTTTGAAAGAAATCCCTTCTGCACTTTTTGAGAAATAACGGCTAACATAACTTCAACTTTATCCAAAAATCCAAGCTTATGGCCGACTTGTCGGCCATCTTGTGACCGATAATCGGTCCCCAAAAATGCAATATGCCACAACTATGGGTCTAGGGGAACCTACATATAAAATTTGAGAAAGATCCTTTCCAGCACTTTTCTGAGGAATAGCAGTAACAAGAATGTTAACAGACGGACGGGTATTATCGAACCGAAGACGGAACGGGTACGGACGTGACGGGACCACGGGACAAAAGGCGATTGAATAGCCCACCATCTGATGATGGTGGCTAAAAAAATTAAAGCATGT
>SAYR01015898.1:661041-721144 GCA_004382745.1 Argopecten irradians irradians
TGGGCAAGTTTCAGCCAAATTACACCGGTTAGAACTTGAGAAGAAGTTCAAAATGTGTTTCAAGATGGCGCTGTGGTGGCCCATCTTGGATTTTGCATCAACCCGGAAAAAATTATAAAACACTTTGTTAGACCATAATCAGGGATCAATTTCATGCAAGCTTAAGCCAAATCACAACGTTAGAAACTTGAGAAAAAGTTTTAAAATGTGTTTTCAAGATGGGCGGCTGTGGCGGCCATTTGTGGGTTTCGATCAACCTAAAATAGCAACACTTTGTCCAGAGGACCATGTCAGGATCATTCATGCAAGTTTCAGCTCAAATCGCACTAGTAGAACTTGAGAAGAAGTTCAAAATGTGTTTTAAGATGGCGCGTGGCGGCCATCTTGGATTTCGGATCGACCGAAAAATAACCAACTCTTTGTCTTGGACCATGTCAGGATCATTTCATGCAAGTTCAGTCAAATCGCAACTGGTAGAACTATGAGAAGAAATTTCAAAATGTGGTTTTCAAGATGGCGGCTGTGGCGGCATCTTTGCATTTCAGATCGACCCGCAAAATAAACAAACACTTTGTCAGGACCATGGTCAGGATCATTTCAGCAAGTTTCAGTCAAATGGCACCGTTAGAAACTTGAGAAGAAAGTTTCAAAAATGTGTGTGTTCAAGATGGCGGCTGGGCGGCCATCTTGCGATTTCGGATCGACGCCGCAAAATAAACAACACTTTTGTCGGGACCATGAACAGGATCATCATGCAAGTTTCAGTCAAATTCGCCACCGGTACTAACTTGAGAAGAAGTTCAAAATGTGTTTTTCAAGATGGCGGCCTGTGGCGGCGCATCTTGGATTTCGGATCGACCCGAAAATAACAACACTTTGTTGGAACCTACTGTCAGATCATTTCATGCAAAGTCTTCAGTCAAATCGCAGCCGGTTAGAACTTGAGAAGAAGTTCAAAATGTGTTTTTCAGATGGCGGCTTGTTGGCGGCCATCTTGCATTTCGGGATCGACCGAAAATAACAACACTTTGTGGGACCTGTCAGGATCATTTCATGCAAGTTTCAGTTCAAATTGCCAACCAGGTAGAACTTGAGAAGAAGTTCAAAAAATGTGTTTTCAGATCGCGGCGGGGTGGCGGCCATCTTGGATTTCGGCCCCCCCGAGTCGACCGAAAAATAACAACACTTTGTTGGACCATGTCCAGGATCATTTCATGCAAGTTTCAGCCAAATCACACCAGGAGAAACTTGAGAAGAAGTTCAAAAAATGTGTTTTTCAAGATGGCGGCTGTGGCGGCCATCTTGGATTTCGGATCGACCTGAAAAATAACAACAACTTTGTCTCGAGGCTATAGGGGACCTTCAGGTATCATTCATTGCAAGTTTCAGTCAAATCGCACCAGTAGAAACTTGAGAAAGATAGTTTCAAAATGTGTTTTCAAAGATGGGGCGTGGTTGGCCATCTGGATTTTCGGATCGACCTGAAAAATAACAAACACTTTGTTTGGACCAGGCAGGAGCATTTCATGCAAGTTTCCCAGTCAATATCCACCAGGTAGTAGAACTTGAGAAGAAGTTCAAAATGTGTTTTCATGATGGCGGCTTGCGGCCATCTTGGATTTCGATCGAAACCCGAAAAAAATAACAAACACTTTGTCGGGACCATGTCAGGATCAGTTCATGCAAGTTTCAGCCAAATCGCACCGGTTTAGACTTGAAAAGGAAGTTTCAAAATGTGTTTTCAAGATGGCGGCTTGTGGCGGCCATCTTGGATTTCGGATCGACACACCGAAAAATAACAACACTTTGTCGGGAACAATGTCAGGATCATTTCATGCAAGGTTCAGTCAAATCGCAACAGTAGAACTTGAAAGAAGTTCAAAAATGTGTTTTCAAGATGGCGGGTGGCGGCCATCTTGGGAGTTCGCGATCGACCCCGAAAATAACAACACTTGTCAGGACCATGTCAGATCATTTCATGCAAGTTTCAGTCAAATCGCACTGGTTTAGAACTTGCAGAAGAAGTCACAAATGTGTTTTCAAGATGGCGGCGTAGGCGGCCATCTTGGAATTTGGATCGAACCCGAAAATAACAACACTTTGTTTGACATGTCAGGATCATTTCATGGCAAAGTTTCAGTCAAATCGCCTTACCGGTAGAACTTGAGGAAGAAGTTCCAAATGTGTTTTCCAGATGGCGGCTGTGGCGGCATCTTGGATTTCGGATCGACCTGAAAAAATAACAAACACTTGTCGGGACCATGCAGATTCATTTTTCCTGCGTACAGTGTGCAAGTTTCAGTCAAATCGCACCAGAAGACTTGAGAAAGAAGTCAAAAGTTGTTATCAAGAGGCGGCTGTGGCGGGCCATCTTGGATTTGGATCGACCTGAAAAAATAAACACACTTTGTCCGGGAACACATGTCAGGATCAATTTCATGCAAGTTTCAGTCAATCGCACCAGTAGACAACTTTCGAGAAGAAGTTCAAAATGTGTTTCAAAGATGGCGGCTGTCGGTGGCCCTCTTGGATTTCGATCGACTGAAAAATTAACAACAACTTTGTTTGGACCATGTCAGGATCATTTTCATGGCAAGTTTCAGTCCAAATCGCACCAGTAGAACTTGAGAAGAAGTTCAAAATGTTGTTTTCAAGATGGCCGGGCTGTGGCGCCATCTTGCATTTCGGATCGACCCGAAAAAATAACAACCACTTTGCTGGGACCATGTCAGGATTCATTTCATTGCAAGTTTTTCAGTCAAATCGCACCCAGAGTAGAACTTTGGAAAGAAGTTCAAAATGGGTTTTCAAGATGGCGGCTGTGGCGGCCATCTTGGATTTCGGAATCGACCGAAAAATAACAACACTTTGTCGGGGACCATGTCGGATCATTCATGCAAGTTTCAGCCAAATCGCACCGATAGAACTTGAGAAGAAGTTCAAAATGTGTTTTTTCAAGATGGCGGCTGTGGCGGCCATCGTGGATTTCGGATCGACTCGAAAAATAAACAAACCACTTTGTCGGGGACCATGTCAGGATCATTTCATTGCAAGTTTCAGTTCAAATCGCAGCCAGCGAACTTGAGAAGAAGTTTCAAAATGTGTTTTCAAGATGGCGGCTGTGGTGGCCATCTTGGATTTCGGATCGATCCCGAAAAAAAACAACACTTTGTCAGGACCATGTCAGATCATTTTTTCATGCAATGTTTTCAGTCAAAATCGCAACTTGGTAGAACTTGAGAAGACGTTCCAAAATGTGCTTTCAAGATTGGCGGCTGTGGCGGCCATCTTGCATTTCAGATCGGACCGAAAAATACAACACTTTGTCAGACCATGTCAGGATCATTTTTCATGCAAGTTTCGCCAAATCGCACCGGTTAGAACTTGAGAGAAGTTCAAAATGTGAAAGTTAAAACGCACGGCGCACGGCGGCTATGAGCGGACGCGCACGGGCACGGGGACGATCGACGACGAAACATGCATGACCTATAGGTCATCCTGACCCTTCGCGGTCAGATGACCTAAAAAAAACAAATTGTTTGAGTATAAAGGAGAAAATATTAAAATCTGAATGTACAACATTCACTCACACTTCACACAGAGCTGCAAAAATCGAATTAAAGTGCTTATTGAAAGCATGAAATAAGAATTTTAAGTGTTTCCCACCTTATTGAAAACAATTTAGAGTTAGATTTTTGTATTGGTATATTCAATCTAACCTGAAAATAATATCAAATTCTCTTTTAAAACTTATTGACAGATGGGGATCATTAGTATATTTGAGGCTTATATATATGAAATTTAGGCCTAAAAGGAACTAAAAAATTTACATGTGCTAAATTTGTGACTTGAAAACCCAAATTTTATTCCGATATTGGTAAGCCTAAAGCAATTCCTGTCTTGGCTCAACCCTACAAGGAAAAATCTTCCCAAAAATTTGAGACAATACGGCATTCAACAAAAAAAAGATGCATTAAAGTTTGCAAAATTCCTTTGCAGAAGGAACAAGAGGAGAGTTTATTATTTTTTATTGTATATAAATATTTATTTGTAGATATTATTCCTATGTTTACCAATTCGTATTTGAAACCACCGAAGTTTATAATCAGAGGAAGATTTAAGTAAAATGGAGCATATGCCTTCTTTCCACCAGGAATGATCCGCCTGAAGATTCCCCAAGGATGTGTTGTTGGCCAAATTTATCACAATCCATAGCAGAACTCTGACAAGTAGCGATTTAATAGGATTTACCTCATTTCCCATATGGGCCCCGCCCCTCCTGCCCCTGGGGATCAGAGCCAAAATTTATAAAAAGTTCTTTCCCCTTCCCCCCAAGGATGTTTGTAGCCAAATTTGGTTACAAATCCCATGCAGAAACTCAGGACAAGTAGCGATTTATAGAATTTCCTCTATTTCCCCTATTGGACCCCGCCCCTCCTCCCTCGGTAGGGGTCAGAGCCAAAATTTTATAAAGTTCTGTTCCCCCTCCCCAGGATGTTTGTGGCCAATTTGGTTACAATCCATGTAGAAGTCTAGGACAAGTAGCGATCTTAAAGGATTTTACCCTATTTTTCCCTATTGGCCCCGCCCCTCCTGCCCCCGGAGGGGTCAGAGCCAAATTTTATAACAAGTTACTTGTTCCGCTCCCAAAGGAAGTTGTGTGGCCAAATTTGGTTTTACATTCCATGCAGAAACTTCTAGCAAGTAGGCGATTTAAAGGATTTACCTCTATTTCCCCATTGGGCCCCGCCCCTCCCTGCCCCCGGGGAACCAGAGCCCAAAATTTTTTAACCAAGTCTGTTCCCCTCCCCCAAGATGCCTTATGGCCAAATTTGGTTACATTCCATCAGAAACTCTTAAAACAAGTAGCGAATTTAAAGAAATTTACCTCTATTTCCTCTATTGGGCCCCGCTCCTCCTTGCCCCCGGGGGTGTTCAGAGCCAAAATTTATACAAGTTTTCTACTATGTTCCCCCTCCCAAAAGGATGTTTTGTGGCTAATTTTGGTTACAATCTATTGAGAACTCTACGACAAGTAGCGATTTAATGTTTCCGTAAGGTAGTTGCCCTTTAATCGAGGCGGGGTTAAAAATTCCAATATGGTGACTATCTTCCCTTTCTGTTTTATAGAAAATATCTGAATTTTCAATAATTTTTCAAATCTCGTATTTTCTGAAAAAAAAAAATCACATGACTGTTAAGCATATCCATCAGTCCATCCACTAAATACAAACAATAGGCCCAGAGGGCCTGTATCGCTCACCTGGTTTTTTTTTTTTAGTAATTATCACAAAAACTCTGACAATTAGAAAAATTAGCAAAATTGACTCCTAAAGTTTAATTTTGAATCACAACCATACAATGATACTATTGATACCATACAAATATGCTATCCAATACATAGGTTCAGAGACAAAGTAATTTATATGAAAATAGTAGCCTAATTGACCTTTTTGACCTCGCATCTATTGCCGTCTAAGGCCCGGGGGTCAGCCCTATCATTTGTACAATTTCAAATTCCAACCCCATAAGGATGCTACCATTGCAGGGGTGTACAATTCCACTAGCCCGACGTCCGGGGCTAGTGATTTTCAGGTCAGGGCTAGTGGCTTCAAGATCATTACTAGCCCGTGGGCTAGTGAAAATTTCTGTTAAAATCTATATTCACATTGAAATTTCAGTTGTAAATCAGCAGTTTAGCCTTTTATTGCCGTTCAGAATTCGACTAGCAGTAAATGTGTCGTCAAAACTGAAGCAAACAATGTCGTTGCATACCACAGGTGGTTCCCAAACGTAAATTACCTTCTTCATCTAGATGCATCAAACGTTTTGTTATGTAATTGATGCAAGTTAAGCGCTTGAGTGACCCAGATGGCCATGTGTTTGCCGAGGTTGCTGACAGCCGGGTTGAGTAGGGAACGGGAAAATCTAGATTTCTTGACTCTAGACAAGAATCAATTATGAAGTGACATTTTTATTATCTAGCATCATTATCATTTTAGTGTTATAAATTTGAGTATATGGGGGTTGGATTCAGAAAGAACTACTGCTGTGCGATGGATAGCGGATCATTTTGAAGTAATTAAAATACACAGTAAAATGTTGTCATGTACACTAGCAGATACATAGGTATGCTTAGTTAACACAGCTGACACAAATAAACCCACTGAATGTTTTTTTCAAAATAACTTTAATAGAGGTTTCATAATTATAGGTACAATATTTTTGCATATTTTTCATCTTATCTTTCGCATATTTTTATGATATATTGAAAACTTGTAAATGAAAATCAGCAGTGCTAATTAATAATCATTTACAAAATATTTTATAGTAAATTGTAAAATTGATTTTGTGTTTGTTCTTAAAATAAATCTATATGAAATTCAATAACAAATTGACATCATTTTATTCAAATACGAATGTATCATGCAAATGTTACTAGATAAAAAAACGTTTCCAATGCTCATAAAATTAGGGAAAATAAGTAAGTGTTCAGTAAAACAGTAATTTCAATTAAAGATTTTTTACAGAATTTTCATGAACAGTACTATGTACTAAATTCATCATACCTATAAAATGAAAACAGCAGATAATAAATACTGATTGTTCACTTTACATTTTCCTGCTAAGCTTTTAATATCAAAAAAGATTAACCTTTAATTAGAATACTGATTAGATGTCTATCTTTCTATATATAATGATAGTTTTTAAAGGGAAAGATCGTGAGTGAAATAAAGAACATAATTTCAAAATCTAAGTATTTTGGCATGCGATGGCATTGTTGTCATTATCAATATTCGGCTCAGAGGTGTTTTTACTAAATGAATACCTGGTAACCTGTGAATCAATCTGTGCGATATCTTTATTAGCGGACATCTGGTATTTAACCACCACTGTTAGACATGTACTTGTTCTGTAACATGTTTGTAAAAAATCCAGATCGAGTAAAATGAAACATATAACAAGAGATCCCAGAAGGGATCTTGGCGCCCCACCAAAGAATTGATTATGTCTGACAACCGAAAGAGGATTTTTCCCTTGTTTTCAAACTTTTACTACATTACTATATATGAAACTTGAGAAAGACCTCCTTTCAGTACGTTTCTGAGATATTGTAGCCAGTAACAAACCATGCTTGGATTTAAAAATCCAAGGATGGCTACCTGTCGATCATCTTGCTGACTCGGATAAGATTCGAGAAAGCACTAAGAATTCTTGTCCTGACTTCAGAACCTGCACAATGAAATTTGAGAAAGATCCCCATTCAGAACTGGTCCTGAGAAATAGCTGGGTAAGCAAAACTGTAACTATCTAAAATCCCAAAGATGGCCACACCGTTCTGCCATCTTGTGTAGACTAGACCGTGATAGGATTGCTCTCTCAAAAATGACATGATGATAGTGCACAACTAGGGTGCTCTAGGAGGAACCTCTAATTGTTGTGAAATTTTGTGAGATAGTTCCCGTCTACATTCTTGTCAGAAATCAAGCCGGATAACGAAACTTTAAAAGCCTCGTACAATAATCCAATGTTGGCAATGTGTTACCGCCCGTTTTGCCTACTTGTAGACCCGATTGTCCCAAAATGCTGGCTCTGTTCAGACAACCGGGTCTCATCTAAAGAGGGGATACATGAAATTTGTCAGAAAGCCCTTCCGGCAGATACTGGTTCTGAAGATGGAGTCTAAGGCACTTTTTGGAACAAGTTAGTCCAGAACCTATCGAAGATGCAAGCCTGTACGGCAGATGCGGTTGTTACGATTTAAATAATATGCCCAACAACAAGGGCTTGTGTTGTGAAAACTATATCTTCGAAATTAGATAGGTGGAGAAGGATGCTTTGGACTCTTGCACTTTAGTTAAAGTTCTGGAATAGGTACATTTAACCTTGGGGTCCAGGGAAAATGCCAACATTATGGCGACTGTCCCCATCTTGTTGTAGCGATCGATTGGTGGCGCCCAATAAGCACAACCTAGGGTGACCAGGAATGCAGAAAATCTTTCTGCCTTAGTAAATGTGAGTAAGATCTTGCACTGCGATCTTTATCGTACTCTGGGAGAAATTAGTCGAGCAGATACCCTGTTAAACATTACTATCAAAATCCAGAGGATGTGCGCCAGTCTCGGCCCACTTTCTGTTGAGCGATTTGTGGGTCCCGTTATACTATTTTATATGTGCTCAATTTGACAACTGGGCCGTATGGGATACCTACATTGTGATTGGAATGTCGTTTGATTCGAATCCCTTTCCAGTTTAATCTGATAAGATTTTGGGTGCTAAACTATATATTAGACAAAATTAGGCGCTTGAGACACGGCGCTTTGACGGCTGGATAAATTGCAATGCCTGGACTAAGGTCCTTGGGCTATTCAGTCAAAATTTTCAGAGTATTCTGTTGTAACCCCTGCATTTTGTGGGACAATTCAATGGTAGTGATCGTCCTTGTTTATGCTACAGCTTGGCTGTGTTATTAGTAATGAATGCATGGATTATAGTGCTATGTTTAGTTGCGAGAGTTTTTACATGGTAATATGCTAAATTGACCTCCTTTTGTACCCCACTCATTCAGGCCCTCCGCTGTCAGCCCATCATTTTGCGATAAATTTTGAATCCCAACCCTATAAGGATGTAACTCATTGCCAATTATGAGCGTCGCAATCCCACTGTTAAGTTGCCAGAGAATAAGTCATTTATATGAAATGACCCTTTTGACGGCCCACCTCTTCGACCCCGGCCCGCCGAGTCAGGCCCCATCATTTTGCAAAATATTTGAATCCACAACGCCTCATTATAGGAGTGTATACAGCCATGATAATAGAACGTATTTCCCAGTTAACGTGTTGCAGACAAGAAGTCATTTATATGTGAGAACTTGACCATTATTGTACCACGTTCCCTCTTCAGGCCCCTGGGGGTCAGTCCTATCATTTGTATCTCAATTTTTAATCCCCCCCTCATTTAGAAAATGCTACCTTCGATTATGAGTGATGTCTCATTGCTTGTTTCACGAGAAAGAAGTCGTTTAAATATGATGAAATAGCCGAATTGAACCCCTATGGACCCGCCCCTCAGGCCCCGCCGGGGTCCAGCCGCTATCATTCCTGTACAATTTTAAATCCCACACCGTATAACGACTACTACGCATTGCCTTATGAGTGCTGTCATGCTTGGGTTTCACGGGAAGAAGTTGTTGTATATGGAATAGCCCAAACTTGACCACTCTTGACCCCGCCCCTCAGGCCCCCGGGAGGTCAGCCCTATCATTTGTACAATTTCTAATCCCCCACCCTATAAATGATACTACCATTGGGATTATGATGCTGTCTCATGCTTGTTTCAGGGAAGAAGACGTTTATTATGGAAATAGCAATTGGACCACTTTTGACCCCGCCCCTCAAGGACCCGGGGGTCAGCCCCATCCATTTGTACAATTTTGAATTCCCCACCCTATAAGGATGCTACCATTGCATATGGGTGCTATCCCATGCTTGGTTTCAGAGTAATCCAATAATATTAAGATCTCGATATATGAGAAACTTCCTGATGTGCAATATTGAGATGCATCATGCCCAAACCCATACGAGTCTTCGCAAGTTCAGCCTCGAATTTAGCGGAACTTTGACGCTTAATTACGAAGTTGAAAAACTTACCAGAATGTCAAAAAACATGTATAGCGTGAATCAATAGTTATCCATGCAACACATACTGGTATAAAAAATAGGTATGACATAGCATTTAATCCACCGAATAATCACCACATTTAAGAGCTGACCCATAGCATCGCTGTATAATCTAGGTTAATTCCTATTCAAATTTTCGTCACTTCCGGTTTATCAAATTATAGTACGGTGGTATCAAAATGGAAAGATAATATTAATGGTGTGGTAACCAAGGGTTGTATATATGCACGGAAACAAGTATTTTTTATTAGTTCTGATTGATTCTGGAAATATTTAAATAAATTAATCATTTTAGTCGAAATACTGCCAAAATATTTCATAGATAATGATTACTTTACTTTCCATCACCATTCCGTAATTTGTAACAACCGAGTAAAAATGGCGACCAGGTAGACTTACAAATAGTGGTGGGGGGTATAGAAATGTTCTAAATTCGGTAAAACAGTGCAATAGTGACGCTGTTTTGAATTTTGGAAATTAACATTGATTTGGGATAATTCTTTCAGGATACAAAAGGTTAGTGTAAACACCACTTGAAAATTTGAATTTATATCGAGCCCATTTCTGTGCCGTGTGAATCCTGCTGCCGCGATTGTTAGAGGTAGACACGACGTAATGAATCAAAAGTGTTCTCGTCGTCTTATACCTCTAACATTGTTGGAGTAGGGGTTTTTTTCAGGAAAGAAGTCGTTTATATTGGAAATAGCCAAATTGACCCCTTTTGGCCACGCCCCTAAAAGGCCCCCGGGGGTCAGCCCCATTCATTTTGTACCAAATTTTGCAGATTCCTACCCTATAAGGATGCTACCATTGCATTATGGGTGCTATCCCATGCTTGGTTTCAGAGTAATCCAATAATATTAGATCTCGATATTGAGAAACTTCTGATGTGCAATATTGAGATCTAATGCCCGAACCCTATACGAGTCTTCGCAAGTTCAGCCCTCGAATTTGAGCGGAACTTTGACGCTTAATTACGAAGTGAAAAACTTACCAGAATGTCAAAAAACATGTATAGCGTGAATCAATAGTTATCCATGAACACATACTGGTATAAAAATAGGTATGACATAGCATTAATCCACCGAATAATCACACATTTAAGAGCTGACCCATAGCATCGCTGTATAATCTAGGTTAATTCCTATTCAAATTTTCGTCACTTCCGGTTTATCAAATTATAGTACGGTGTATCAAATGGAAAGATAATATTAATGGTGGTAACCAAGGTTGTATATATGCACGGAAACAAGTATTTTTTATTAGTTCTGATTGATTCTGGAAATATTTAAATAAATTAATTCATTTTAGTCGAAATACTGCAAAATATTTCATAGATAATGATACTTTTACTTTCCATCACCATTCCGTAATTTGTAACAACCGAGTAAAAATGGCGACCAGGTAGACTTACAAATAGTGGTGGGGGTATAGAAATGTCTAAATTCGGTAAAACAGTGCAATAGTGACGTTTTGAATTTTGGATTTAACATGATTTGGGATAATTCTTTCAGGATACAAAAGGTTAGTGTAAACACCACTTGAAATTTTGAATTTATATCGAGCCCATTTCTGTGCCGTGTGAATCCTGCCTCGATTGTTAGAGGTTAGACACGACGTAATGATCAAAAGTGTCTCGTCGTTCTATACCTCTAACATTGTTGGAGTAGGTTTCTGAGAAGAAGTCGTTTATATGGAAATAGCCAAATTGACCCCTTTTGGCCACGCCCCTAAAAGGCCCCCGGGGGGTCAGCCCCATCATTTGTACAATTTTGAATTCCTACCCTATAAGGATGCTACCATTGCAGTATGGGTGCTATCCCATGCTTGGTTTCAGAGAAGAAGTGTTTTATATGGAAATAGCCAAATTGACCCCTTTTGGCCCCGCCCCTCAGACCCCTAGGGAGTCAGCCCCATCATTTGTACAATTTTCAGTTAGTAGCCCATAAGGATGCTACCAGTCAAATTTTGTTGAAATCCAACCAGTGGTTATGGAGAAGAAGTCGATTGTTGATGGACGACGGACGACGGACGCTGCGGTATCCCATAAGCTCACCTCGGTCCTTCGGACCAGTTGAGCTAAAAATGTTGTGATACAAGATACAAGATACAAGAAACTTTATTTAGTGTCGAATATATAAAACATGGTAACATAAGCTCGTTCGAGCTTGTATTTCGACAAAACAAAGTATATTGTATATATAACAGAAATTAAAACTAAAGCATCACAGTTGTCAGTAATTATAAGTACAGGCACTACATAAGCTATCACAGAATTTTTTACAAATTTATATTAAAAGGGGTGACAAAACAAGCAACAAAGCAAACCAAAATAAAAATAAAATAAAGACATAAAGACATGTGTTACACCACAGGATGCAGGGAGACATTAAGAACAAAGTTTACACTTACAGTCCGGGCCGTCCCACTTACGTAGCAGCCTCCGAAACTCTGCATAGTTTTCAACCTTACGCAGGTCATTTGGGAGGCTGTTCCATATGCGGGACGCCTCGTACCTGAATGATTTCTTACCATACCTGGTGGTGTTAACTCTGGGTAGGTTTGCTTTGTTTTCAGATCTGAAATTATAAGTGTTTTCTTGTTTTTTAATAAGGTGACGTATGTAGTCAGGAGCAATATTGTTAAAAATTTTAAAAACCTCACAGGCCATCATTTTCATCCTGTGGACATGTAAAAAAGACAAATTTGATCCGGCTAGCAGTTCTTTAAGGTTAGAGGTGTGGTCATTATGAATGAATCGCAAGCCCCTCTCTTGCACTCGTTCGATTTTTCTAGTTGCAGAAATACTGCAGAAATGCCAAATAAGGGGACAATAGTCAAAGTTTGATAAAACAAAACATTTGTAAATTAAAATTTTTAGATTATAATCCAAGTAGGCTAACTTAGATAACAAAAATGTAAAGAACAAAGCAAATTGGCAAAATATCCACTACCCCGTGTTACTTTGCCTCAACATGTGAACCGAGTATCGCTATACCGACTCGCAACTACGACATTTAAAAAATACAAACCCGCTAGCTTGACCAATGTACGTCGCTTATGGGTTACTGGATTAGATTATCGGCCCTCATCCATCATACGATCAGCCCTACTGGTTGTCATACAAGTAAATGCATAATTAACAACAGCAAAACAATATAATTATCTTAGGTATTAAGGAATAGGTTAATTATATACCAATGTTCGATCACGATTCTCATCCGAACACCATTCGTTTATCAGCAGTGCTGGTCTTGGTTTTCTTTCGACGGAGAGATTTCGTCGGCAGCAGTAACGTTAGTTTGGTCCCCTCTTCTTTCGAGCAGGCATGATCAAAACCCGTTTTTGCGCTAAAAATATGTTGCAGAACTTTCGTCTAACTTGCAGGCAGATGAACCGCGTCAGTTCTCAACATGTCATTTTTTTTAAATAAAGATATTTGTCTTAATGTTGATTTAGGTTACACTTCCAGACACTGGTAAAAGATCCTTTCGAAGCCTCGTTATTTTTCTTTGACGTTCAATCCAAAATACCGAAAAGTTCCGAATTTTATTTGGCCACATGACCAAAAAGTGCGGGAAAATCTAAGAGGCAACCAAAGGGAAGCTCTTTAACTGATATTTACAATTTTCTGTCGTAATAGTATGTATCCCAATTATATATAAATCTCTGGTAAGACCAATGATTTATAAGTGATCTACTACATGTACACTGTACACGTACGTAATTTTGTACGTCGACTTGGTAGGTAATTAAATAAAATAATCTGAACTCTTCAGAGACGGTTTACCTGGAGCACTGAGTTATCATAAAATCGCCCTGCCAAAAGAAACAAACACTTTCACTTATTTAGATTAACTTTAATAATAAAATTTTAATGAACAAAATTAACTGTACAAGAAACAAACAAGTTTAGTGTGTAAGCTTAAATGTGCCCGTAGTGGGGCCCAATAAAGCTATAGGCTATATATAGGCTATATATAGCCTATCTTTACTTGGAATTTTCCAGTTGTGAGCTTTCGTTTATATCGTTGGAATGGTTTGACCGTTTGTAATTATTTCGACATTACAAATATAAATATAATCCTGATAATGCAAGTTTTCATAAAGACCTGCTTTGTGTATGAGGACTTTGTGAAAACTCTTCTAAAACAAGCAATATAGAATCACCAAGTCTGTCATTAAATAAAAGCTTACAATATATCATCATAAGTTTAATGGGTACAACCGTATAAACAAAAATGACCCGGGGTACCTTAAACTTGGAAAAAAACCCTCATTACTCGAAAAGTAGTGTGGACCAGATATCAACATATTTTTCATAAGGTAAGTGTTACATGTTTTAGGAAATAATAGGAAGTCAATATTTACGTACCGTTTGATATACGCTGTCTTTTGTCACATATTGTCACCTGATATTCACCACAGGGACCTGAGAATTACATATGTAGTTACAGCCCATATAATATAGAGACTCGCGGAGAGTGGCGTATCACAATGTCTTATTAGCAATCTCATGGAATGTAGGAAAGGGACCCGTGAGTAAATTAGGTAACAAAGACGTCTTTTTTAATGTCGTCGAACGTTATATGATATTATTTGTTTATACCCAAGGGAAAGTGGTATTGATGGCGGTGTAGTAATATTCTACAAATTTTGTTTATCAAATAGAATATCTGTCGTAGAAAACATTTATGATCTAGTATATAATATGGATAAAAAAAATGACGATTTTAACGATAGATACATGTAGATACATAGCATTTTGTTATTTCCCTGTGTAACAGTGTATTTTATGAGAATGATTAAGTAAGAGATATTGATTTGTTTCAAATCCTACAAGATTCTTTAATTAGATATGGTGATCTAGGCAAAGTTTATATTACTAAATGCACGGACTGGTTGTAGATTTGATATGATAGCAAATGATACTTTAGCTATAAATACTAACCAACCCGCTGACTAAGTTTCTGATGATATATGCGATATTGTTGAACGTAAAATATGGATAAAACAGTTGATTCTCTCGGTAGAAAATTATTGTCATTCTGTAAAAAATTCTGGTTTTAGAATAATGAAAGGATGACATCCCTGTGACCGAGAGGGAAGTTTTACATTTTTTAGTACGAATGGTACTAGCCTTTAATTATTGATTATCTACTGGTCGAGAATAATAATTTTCATGACATACAATGTAGTTGAGTTTAAGTCTGGAAATTTAAACCTGGTTGATATTGAAACAGCGTGATTTATGTTTACCGTTGTGTTATGTTTTAACTTGTAATTTACAAAAATCTGATGAATGTCAGAGGAAAAAATCAGCATTGAAAGAAGATAAACCTTGTAAGCAAAAGTATAAAGAATACAAAAGAGCCTTGTACAATTTTAATATTGAGAAAAGTGACAGTAATCATAAAACACTTACAGAGAAAAAGAGATAAGACAAGTGATAAGACAATGAAGATCTAAGTGAATCATTTAATAAATCCATATTTTGCATAAGATTTTGACTCATCTCATTAGAAAAAGTATAAAGTAAGACTTAAAAGAGAATATCAGCGACATGAAGGTGATATAATGGAATATTTAAGAAAACACAATCCAAAACATTTTTACAATTTCTTCAATCTGCATAAATAAATCAAAGACTTCGATGAACTTTCAATTGATGATTTCTTCCTCCAAAGATCCTTTAAAGATCTCGCGGGTTCATGTAACCTTGATGGGGATCAATGTACCAACTTTATGATAACAATTTGTCCTGTGTGTTTAATGAATTGGATAAGGATATTACTGAACAAGAAGTATTATTTTCTATACGCAAATCAAAAAGAAACAAAAGTTGTGGTGTTGACATAATACTTAAATTGTTAATGAACTTTTCCTTGATTATAAGGATACACTTGCTCCATTTTTGGTCAAGCTTTTCAACACCATTTGTCTGGTATACTGGTTCTATCACACCTGTATTTAAGAAAGACGATACGGAAAATATTAATAACTACAGAGGAATTGCTCTTGTTAGCTGTACGGGTAAACTTTTTACATCCATATTGAATGAACGTTTAGTAAAGTGGAGTACTGTAAATGATATAACAGATGCTCAATTTGGCTTCAAGCCTTTCTATGAGTGTTACAAAGTTACAAATAATTCAATCATTATATAGCTCGGTAAAATCTTGTGTTAAACATAACGGTTATTATACAGACCCCCCCCTTCCCCAATGTAGTCGGTCTCTACCAAGGAGAAATTCTCTTCTCGATTTTGTACTCATTATCTGTAAATGATTGTGAAATGCACTTTATTAGTGAATACTGTCCGTCAATTGATCTTAATTTGATTAGTATATTTCTTTTAATGTATACCGAATATACAGTGCTATTTGCTGAAACATCCGATCAATTACAGCAAATATTAGATGCTCTGAAGCCTTTCAATAATAAGCATAGTCAAGTGCATGGAATTAATCAGGATCTATATGCAGATTATAAATGAGAAGTGCATTAATATTTTGGTTTCCTGATGAAACCATTTTTCAAATCAAATTTCAATTGTATTGGGAAATCAAACAGGTTTCTGGAACACTGCTTATTTTACTTTAACATAATTTTTTTGTATCACAAAGGTGTTCTCCAGGGCTACATTCTGTAACAACTTTCATTTCTTCTGACCATAGATCGTTGATATTGATGGTTTTATAACACTGTTTCTTGGGGATGCTCTACTGAAACAGTTATTATCTTAATGGGATCGTCCAGATCATACACACAACACAATGTTGGTTCCATTTAGATTTATTGACATATTTTTACTACACTTATACAACATCCTTGTACATATTGTTTAACAGGAAACATTTTCCTTTTGTCTCTCTATTTCTTGGTTCATTCTTTTTGAGTTCTACCCCTCAACTATCTCGGTCTCTCTGTCCATTTTTAACCATCAACGTCAGACTCTAACGTTCAACTCTTCATTCTAATCATCATCTATCTGCATCTTTGACATGCCAACCTTTACAACTACAACCTATATTCTAAAACAATCCATTTTTTTTCTTAGTTTGTAGAAAAATCATAAAAAACATTATGGGACTTCGATTGAATCAGAACTCAGGTGACAGTGGATTTTGTTTCTTGTTTGCAGAATGGCAGAGAATATCAAACTAAAACAGGAAGAAACTGGACACTCATTTAGTTCGACCAGACAAGATGACCAAGGAGAATACATACCTCAAGTTGGAACAGCAACCAATACGGAGAATGGCCAACATGATATGGCCTCATCGCATGGGAATGGTTGTTTTTCTTATGGTCTTGGTGCAACTGCTGCAGAACCTTCTGAAGATCAGCCAGAAAGCTACTTTCAGATATTAAAGAGCCAAGCCAGTAGTAGATCAGAATCTGATTATGTTATAGATATGAAAGGAATAAACCAGTCGACACCATACGTAGATCAACTAGAACCAAAAGGTAGCATGTGTTTAGTTCACATCATTCAGGTGGAATATATTATCTAGTTAATTCTGAAAATAATTTTATATTAAGCCAACTATCATCAGATGTGGGGGGCTTTTGAAATCACTGATGAATTTAGGTGACAACTGCTGCGCTAAGCATTCAAAGGTCACTATAGCCTATATATAACGGTACAAATGTGTCATATATGTCAGGTGATCTTTTAGACTGTCCCAGGAGCCTGTTGTATTTTAGACTGAATTTACAGTAAGTGACTATCTTGCATTTTGTCAATAAATCTAAATAAGGCTTTCAACACAAATAGCTGCAACTTCCTTCACAGAACAATATTTTTCCCTCAGTATTGGGGTATGGCTACGAAGGGGTAAATAAACTGTCATTCTGTGATTCTTGAATTCCCACAGTCAGATAAGTTTAATTCAAATCATTTAGGGCCCGGCACCATAAAACTTTCTCATACAGGTTTTTACTCAAATCTGTGTAAAATCATATACCTGAGTGAAAAATCTGTCTGAGAATAGTTTAATGGTGCCGGGCCCAGATTGTACTGTAAAACAACTTATTTTCACGGCGACTTCATTTTGCGTTTCTTGGAATAACGACAATATAATTATAATATAATGTCCTCACGATCGAAATCTACTTGGTTCTGCTTCACCTGCATGATTTGACACATTTTTGTGGCAATGTATTTTTCACCATTTCTTTTCCCAAGCAAAATATACAATTTTACAGTAGATGATTATTTAAAGATGCTCCACCGCTGACATAGCATAAATGATATTCATCAATTGAACGATAATTGGTGTTTAATCGTGTATATATATGTCTAATGAACACAAAAAATAATACAAAATAATTTATTTTGCCCTTGGTGCATGAGCAATCAGTACTTTATTCAATATAGGATATAGTGTCACGGAATTTTTTCGGGATGCAATTAATTATTTTTTATATTTTCAACTTGAAGTAAACTTAGAAGCTCAAACTTTTCACTGGCGGTAATGGTGTAAATTAAGTAACTTTTGTCACTGAAGAAAAATACTAAATCGTCTGCTCCTGTTTTTAAAAGTGATTTTTTTTTTATAATTATTTTATTTTTCCAAAGCATTTTTACAAATACAAAACAAAAGATTATCATCACTCATCATCTGCCACATCAGTTTCATTCACCATCATCATCATAATCTGATGCATCAGCTTCATTCATCATCATCATCATCTTCATCACCATTCATCATCATCACCATCACCATTCATCATCATCACCATCACCATTCATCATCATCACCATTCATCATCATCATCATCATTCATCATCATCACCATCACCATTCATCGTCATCATCATAATCATCATCATCACCATCACCATTAATCATCATTATCACCATTCATCATCATCATCATCACCATTCATCGCCATTCATCATCATCATCACCATTCATCATCACCATTCATCATCATCATCATCATCATAACCATTATCATCTTCACCAGCACCATCACCATTCATCATCATCATCATCATCATCTTCAGCAGCAACATTCCTAATAGTCATCGTTATTACCATTCTTAAATCATAATCATCATCACCATCATTATCATTTACAGTCACAGTTTCATACACAATCATCATTGTCTGATGCATCAGCTTCATTCATCTACATCATTATTGTTCATCATCATTCATCATCATCTGCAGTAGCAGCTTCTTTTTACGAACATGGTCCTCACTCCCACATCCACACAGACACACGTACGCCACACACGCCTACATACACCCCCTCGCACGCAAGTTCTTACACAAGCACTCTAAGGAAAAGGGTATGATACATATTGGAGAAGGAGAGAAAGAGGGAGGGAGATCGAGAGAGAGAGAGATAGAGAGAGAGAGAGGACTAGAGATCGAAACAAGATTTATGTGGTGTTATAAACTCCAGGAGCTCAATGAAGGATAACTAATTTATGTACATGGTAAAAAAGTTATAGTACATGATACATAGTTACATGTATATATTGCCATCACATGACTATCATAGATTGTCGCATTAAATAAAGAAACATACAAATAGTTAACTAGTCAGCTAAATCAATAAGTTTTTCCCATTTTCTCCATTCATTTTCACATTTCCGCTGAGCACCTCCACCTTTACTATTGGCAATATGTTTTTGAGAAATGTAATGTTCTTTAATTAAGTTGAGTAGAGCAAGTGGAAATTTTATGCAAACATCTGTTTTTGTATATGTAATACTTAATAATAATCAAAATTTCATTGTCTACTCTATTTATAGTATGATATCTATTTTGTAAAAACAAACCAAAAAGAAAGCTTTGTTTATTGTATTGAAACGGGATATAGAGTGCATCCAGGAATGTCTCTACGCTTTGCAAAAATCTCTGAGTTTCTATGCATTCCCAAAGAATATGGACAATGGTTTCTCTTTCAAGATTGCACAAGTTACATATTGGATTATTGGCTAATCCTACTTTACATAAAAACGTGTTTGTTGTTAAAATATTTTGTACTATCCTATACTGAAACCATTGTAGTTTTGTGTTTTTAGTAACCTTGAAAGGATTATTATATATGTTGACCCAATTTAGTTCAATATCTTCAAATAGATCATCCCATTTTCTTCTACCAGTTGAAATGAGATTATTTTTAACCATAATATTATAAAAAATCTTTTGTCCCATTTAAATTTTTCATAAAAAGTAAGATATTACTAGGGATAATTGGATAGACTATTTCATGGTTCATATTTACAACATTAAGTCTCGTTAAAAGTCTTTTGATAGATGAGATTATACCCTGAAATTGAAGGAAATTTATATTGATATTATACACATGCATGAATTCTTGATATGTATAGAAAGAACATGTAGTGGGATCTTTTACTAAATCATTAATTATTGTTACACCTCTATCATACCAGGACTTATAAAAAACTACCTTTCCTCCAATAGTTATATCTTTATTATACCATAATGGCTTTGTCTGTGTACATGATAATATATCTATTTTTTCTCTCAGCCCCTCTACGTCATTGAATTTTTTCCATGCTTTAAAAACATCTTTCCAGAAATTATGCCTGCAATGTGACCTACATTCCTCAATATACTCACTACCGCATATTGATAACTTTTGCAAATCAGTATGTGATTTAAAAATAATTTGCCACTTGCATGTCTTTTTTAAAAGCCGGTTTACCTAAGTAAGTTTCAAAGAATCAATAAATAGTTTTACATTTACCATTTTTAGACCGCCTTCATTAAAATTTTGCACCAAGACATCCCTCTTTATTTTATCTACCGTACTGTTCCATAGAAAGTTAAACAGGATAGTGTTAAGTTCTTGAAGAAATTTTTCATTAGGATTTGGTAATGAAATAAATAAGTGAATAAATTGAGACAAGAAAAGAGACTTAATTAGGGTTATTCTGCCAATGGGTGTGAGAATTCTTTTGCTCCATGTCTTTATTGGTGCTTTAAGTTTAATTAACTTCTTATCGAAATTTAATTTTGGAATCTCATGCATGTTCACACTAAATTCAATTCCAAGCAGTGTAAATTTAGTTTTACCCCATTGTAAATTTAACTCCGGTAAAAAGGTATCACCACTATAACTTTTGCTCCCTATCCAAATGACCTGTGTTTTATCAACATTAAGTTTTAACCCAGAGATTTTTGCAAAGGAGTTCAACTCACAAATAGATTCCTTTAACGATACTTCTGAACCATTTAGTATAAGTGTGGTATCATCAGCATATTGGGAAATAAGAATGGGAAAACCTTCTACATCTATACCCTTAATCTTCTTGTTATTTCTTATCCTGATACCTAGAATTTCAACACACAGAATAAAGATGTATGGAGCGATTGGGTCCCCTTGACGGCAGCCTCTTCTGATGTGGAGAAAAGAAGATAGATTCCCCCCTGGTTCACAGCAGCAATAATATTAATGTTAAACAATTTAACCCATTTTTGAATATCTGGACCAAAATTGAAATATTTCAAAACTTTATTAACAAATTTCCAAGACACAGAATCAAAGGCCTTTTCAAAATCTAACATGAGTAACATACCTGGGATATTTTTTTCTTGAGCATATTGCATGATATCGTAGACAAGTCTGGTATTTTCTCCAATATAGCGACCAGTAAGAAATATCTAGAACTTTTTTAATCCTGCTTGCTATACATCCTGAAGCTATTTTATATACAATATTTAAAAGAGTAATAGGACGCCAGTTTTTCAAAAATTGCCTGGGTTTATCTCCCTTAGGAATACATGTGATTACACCTTCTCTTTGAGTTACAGACAACATTCCCTTTATATATCCAAAATTTATAGATCTAACTATGAAAACCCCTAACTGCTTCCAGAAACATTTAAAAAATTCCGCAGTGAAACCATCTGTGCCCGAACTTTTATTGTTTTTCATATTTTTCAGAGTTTTAGCTGCCTCATCTAAAGAAATCATCCCTTCCAAACTTCTAGCCTCGTTATTATCTAATTTTGCAACATCATACATACCTAAACAATCTAATAATAAAAGTGAAAAAATACCATTTGTCAGCGGTGGAGCATCTTTAAATTAAATTATGTAATACATGATATATGTGCCTTGTGTATCATTAATTGTGAACTTTTCATTTTGTAGGTGTTCCTAGTGAAGGGTTTCTCTACGAGTTTGATAAATGCATCTTTTTAGAGAAAACCTGCAACTTAGACCAGTTGTTGAATGGACTGTACTTGATTAACCAGTTTCCACTTATAAAGAAAGGATTGAAAACACTGGCGAAAAGATTCCCGGTACAATATGAAGTAAGTTCTGTTTCTTTCATCGCTTATTACTAGCCCATTCTATATAGGAAATACTATATAAAATGAAATTTTTGTTGTGTAGAATCGCTGGTCGAAATTTTAATGAAATGCTCGCATCCTTATGGGGTGGTGACTCAAAATTGTACAAATGATCGTGCTGACCCCCGAGGGCCTCAGATATCTTTGTCCGTCGAGAACTCCTCCTAAACTACTTGACAGATTTTGATAAAAGAGGTATGGTCACTTTCCGCCTGCCACGACCTAGGCCGCGCACAGCTCTTTCTCGAGCTAAAATAAACTACAGGTAAAATGTCACATGACGTATTATGGATCTCCTATATCCACAATAGATTGACATTAGATATTAGTCTATTTCATTGTTCGCATAATAAACGGCTTTTACTTGATCGGTGCAAAATTAAGTGTACTAATTATAATTACTAATCCATACTGACTTTCCGTATATTATACCAGGGTTGATGTGACACAATGAATGTGTATCGTTTATTACAGAAACATATATAAGGACATTTTTTCGGCTATTTTTTAATTATCTTTATTTGTGGTTTTGTTTATATTTATCACAAGTTATTCAAAATATCTGTGTGATATCTATTGATGACGAGTCCATCGGACGACCGTTTTTTTTTGGGGGGGAATAGGATTAAAGTATTATTTTACTACATTCAATAAAATCAGCCACAGTAAAAGTCGGACCTCCTATGTGCTTTATGATAAGGTGATTCGTTACAGTTAGGCCTATAAGTTTCCCCTCATCTAATTTTCTTTAAAATTTGCTCACTGAAAAATTGGTTGATAAACTGTTTATTAAGGCTTTTATTTGAAATTTGATCGAGCGGTTTCGGAAATATTGTACTCTCAATAATCCTACTTTACAGTCTGTTTTTCTCAAAATACAATTCTACACACGTATTTTCAAAGCTTGGTAATTGACTGAAATATTACAAACAACAACATTTTTTATCTTTAATATGTAACTTTATATGGCTATCAATGAACTCAATGTTGTTTCCACTCTTAAAACTACATTAATTGTGATTCTTTTTACACAAATGCGTATAAATGAGGCCTAAAAAGGGCCAATTTTTGCATTTGAATTTCAAATCAAATAACTAATTTCAAAAATTGTGTTGTTTAATTTTCTTTAATATTTTGTCCACATAATTAGACAGTTGTTTGGGTTACGATGAAAGAATATAAAATATGACCAGCGGAATTTTTGAGTAATTTGCCTTTGTATACCCCTACCCCCTCAAAAATGTCTTTTTTCACAATTATATAAATAGACCGAAATCGAGAGGTAATATTTTTATAAAGTACATCTTATATATTCAACATCATAAAGGGTAAGAGTCTGTTAATATAAATTGTTATAACTGTCAATTTTATGTCACGATGCCACCAATTCGATGCTATACAAAGCTAAGAAAGGACACAAATTAGCCATTATTTTGCCTGGATAGAATATCTGAAAATGATTATAGAAAATTCCCTGTAAAGATTCCACTTCAATTACCCTTTAGACAATCTATGATTTTATATTGTTTTAGCGGAAAATATTTTATCAAAATCTATCTTTCCATCGTGAATATATCTTAGCTTCAATAGTCGTTTGAGGCAGATATTCAAGCATAAATTTGAATTTGGCGCCAAAATTGTAGCTATGAAAAGCGTCTACGTGACAACGATCAAATCGAAGTTGATAACTTCAACTTGATCACAAAAATTTCGATACAATCACAGGGGCCAACTCAATGAAAATGGATGTTGTCATTCATTTTTGTATTTGGTGGATGGACTGATGAGTATATATGACAGTCATGTGATTTTTTTTTCCAAAAATACGAGATTTGAAAAATTATAAAAAAAAAATCGGGATATTTACTATAAAACAGATCACATGACTGTCATATATAACAATGTTTGACAACATCCATTTTCATTGAGTTGGCCCCCTGTGAACTGTATGACTTTGTATGTTTCTTTGAGGAGATATCTGCATATCTAATACATGTAGATATTTATTTATTATCCGAAGTAAAATAAAACAAATTTTTCAAAAATCTGTTTTAGTTTACTTCGGATAATAAATAAATATCTACATGTATTAGAAATTTGAATCTCAAGATTACCTGTACAGTAAGTGTATGCCTAAGAAAAAAATATCTTATCCTTAATCCTCGATCTGCGTTCAGCTGATTACTGTAGATAGGAAAATAATTAGTCTATGCCTACATGTAAATGTTTAGTTTCTATATCACAGGTATAATACTGTTGTTGACACTAGCTTACATGTGTTTTTTCGTAAGATAGTATTTGATCAACAGCCATGCATTTTCTCAAAACAGGAAATACATGTACATGCACCATCTAAACACAGCCATTAATGTACATGTATACAGTAAATAAAGTCTTGTTTCCCGAACGTGTTAGTGCTTATTGAAAATCATATTAGCTAATTATATATACGCAATAACCTCCCTTGCGTACGCTTCACTGAGGACCCCTAGTGAGCGGAGAGTAGAGAATTAGGCCTAAGGGAAGGGAACCAGTCTACAAAGGATTTTCATGTGCAGTTCCGAATGCACTCATTGACCCGAGGAGGTCCGAGCGAACAGCGCATTCGGTCACTGTTCGGAACGTCCTTAAAAGTGGATTTCCAAATGGGGAAACCCCCCCCCCCCCCACCACCAAAAGTCACAAATCGCACGATGATGCAGCTTTGTGGTCATATAATGAATTATCTACTGCAATGAACAAACTACTTTTTTACCAAATTTGACCATTTTCATATCAGATGTAAACTATATTTCTTAATTTTTTGATTGCTAAATAAACCAGATAAGCGATACATGCCCTCTGGGTCTCTTGTAGTTTATTTGTATCTTTGTACATGATATATAGACTGATTCATCTACCCGCTTTTAATTAATTTTAATTACTAATGTGTACGCTGCTCTGGAAAATTACTCTACTGCATTGTGTAAACATAATAAATTACACAATGTATATTTAGTCAATAGGATAGAAAAACTAACACCTGTTTTAGTCTTTGCTTTCAATGAAATGTGTGAAAACGTGTACATAGGTATAATATGCCTATAAAAACACTGTTTTCAATCCATTATAATTTCGTTTATTCCTATAATTTTTTGGCTTTTGTTCTTCAATGAATTTCTGATTAATTTTGCTGATGTTTAGAATTAACAGATTTCAGTGATAACGCGAAAAAAAGCGAAAATATCCACCCTCGAAATTTGTTGAAATCGAAATCTTGTGTCTGAGTTTCAGAACCATACATGCATTGCAAAGAGAAGTCGGTTTAGAATTCTCAACATTACCATGATATCTGCTGAATTAACCTGGTGAGATACGCCAGTCCTACCGACCTCTTATTGAATGACCTGGCTAGTGTAACATGAAGCAACATGTTTCATGATTTTATTATCTGAGTAACTTTGTTCCTGTAATTTTCATATTACATGTATATATAAAAGTAAATGTAAGAATTTTTTATTGGTAATGAATAAAATACTAATTAACTTGTTAATTACAGGGTCTTTTTAAAGCAGTTGAACTGTGTGAATGTGAACGATATGCAGATGCAAAGCGTTGCCTGGTGCCGAAGTTTAACATGGAAAATATAGAAGGAAAACAAGTGATGCCGTTATTAGAGGGACAACTTCGTCACCGGTTTGTGGCACGGTGTGGAAAATGTAACAAGCGCTGGAAAATTTCTCCCATTAGAGACAACATTAAATTGGAGATGAATGATCAGTAAGTCTTTTTACATGTATTACTGAATAAAATATTATGATACTAAACCTCCAAATACATTATATGTAAAATCTGTGATAAAACATAATGTGTTGTTCTCTCTCCTAATCCTATCTCTCTAAAAGAATGGAACACCAGAACTGTCTTAGGGGATCATGAACTATTATATTCGGTGGTTTTTTCCATTATATTCGGTGTATATTTCTTTATATGTGGTAGTTATTTTATACAATCTTTTGTTGTATTTCTCTTTTTCGGATCCCTTTTGTTGAAGTTGATGCTTAAAGCTGTTGAGAAGAACAAACGGCAGAGGTTAGGTTCGATGTTTATTTGTCGTGGTCAGGATGCAAAGTGACATATAATTTCATACAAATTTTACATAAATTTCATACAATGTATTCCGAATAATAGACAAGATGTTGTAAGGAATACGATTTACAATGATACACAATTTAAGTTACTTATTCAATACACAAATTAAAGTTGTTTAACACCTGATAGAAATTCATAGATTTGAATAGATACAATATTCCTGACATTCAAAATCTTCACAAAATACAAGATATCTATTTATGTTTGGTAATCATGATACCTACTTATAAACTTGCCAAATAGTTTATAAAATACTGTGCTATTAAAATGTATTTAAAATGTTTCCTCTTTAAATTTACTACTGTCATAATTAATCATTACACCTATACATATCCTCGATATGAATTAGGTAAGTTAAAAATAATTGAACAAGGTAATTAATATACAAACTGTACACAGTTAAAATCATGGGACCTATATTGACAGCTAACACGTGTTATTGTTTACAATTTACTACTGACGTCACTTCCTGTCAGAGGGTGTGTATAGGGTGTGGTCTACTTCCGCCCAAAGGGGATTATCATACCCTACTACCTAGCTACTGTATAATCTATTGTCAACATACTGATCCCAAGAGATTTACACAACATAGCTTTTAATTAACTCTGTATCAGAATTATCATTCTAAAAAGTAACAATCGATTAATGGTAATTAATACAAATCTACACAGAAAATATATACAATTAATACCAATTTTGTTAGGATTAGATTCTACTGTTCTCGATACTAAGTTTCCATACTGACATTTTGAGCGCGCTTAGTGATTTCGCTAATCTACCTTTGATCGACTGGATAGCGAGTCTACAGAAAAGTAATGGAATATCTATATCAATTAACTTACAGTTCATCTTCTAATCTCTGATGAGTTTGAAATATCAAGGACATTTCAGAATTTAGGAAGATTGGCCAAGAGAAGCTGACTGGTTTGTTTGACAGTTTTACAGGATACACAAGGGCGATAACTCTAATTAACTTTAATGAACTTTACAGATAAGTTACACTAATCCTATATTGTAATTTCACGTTCTACTTATTAATTTCAGCTAGTGAAAACAAATAACTTTTAATACTATCTTTTACCTAAAATTATCAATAATTACAACATAAAATAATCAAGACACTATTACCGAGTTCCAAAACAATATTTAAGGGAATTAAACTTATTCATTATAAAATATGTTTAAACTATTTTCAATTTATAGGATTCCTATTTAATTTCAAAATCCTCAAACAATAAAGATTAAAAATGATATTATAATTATTAATCAAGAGGCTTAAAAATGAATGCTATATACAATATATATACAAATACAATATTTCAATTATTACAGAATAAATTCCTTATAAGAATTAACAGAAAAATATTAAAAGTAAAGTAATTTGAAATGGTCTTACCTGTTGAGAAGAACAAACGGCAGAGGTTAGGTTCGATGTTTATTTGTCGTGGTCAGGATGCAAAGTGACCCTAGACCCACGCGACAATTACCATATCCTCTCCGTTAATCCTCTCAGGTAACCATTTGGGCACGCGTAGCGTTCCTAACACCTATGCGACCTAAGAACTTGTTTGTTGGTCAACAGGATTCAGGTGCCTACCCAAGCTCTATTGTCCGGCTAAGTGGACAGTCTTAATTGCCAAATTGGCCTATTGTTGTGTGACATCTGTGTTACTATTGGAATAAAACCGAAATCTTATGAGTAAATACTTTTACACATCCTGCCGTCTAGAATTGCCTCGCTAATTTAGCTTAAGTTCAGGTTAACAAATAATTACGAATTCCTTCTTTGTTACCTATATTCTGTTACAAAATCCCTAGCTAAATCTCCTGTGGGTGTTCCTACATGTATATGTATGTATTTGTCCTTAGATTATCTACAAGAATTTGAATGCTTACTTTTAGAAAACTACAATATATGTAAAATGGCAAACAAGAAAAATAAAACTACACTAACATATCAGATATTTACAAATTAAAATCTGAATTATATGACTTTATATCAGAAATACCTAACATATATTTCTGTACCATTTCTAGCATAATAGCTTACATCGATATATTCGGTAGTTAAGTATTTATATGCGATATCTACAACATATAACAGTATAGTTACCGAATATATCGATGAAAGGACCATATATATAGAGAATACATGGTTAGTATCTTACAATACAAGGTTTATTTTGGTGCGAGACTTAGGAAAGGCGATATGACGAGGCTTTGCCGAGTCATCTCGGCTTTCCGTGTCGAGCACCAAAATAAACCTTGTATTGTAAGATACTAACCGTGTATTCTGTTTAACCTGCAACCATTATGGCATTCAAACGAAAGCAAATTGACAGTTATTTACTTGGTTTCGTTCGAAGCGAGACACTTCTTTGATACGGAGGTAAAGATTCATTCACTAAACCGAATGAGAGTGTACTCCTTTTTACTGCCGTGGGAAATAAATAAGCGCATTCGCAAACAGTGCCCGTAATTCTATTCAGCGTGATATATCACGGAAACAAAATAAAAATACTCAAAAAACAATAAATACCCATTAAAGAATTACTTTACAATACATACCTTTTTCGTATTGACGGATGAAGCACAAGTGTATCCGGCAGTAGTTATCGGTCAGTATGTGGGACGGTTGCAGGATAAAAAGATATATGCATCGAATAAATTGGAAAAACCACCTAATATAATAGTCCATGATCTCCTAAGACAGTTCTGCCCTTCCATAAACGTCCATTTTGGTTGAATTAGTTTTATGATCTTACATTGCCGTGATGACCATTGGACCGGCAATCACAACTTTTGTATTGTCATATACCATTCGCTACGACACTTGCACTGCAAAGGAACTGCCAATCATGTTATCAAAACATTAAAGATTAGATCATGAATTTGCCCACTTTAACTATCATCTTCGTATTGTGTTAAAAGAAAAAATCACGATCTGATCTCTAGCAGATTCATGAAAATTGACGTTATATCCCCTTTAAAATGTTTGTACATATACAATTTCTATAAAGAACCATTTCTTTCCTGACAGTTCAACAATCCAGACAGCCTTGAAGGCTTATTTTGTACCTCCAAATGGGACATGTTTCGACTTAAGGTATGTATTAGAGCGACCTCCAAAGGACCTGTTACAGCTACCCTTGATTTTGCCCACGAACCAGTTTAACAAACTCCGGTGCATTTTCTACTATGACACAGAAGCTGTAAGATACCTTCAAACAAACAAAAGGCCCCAGATGATTTTATGTTGCCCTCCCGTACACCCGGATTTCCTTTTTGTCCAAAACTATGAGAATTAATGTTTCATTTCGTAAAAAAATATCATATTCTCAAAAGTTTGAATTTCTGCAATTTTTTACTGAACATGTGTACCTTGGAAATTTAAAATGACGGCGTATCATATTATATTTATCTGTGAATATGCAATAAGGGTTTTAATTTTACCTGTGAAATCCAAGATGACCACAGTGGCCTCTAAAGGGGTCAAAATTATCTGTTTTTAATGAAATTTTGTTTATAGTGATGTTTTGGGTCACTGACCATGCTTGAAATGGTTTTGAATGGGAGCAAGAACAAAAATGGCTGCTTTGGCACTAAAAGGAGACAAATTTCAAAATTACCTGCTCTATCAGCTTCTACCAAAATTCGTATAATGAAGGTTTTCAGGAATATTGAAACAAAGTGGGACTTTTTTTGAAAACCTTTGTGGCCAAGGTCACAATGTTTAGATATCACAATAAAGACTATGACACAGAAGCTCTAAGATACCTTTAAAAAACAAAATTTAAATTAATAGTGTATAGAGCGCTTACTGAGTGATGTCTTTTACAGGTGTGGGGGTCAGACAGACGTCAAGGTAGTCTTTCATACTGGAGCGCCGCCTTTGATCCTGCCAATCAACCTCTTTATACTACAAAATCATATTCCTAGTACCCAGGTCATCAACTTCAGAGAGGATATGGTGCTATTTAATAAAAGGTAATTTATTAAATCTTTTAGACAATAATACAAGAAGTGGTTTGTTTATTCTTCTGTGTCTTTAGAATGTTTTCAAAAGAGCCACTGTCAATGATAATACTTGTTTGTTACAGATATATGATATTCCTGGCCACTGTCGGTAAACCTCATGATCCTCCCAAGCCTGGAGGACATTATATGTCCTACGTATTTAGACCAGAGGAAGGCGGTGGATGTGATACAGAGGGGAGGCCAATAGGGAATTGGTATTGGTACCCAAATGACTATCTTGGCAGTTTGGAGCTGTGTATACCCGGTAGTAGAGATCCGATTGGATCTAGACCGAGTTACATCTACTTCATCGAGGTTCCTCCTCCCTCGTCTGAAGAGGACATTCCGACGAGAGTTCGCAATTGATGTGAAAGCCAGGTGCAGGGCAGAACTAGCACTGGCCCACAAATTTTACATTGGAGATATTGGCATAATACAATAGAGGCCATGTTAAGGGCTATTATTGTGATATGTGTTAGCATTACAGCTTCTGCTGCAAAGGACAAAAATGACCACTGGAAGCGGACTTTCCTACCTGAAGTACTTTAGAGTATGTCTGAACTCATTTTATTCTTTAACGCAGAGTGTTTGGAGAGCACCAAACTTCTGATAGGCACTCAGACGTCGAAGGCATTCAATAGGAAACTACAGAAAACAAACCCTAAATCTACAGCTTGGTACCGAAACTTTTCACCGAGGGTCCACACTGTTGTCCACATGTCCAACCATGGGTTTGCTGATTCCACTATCCTGTGTCTTTGGTCTGTTGGCTCGAGTGTGACATCCGGGGATCCCTTGTCAAGAGACTGGTATCCGTAAACAAAAGGCAAATATGTCATCAACTCAGACAGAGTCAACCGAGGTCAACTTCGCATCAGGAGAAATGTTTTTTATTCAAAGACCCGAGCCCCTGTGCTGACTTATAGCACAGGAATAACCAATCAAACACCAAGGGAATACTGTGCTGTCAATTCGACCATGAACTGTGTTAATGAAATGTGATTTTAAATGAACTGTGATAAAGTGTGTGCTTTATAAAAAATATGTGCTGTAAAAGTGCGTGCTAAACTATTTTATTCTGAGATATTTGTGATAGTATGAAAGTGATATCTTAAACATTTATGTTTAATTTTTGTTATACTTAGAATATACAAGCCAAGTCATGCCCATGGCCTGTACAGGTCGGTAGTAGCTGATTGTTTGCAGAGCTCATTCCCCGAACACCAACTCTGGTTAATACAATGGGTATTTTATGTAGGGAACCGTTTGAAGTTTAGTTATAGTCTGTTTCAAACTCTAACACCAATTCGGGTATTTTTTCAACCAGGTAATTTTTATACTCATACCTATGATAAGATACATCATAAGATATACTACAGTTTTGTTAATTAAGTTCAAGCACTCACTAATATATTTTATATTATTTATTATATAATCATTATAACTTGTTTTAAATCATTATATAAAACACACTGTACAATATTTATTAGAGTGTCACACATATTTTACAATAGTAATTTATTGAATCACTATAGTTAAACAGAACGTGTATTTTTTATAAGATATTTTAATTGGTATATATTTTACAGTAATTAAATATCCTAGCACTCATGTAATTCAATGTTTAACGAAATAATCATATATAAAATATTATCAAAGTGTCGCATATATTTTAAACAGTGAGTAATTTACCATTAGAGCATGATCATATGGAAAATAGTTCATATACTTAATTATTAATTAATAAACACATTCATTTATACATCTCTCTATAAAATTTTCTATCTTTACTTTAATTAACAGGCTCCCTGATTCATTAATATAATTCACAGTGTAGGAACGTGAGGATGTGTATATTAATTAATTTAATGTTTAATTTGTATAAAATGTTGTACACTAGTGGAAGAGGGAAAGGGTTGATATAGGCACTGCCTATTACCCAATCCCATTGTGTATAATTTATATACAATAAAATATTTTTAATTGAATTGATATGCAAAATAGTTCCTGCCAATTTAAGCAAGGTGCAGCAGCTTTATGTTTCAATGTTCGTAATAAGTTCTGTTTTGATGAAGCTTTTTCACAAATATTAAAGATGTGATCCGACCATGATCCTTTTTTTGATCAGCCCATGAAGAAATTGACGATAGATCATCATCCAAGAACTCTGCATGTATTACTGTCAGTAAAAGGTCATCCTCATTATCAATACAGAGATGTTTCATCAGCAAATATTTCTATATAAGATATTACATTATCTGTTAAGTCATTTATAAACAATAGGAAAAGAAAAGACCAAGTACTGAACCTTGCGGTACTCAAGCATTTATCGGTTTTTCATTGGATTAATTGATATTCGTTTATGAATACGAGTTTTTTTCTGACGATACAAGTAGGCTTCAAACCAATCATACAGTTTACCTTTAATTCCATATTACATTGTATTTTAAACTTATACATTAAGTTTTAATGCCTTACTGGATCAAAAGCCTTATATCACAGAAAATAAATGAAAATAGTGATCGATCCTATCAACAAAGGGAGGAAACATCTTGACTTATAAGAGAAATCCCTCCACTAAGTGTTTAAAAGGGTCAATTTATGATATTTCAGATCATATCTGACATTATTTGTTTCTCCTAAATATTGTTCAATCAGAAGAAATCCTCTGAATTAAAGAGGAAGATTCTCATCCTTGAACACTGAAAAAATGACAGTCAAGTATAGATCAACAATAAATTTTAAATTCGACAATTCTAGTACAGATGTTTTACAAAGTGTATAAATCTGAAAACTAAAATAAATCAGAAAATATAAGAAAATGATGAAATTGAATGATCTAGTACAGTATATCTATTAAATATTTACACTAATAACGCTGAGAAATAGCACAAAAATGCATAGCTTAAGACTAAGACAATAAAGCATTTAACGTTCAATTCAAATATCATGGCAAGTATGATTTTTTTCTCAAGTATGCCTCTGTTTTATACACCATTCTGCAGCATCTTGACAATAACAGTTACTGATTTGCTGATCACCTACCAGGTGAGTTGATTTACCTGAGATTTACCTGTGATCTTGCACTGAAAACAATTCTGAAATAGACTATAACTTCCTATCAACACACCTTAACCCCTATGAAAACACCCCATCCTACCCAGAGTTGGTGTTCGGGGAAGACCCCGTTTGCAGATCTGTGTGCTATCATTAACATGACCTGGCTCCAGATTCAAATGTTCGGACCTTTTTTTTCACTAAGAGAACGTACACATCACCGAATGTCAGCATGGCCTATTGTCAAGACTACATTTGTATTTCATATAAAAGCCTACTTCTCCTTAACCATTGCATAGACTACAGCCATATTTGGTGTGAAATATCATTGGGGAAGGACAATCATATCTTTATATAAATGAGTTAGGTCTGACCCTTGAGGGCAGAAGGATGGGGCTCAGAAGGGGGGACTTTTATGAAATTTTGCTTTCAAATCCTACTCCTCCTTAACTCTTGAGTGGATTACAGCCATATTTGGTGTGAAAAATCATTGGGGAAGCGCAATCATATCTTATATAAATGAAATAGGTCTGACTCCTGGGACAGAGGAGTGGGGCTCAGAAGAGGGGCGGGGCTTTGATGAAATTTGGTTTTAAAGATTCTACTTCTTCTGAACCCTTTTGGGGAATACAACCAAAATTGAAACATCATTAGGGGAAGACAATAATATTTTATACAAATGAACCAGGTTCGATCCCTAGGGATAAATGAACGGGGCTCCAAAAGAATAACTTTGCTGAAATTTGGCTTTGAAATCCTACTACTCATTAACTCTTGAGTGAATTACAACCATATTTGGTGTGAAAAGTCATTGAAGGAGGACAATCATATCTTATGTAAATGTGCCAGGTTCGACTCCTAGGGACAGAACGATGGGCCTCCACGCGGGAACTTTGATGACATTTTTTAAAGCCTACTCCTCCTTAAGCCTTGAGTGGGAATTACAATCATATTTGTCATGAAACATTATCAGGCAAATCATATTTTATATAAAGGACCCAAGTACAACCCATGGGGACAGAACAGTGGGCTCCAAAACGGGAACTTTGTTGAGGATTTAAAGTCTGAATCCTCCTTAATCCTTGAATAGGTAACAACCATATTTGTCGAAGAACATCTGTAGCAACAACTTACTCAAATAAATGACCTTGACTGCCATTCAAAGTCACAGGTGTCAAAAAGGCTAAAACAATAAATTTCTTGTGAATAACTGAGAGGCCTTCAGACCTGATATTGGGCCTCCAGCATACTAGGATAAAGGGCTACAAGGTTTATTCAAGTGAATGACCTTCACCTAGACATCAAATATTTTAGAAACTTACAGCTTCAACTCAAGGTGTTCCTTGTATCGCCTTAATTGTTGGCCACTACTGTATACTGTGACGATGTTGTTTTGTTCCAATAGTCCGATGACCGTTAAGACCCATGAATCTCTTATTTTTACAATAACCTTAGTTTTCCATTTCTTTGTGATACTGATAATTTATTAGTACATGTGTTACATATTTCGTAAACTAGTTCAAGGAACTCTTTTTTAATTATGTGCCAGTAAATCTGATAAAATTTTGAAACAATCCCATCTTCCCCTGGAGATTTATTCTTTTTCATTTCACTGATACTCTCACATTTCTTCCTTGCCTAACTCTTTATCAATACATGTTCTCTGATCATTTGAAATTTTGTTCTCTACATTGTCAAAAAAAAATATCCACATGCCTTTCTGTCCCATCCTTCCGACGTAAAGAGTTGCTTATAATACGCTCGGACTTGACACATGGCGGACTGTGACATAAACATAAATGAGAAACTTGCATATCAGTTTGGTAGTTCATACAATTCATAGATTGTCTTTGATTTCCGGCCCTGGCGACAAAAATCGTACACGTATTAAACCATAACCATTGGGAATCAATACAAATTCCTAGATGTTGATGGTTAACAACAAAATCAATAATTACTTTATTAAAAACAATATCAATTACTTAATCCAGGTCAAGGTTCGATGCAAGAACTACCTGTGTCGTTGCTGGGTTAAACTTCGTTTACCATTTATCGGCCCATGACTGAACATTCGAGAGATCATTATTATTGTTTTGTTTTATGTTTGTTCTATAACAACTTGTAGGGATATATCATTGCAGAGAGGAGAAGTGACACCGACGAAATCTTAGATAGACTGTCTAAATCGTCAGTAAAATTGTTAATATATAGTATGAATAAGAGAGGACATAGGACAGACACCTGAGACACCCCTGCATTCATAATTTTAGCAATAGATTTATACCTGATATACTTGGGCCGTTTTCGTTTATTCGGAAAAACCAGACTCGTCTGAAAACAATATAACTCACCACGTCCGTTTTTAATTCACAAACGAACAATTAGGTCCAACCAGTCAAACCGCATAATCGAAAATTGCACTGATCTTCGGTCTATTGTAAGCAAAATGTGCTTCTTTACCGCCTTGACTGTCTTTACTGGTGTCATACCGGGTATCGCATTTGCGATATGTTTTATACATCGAGGAACTTTAGGATTTAGCATTCCCCAGACATACTTTTTAAAGCAAATAAACTCATTACATTGTACTTTGTACTTATGATATGCATGCACACTGGCAATTCATAATATACAGCCGAATTGCTCGGACTGTTCTAACATGAATTATTGTGGAATAGTGTTATTTTTTCTATTCAGATAGTTGCCTGCATGATAAAAAGTCTTGCTAATTGGAATATGGGTGTCATCAATATCATCAGTACAGTCTGGGATGCCACCATAATTTTGGAAACCCTTTGTTATAGTGATATATTTCCCCCGAAACAGTATCAGTTTAAAATATGGAATGGCTCTTTCTATTTAACGAGTATATAATAGCTCAAGGCGTCAAAAAAAAGAGACTATACAGTCTGTGGTACTGTATTACATGTGTACCTGATCCTCATATGTCCAAACGTTTGTAAATAAATTGATTTGAAAAGTTTGCATTCATCAAACAAAGACTAGAAATACTAGACAATTATTTTATATAGATATAGTCTGGCTACCTGTTGGCCATTGACTAAACTGGTCACAGGGCTGATATCGTCCTCATAGCTGTCTAGTGTGTCGGTCGTGGGAAGTTTAGAGTCAAAGTGACCATTGACTGATCTGTAGCATTCTGGTAAAAAACACAGGGCAATCAGTACCTTTTTTGGCGGTTCCACAATCCCATATCCATGGTCATTGTCGGCAGTCAGTTGTACTGTCGAACTAAGCAGTCAAAGTAAAATTGACAGCATAGTCTTTGGCATGTTGAAATGTGATTCAAATACCGAAATAGAATAAAGAGGAACAGGTCTTTTTTGATCGTCAATCTTGTTGGCACTACATTGTATATTGTCTCGTCAGAAAGTGAAAAAAATGGCATGTTATACTCATATGTGCCATGAAGGGTTGCGTCTGAAGACAAAACTCTTTTTTATGCAGGTTGTTGACATTGTTTCATTTTATTTCGTAGAAGAAAAATGTTTTTTGAAAAGTCACATCATTTATAGTTAATATATTAGGCACAGCAATGTCTATAACTGTATTAGATTTTTGTTCTCAATCATGTTCCTTTTGGTTCAATTTTGACCAATTGCATGCCGCGGCGGCCATCTTGGTTCCTGGTCTGCAAAAGTTGCACATTTACAGGTCACCAAAAATGACCTCGCAAAATTTCATGGCGATCCGACTTATAGTTTTCGAGAAAATGGTCGGACAAAGCCGCGGCGGAAAAAGAAGAACCAGAAGAAGAAGACCAAGAAGAAGAAGAAGAAGAAAAAACGGAGCAAACACAATTATCACATTTTTCATTAACATTACTTTAATGATTCAAATGATTTTTTTGCTAATAAACACACACCATAAGGTTAAATTATAAACTAGGAAATCATTAAATGTAGACACAATATATAATGCCATCCTTACTGTTCTCGTTTATATTTATCTCACTTCCTCGCTGTTTACAAATAATTAATCCTAGCATCCAGCACATCACTCCACATTATGAACATCAAATAAACAAGTACATCAAAATAATAGAAAATGCTTCAATATCAAATGTGTTATGTTGATTGGCTTTCATCGCCATCTTAACTTATTACATAGTTTACACAGGGACCACAAGAAACTTTACAGCGATGCCGGCCATTTCGCAAATTTCCTAGTAACTGTCATCCCGCCATGGTTCACCTATCGTTCCTCTGACTGTGATCAGCTCTGCGCTACTCAGTGGTCTATATATTGCACCCTAACATATCTTGTCTCTTGTTTTCACATTGCTGCTATAATTAATAGGAAAACGTCATTGCATCCTAAAAATCCAGCTCCTCCGCTATATCATCCTCCTCGTCTGATTTCCATCCGTCATCCACCGTAATGCCATTGTCGGAAAGCTTGTTCTCGAGTTGTTTACATCTGAAAACATATCTGCGTAAATAAATCCTTGCCGACAAAACGTTAAATTCCCCTCTCTGACATGTAAACAAAATTCTGAAATATATCATTACAATTTTTTGGAAACATAATAAATGTTTGTTTTTGTTGTTTTTTTTTTTTATAAAAAAAAAGTTTTGTGGTGTCGGTTAATTCAATTTCGGTTGAAACACACATTTTCATTGATTCATAAATATTTTTTCTATGTTTCATACAAAATCCGACACTAAGATTGGTCATTTTTTTCATAGCATAAGACTTTTTTTTCAGATAGATTAAAAAAGGTTTGTAAACAAAATTTGTTTCATTACGAGAAGAAATTAACAAAAAAATATGGTCAATGCTTCAGAAGTTTATCTTTATTATTGCATAACATGAAATAATGTACGTTATGTATTATGACGTCATACACGGTTTCACAGAAAATTTTAAAAGCGACATTAGCTCAACTTCTGCCGGAGATATCAATGATCCATAAATGATTTTTATCGTTAAAATACAAAAAGGCACGAAAATAAATGACAAATTAGTACCCCACCGATTTATACAAATTAAATCATAAGTGTTATTCTCAATATACCTATTGCTTGGGTTTATAAAATCATTAACAAAAACCGGAAGGATATTATTTTTCATAGACGCGATTGAAAATAATTCAATATATATTTCAGCTAATATCAGAATACCATAAGTATTACAAAATCATAAAACAACTTTCTTACTTTCTTTGAATTAAACATATTGTACTTACAAATGGGAAATTTGAAATATACAAATGTAATCAGAAACAAGTTTAAGAACTTATGATCCGTATTCTTTCGTAAACCACGAATGATGAAATATACAATAACTGCAAATTGACAACGGTGATGAATAAAATTCAAAATTCGGCTTTATGATAAAAAATATATGGCAGAAGAAAGTAAAGATTTATGTGTTTAACACTTGTATCCGAATCCTATTGAAATTGTAATGTATAATGTATGATGTAAATTGTAATGTATAATGTATGATGTAAATTGTAATGCATGGTGTATAGATGTAAATTGTAATGTGTGATGTATAGATGTAAATTGAAATGTGTGATGTATAGATGTAAATTGTAATGTATGGTGTATAGATGTAAATTGTAATGTGTGATGTATAGATTTAAATTGTAATGTATGGTGGATAGATGTAAATTGTAATGTGTGATGTATAGATTTGAATTGTAATGTATGATGTATTGATGTAAATTGTAATGTATAATGTATGGATGTAAATTGTAATATATGATGTGCGGATGTAAATTGTAATGTATGATGTATAGATGTAAATTGTAATGTATGATGGATAGATGTAAATTGTAATGTATGATGTATAGATGCATGTATAGATGTAAATTATAATGTATGATGGATAGATGTAAATTATAATGTATGGTGTATAGATGTAAATTGTAATGTATGATGGATAGTTGTAAATTGTAATGTATGATGGATAGATGAAAATTGTAATGTATGATGTATAGATTTGAAGTGTAATGTATGATGTATAGATGTAAATTGTAATGTATGATGGATAGATGTAAATTGTAATGTATGATGGATAGATGTAAATTGTAATGTATGATGTATAGATGTAAATTGCAATGTATGATGTACAGATGTAAATTGTAATGTATGATGTATAGATGCATATATAGATGTAAATTGTAATGCATGTTGTATAGATGTAAATTGTAATGTATGATGTACAGATGTAAATTGTAATGTATGATGTATAGATGTAAATTGTAATGTATGATGTATAGATGAAAATTGTAATGTATGATGTATAGATGTAAATTGTAATGTATGATGTATAGATTTAAATTGTAATGTATGATGTATAGATGTAAATTGTAATGTGTGATGTATAGATGCAAATTGTAATGTATGATGTATAGATGTAAATTGTAATGTATAATGTATGATGTTAATTGTAATGCATGATGTATAGATGTAAATTGTAATGTGTGATGTATAGATGTAAATTGTAATGTGTGATGTATAGATGTAAATTGTAATGTATGATGGATAGATGTAAATTGTAATGTGTGATGTATAAATTTAAATTGTAATGTATGGTGGATAGATGTAAATTGTAATGTGTGATGTATAGATTTGAAGTGTAATGTATGATGTATAGATGTAAATTGTAATGTATAATGTATGGATGTAAATTGTAATATATGATGTACGGATGTAAATTGTAATGTATGATGTGTAGATGTAAATTGTAATGTATGATGGATAGATGTAAATTGTAATGTATGATGTATAGATGAATGTATAGATGTAAATTATAGTGTATGATGGATAGATGTAAATTACAATGTATGATGTATAGATGTAAATTGCAATGTATGATGTATATATGCAAATTGTAATGTATAATGTATAGATGTAAATTGTAATATATGATGTACAGATGTAAATTGTAATGTATGATGTATAGATGTAAATTGTAATGTATGATGGATAGTTGTAAATTGTAATGTATGGTGTATAGATGTAAATTGTAATGTATGATGTATAGATGTAAATTGTAATGTATAATGTATAGATGTAAATTGTAATGTATAATGTATAGATGTAAATTGAATTGTATGATGTATGTTTAGATGTAAATTGCAATGTATGATGTATAGATGTAAATTATAATGTATGGTGTATAGATGTAAATTATATTGTATGATGGATAGATGTAAATTGTAATGTATGATGTATAGATTTAAATTGTAATGTGCGATGTATAGATGTCAATTGTAATGTATGATGTATAGATTTAAATTGTAATGTATGATGTATAGATGTAAATTGTAATGTATAATGTATAGATGTAAATTGAATGGTATGATGTATAGATGTATGTTTAGATGTAAATTGTAATGTATGATGTATAGGTGTAAATTGTAATGCATGATGTATAGATGAAAATTGTAATGTATGATGTATAGATGTAAATTGTAATGTATGATGTATAGATGTAAATTGTAATGTATGATGGATAGTTGTAAATTGTAATGTATGATGTAAAGATGTAAATTTTAATGTATGATGTATAGATGTAAATTGAATGGTATGATGTATAGATGTATGTTTAGATGTAAATTGTAATGTATGATGTATAGGTGTAAATTGTAATGCATGATGTACAGATGTAAATTGTAATGTATGATGGATAGTTGTAAATTGTAATGTATGATGTAAAGATGTAAATTGTAATGTATGATGGATAGATGTAAATTGTAATGTATGGTGTATAGATGTAAATTGTAATGTATGATGTATAGATGTAAATTGTAATGTATGGTGTATAGATGTAAATTGTAATGTATGATGTAAAGATGTAAATTGTAATGTATGATGTACACATGTAAATTGTAATGTATGATGTATAGATGTAAATTGTAATGTATGATGTACAGATGTAAATTGTAATGTATGATGTATAGATTTAAATTGTAATGTATAATGTAAGGATGTAAATTGTAATATATGATGTGCAGATGTAAATTGTAATGTATGTTGTATAGATTTAAATTGTAATGTATAATGTAAGGATGTAAATTGTAATGTATGATGTACAGATGTAAATTGTAATGTATGATGTATAGATGTAAATTGTAAAGTATGATGTATAGATGAAAATTGTAAGGTATGATGTATAGATGTAAATTGTAATGTATGATGTATAGATTTAAATTGTAATGTATGATGTATAGGTGTAAATTGTAATGTGTGATGTATAGATGCAAATTGTAATGTATGATGTATAGATGTAAATTGTAATGTATAATGTATAGATGTAAATTGCAATGTATGATGGATAGATTAAATTGTAATGTATGATGTATAGATGTAAATGATTCATAAGAATGAAATAAAGTGCCTGTACCTTTTTATGTCTACAATACAAAGTATGTTTAGATAAAATATAAAATATGTATACCATTTCTAGCTGATTTGCTATTATATGATAATGAAAATATTTGTAATATGTATCTGTTTATATTTTGACAAAAATAACAAATATATTAGTTTACATTGTGTTAACAAGCTAACACAGTGTACCACCTGCAGCATGACACACAGCGAAACTCAACACTAAAATCACCGCATCATCACTTTCTATAGCTGAATTTCATTTCAGAAGTATACAATATCTAGCGGAGGGAACTTCATTGTTATTTTAATTCACTCCTGAAGACTAAATCAAAGACTAGACACCACCTTATTTTTTTCTCTAGTCAAGTTACCGCAATGCGACCAAAATAATCTTGGCAAAGTCAAGTAACCGCAATGCGACCAAAAATATCATGGCAAAGTCAAGTTACCGCAATGCGACCAAAATAATCTTGGCAAAGTCAAGTTACCGCAATGCGACCAAAATAATCTTGGCAAAGTCAAGTTACCGCAATGCGACCAAAATAATCTTGGCAAAGTCAAGTAACCGCAATGCGACCAAAAATATCATGGCAAAGTCAAGTTACCGCAATGCGACCAAAATAATCTTGGCAAAGTCAAGTTACCGCAATGCGACCAAAAAAATCTTGGCAAAGTCAAGTTACCGCAATGCGACCAAAATAATCTTGGCAAAGTCAAGTAACCGCAATGCGACCAAAAATATCATGGCAAAGTCAAGTTACCGCAATGCGACCAAAATAATCTTGGCAAAGTCAAGTTACCGCAATGCGACCAAAAATATCTTGGCAAAGTCAAGTTACCGCAATGCGACCAAAATAATCTTGGCAAAGTCAAGTTACCGCAATGCGACCAAAAATATATTGGCAAAGTCAATTTACCGCAATGCGACCAAAAATATCTTGGCAAAACCAAGTTACCGCAATGCAACCAAAAATATCTTGGCAAAGTCAAGTTACCGCAATGCGACCAAAAATATTTTGGCAAAGTCAAGTTACCGCAATGCGATCAAAAATATCTTGGCAAAGTCGGGTTGTCGTAACGCAACCTTACATAATACGAAGCATGCCATCATATAGTAGATACGGTAGATACTCACCGTGCTTTGTACCTGCGCCTTGCTAGGTCAGCTTTCTGGAGTTGTTTTGTTTTCGTCTTCAATTCGGTCTCAATACCTATTACGTCAGCAAGGGATTTCGTCACACTAAACAAAGACAAGTCCGTATTAGGCTATATCATCAGTATCAATCGAGCATTTTTTGTCATGGCTGTAAAGTCTTGATGTTGAGAGTATAGCGTCATCACTATCAATGGAACAAGTACGACATTTTCTCGCAGACGTTACATTCATAAACTGAAGGTAAAAACACAGGGTTACTCACTGGGCTAGAACAAAATTCATCACGAAGTTCGAGTTCGCACATGTTACACTAAATTTGGTTTTGTTCAATTTGCATTCATCGTCCCTTAAAGATGCCCCATCGCTGACAAATAGTGTATTTCCTCAATTAAAAACAAGAGCAGACGAGTGAGTAATTTTTTCAGTTACAAAAGTTACTAACTTGACACAATTACCACCCATGAAATGTTTGAGCTTGTAATTGTATGACAAGAAAAAAATATCAAAAACAATTAATTGCATCCCGAAAAAAATCCGTGGTACTATGTTATATATGGAATGAAGTACTGATGGCGCCTGCACCAAAAGCAAAACAAGTTATTTCATATTATTTTTTTGTTTTAATTAGACATATATATACATGATCAAACATGAATCATTGCCAATTTTATTAAAATAATGATCTTATAACCACTCCGTTAAATAGAGGATCTGAGAACATCCCATAAAGGGTCACGTTCGGATGACCAGTTTACCTCGTGTACTACAGATCACATATTTTCTACACATTACTATGTCAATAAATAATGGCATTTCGTCCCAGTATCCATAGGGATTCAGCTTTGCTGTGCTCTTTGGGCGAGATGACTACGTACACGAAAATAATTCGGATATCTTTTTCACACTATTTCGTCCCCAGTTAAGATTCTGGCAGTGCCAATTTGATTGGCCATTTCAAAAAGGTCATCTGGACGTGACCCCTAATGGGATGTTGTCAGATCCTCTTATCCAACGTAGTGATAATAAGGATCTGTGGTTAAATCAGGTTGAATTATTGTTCGCATGAAGAGTATCATTTATACTTTGTCGGCGGTGGAGCATCTTTAAATTGAAACAGTTTAATACTAAGATCACATAACATTCAAGGTATGCCTCTAGATGTCCATCATACACGACTACTATCAACCTCCTTAGGAAAGCTAAACAGAAAATAAAATTAGGTGGATTGTCTCACCGATGTCTCTAATATGTTATGAAATAAGTCATACTTGTAGTTTCGCTCATTTTTCCTAGATCGGCAATTTTAAGTCAACATAATCAGGACCTAGAGTACTAGTATCAGACGACAAAGGGATTCCGTACCAGCTGTCCATACTCCAAACATGTAGGTGATTACATCATCTCTAAGATGTACGTAGAATGGAATACTTCATAATTTCATTTCAATGTTAAGATAGTTTTATATTACTGATCTTATCTTAATTTGAAAATGGTCGTTGATTAGCTTAATAATCGCTGAAAAACTGGGCCCTGCCGTTAGTATAATTTTACACAGAAACTTATTTTATTCGCCTTGTTAGAAATCAGTATACATCGTTTTCTTATTTTCAATGAGGTTTACTTCGGCATCTTTAAATTATTAATCATATATTTTAGTCACTCACCTGTCGGATTCCGATTTTCCTACCCTAGAGTATTCGTTTGAGCTTTTCTTCCTCAAGTATTCCTCCAGTTTATCTATAGTCGTATGTAACACTTTACATCTACAAGAAACATTAGATATATGTAAAACCTCATCCACACAGTTACACCGCTACTAAGTAAAACAGGTTGTCACGTTAATCACGGTTACCAGGTACATATAGTATGTCACATCAAAAACTAGTTGTATCCGATCGAATGTAAATGGGGTTTTAAGTTCCTTGTAAAGTTGTATGTGCCATAACGTTTGAGATCTTATTTTTTCTTCAGTAATATATTAAAAACCATCAGATTTGATTAATTAAGCTCTGAAAATCATTAAAATGAACAGAACAAAATGTATGATGAGTTATAAACATTAGATACATTAGTTAGCTTTATGAACCGTAAAATTATTGTTTCAGAAATCACTTTACACTGACTAATATGAAATGACAATGTAGACCATAATTTGGCTTCATGGTCTGACTGTATGTAGTCATTTCACTGCAGTTTAGATGTACGTATAATGATTTTGGCAGAACTGTCAAAAATTATTTTCGGCTCATATTTATTATTATCAACATGTTGGTAGTTTTTTTTTTTTTTTTGTTTTTTTTTGCATGAGTATAAAGTAACGGCACATATAACTTTAAAGTTCTGGCATTTTATTTTGATAACGTAAACGTTGATTCCAGCTATGGTGCTAATGTTAATATCAGGATGTCTCATCTGCAATAGAGTACTAGGTAAATGCACAAATAGTGAAAATACGAACTCCAACCATTACTATCTAGATAATGGTTCAATAATTCAATGACTAGAGGAATATGTATTCTATCGTCTTATCGGGCAAATAATCTGAAGACAAAGTGATGGATTAGAGCTAAAATATCGTAAGTGTGTGTAGCATAAAGGCACTTCCAACATTCTAGCTCTAAGCCATCGAAATGCACGATGCTTCAATGACTAGTGCAATACCAGAGAAAAATGCATTATGCTTCAATGATTAGTTCCGTACAACAGGACAATAAGAGATTAAGTGTACGATGTATCAATAACTAGTGCGGTACTAAAGAACAAAGGTCAAGATAATGTTATTATGCTTCCATACCTCGTGCGGTACCAGAAGACAGATGCACGATGACAATAACCTGTGCGGCATGAATTAAATTACGTTCATCAACTTTATTAGATGACAGAAGTACTTAGAGGTTGGATAATTCATGAAACTCAGAAGATTGATTTCAGCCACGTTGTCAGGCGTAAATTAAAGTCTAATAATCATTGAGAGAATACAGGAAACAACACTGTCCAACCAAAGAAAATATTTGGTGAAAACGCACTTAAGCTGTACACATTTTGCTTACGGCCAATACCTACTACTTTTCCAGCTGTGACCGAGTGGTTAAGAAGTTTCAGATATTAACACTTGCCCTTAACCCCGGGGTTTCGAGTTGGAATCCCAGGTGGGGCAGTTAACAGGTACTGGCCGAACGTCCGTGGGTTTTTTCTCCTGACTCCGGTTTTTCCCAACCTCATTATCCTTGCGCTTCCTTAAATGACACTTGCTGTTAACATAAAACAAACACACACCAACAAACATTCACCTTTCTTCAGCTGCTTCCCTTTCTCGGGTTTCAGCCTCTTGTAAATTGGTTTTCTCTTGTAAAGCCATCTGTAGCCGTTCCATCTTTACTAAAGTATCTTTGTACCTGAAAAAATAGGATAAACAAGCCTGTTGGTCTTTCATTCTTTTGATATTCACCTGCTATAGACCGAGACAAATACCCGTTGGGTGTGCTGAACAGAACAATGCTTTGTAAGGTGGTTATAGTTGGGTGTGCTGAACAGACCAATGCTTTGTAAGGTGGTTATAGTTGGGTGTGCTGAACAGAACAATGTTTTGTAAGGTGGTTATAGTATGGTGTTCTGAACAGACCAATGCTTTGTAAGGTGGTTATAGTCGGGTGTGCTGAACAGAACAATGTTTTGTAAGGTGGTTATAGTATGGTGTGCTGAACAGACCAATGCTTTGTAAGGTGGTTATAGTATGGTGTGCTGAACAGAACAATGTTTTGTAAGGTGGTTATAGTATGGTGTGCTGAACAGACCAATGCTTTGTAAGATGGTTATAACTGGGTTTGCTGAACAGACCAATGTTTTGTAAGGTGGTTATAGTTTGGTGTGCTGAACAGACCAATGCTTTGTAAGGTAGTTATAGTTGGGTATGCTGAACAGACCAATGCTTTGTAAGATGGTTATAGTTGGGTGTGCTGAACAGACCAATGCTTTGTAAGGTGGTTATAGTTGGGTGTGCTGAACAGACCAATGCTTTGTAAAATGGTTATAATTGGGTGTGCTGAACAGACAAATGCTTTGTAAAATGGTTATAGTTGGGTGTGCTGAACAGAACAATGCTTTGTAAGATGGTTATAATTGGGTGTGCTGAACAGACCAATGCTTTGTAAGATGGTTATAGTTGGGTGTGCTGAACAGACCAATGCTTTGTAAGGTGGTTATAGTTGGGTGTGCTGAACAGACCAATGCTTTGTAAGGTGGTTATATTGGTAAAGACGTGACGCCGGGGAAGAAATTGTCTCCCTTTGTTATAGAGATATGGAATCAAATTACAGCCGTACCGGTCTATATATACCACCCGATGGCCATGGAAATGGTCTCTATTCCTAAGTGCCCTTTATACGCAGGTCAAAATGGGTTATAATTTATCATTTGGGACCCTAAGGAAGTGGCCTTATTAAGCAGGTGGTCTTCATACAGAGGTCTAAGGCAGGTTTAACTGTAAGGTATATCAATGTATGTATAAATCACACACAAAAATTAAATCCCGAGGTCTGTTTCCTATCTTTTAAAATATTGTCACTCAACAGACCATGTCTTCTACTCACTTTTCTCATCATTATTTTTCTGTAAACAACCTCTCTCGTGACAAGAATCGACTATTTCTAGAAAATCGGATGTCAATGTAATGTTACGGGATCGTATAAACCAATGTAAAATTCAAGCTTTGTATTTCTGTTGGACCAAATCGGTGAATACAATGGAAATAAGATAAGCTTAACAGAACTGGTGACCTTTAACCTTTGTTTATATAAAGCTGTGGGTAAATTATCTGTTATCATCACTAACACAGTATGGATCAAACCGACATCCAAATGGAACGTTATAGGCCAAAAGGATCAGGTTGTTCTACTACTTTTATGATGACCTTGACATACCTTTCCTCTGCTTCCTTCCTGCCCTTGACCTCTTTTTCCATTTGGCCGACCTTGACCATAAGGTCGTGTTGGGCTTGGTTCCATCTACAGAAATGGACACGGAGTGAATCATAATCATCTAAAGGTTGTGGTTAAAATAGATTGTGACTAAATATAGATTGTGGTTAAATATAGATTGTAGTTAAATATAGATTGTGGTTAATTATAGATTGTGGTTAAATATAGATTGTGGTTAAATACAGATTTAGATGGCCTAATTGCTCACGAGTTTCACTCAATAGTATGCAGCTACAAAATGTACTTTCGAGAACCGTTTACTGTGAAGAGAACTTCGAACTAACCTCAACCTTACTATTTATGTTGCGGATTGTCGGCGAGAGAAACAGAAAACGCTTATAGTTCGTCCAAAGTACGATATAATACAGCTCCATTGCAAAACTGTAAATGGGTATACTTAGTTCTTCGGTTTACCCAGCATTATATTCCATTAACAAGAATATAAAAACAATTCTTTCCTCGGACCGAAAGAAATCAACATTTAATTAGCTTGTACATTTTAAATGATAAATTGGAAGCTGATGTAAATGACATTCAAAGATTACATTCGCCCCAAATTTACTTGTTCCCAATGATGTAACCAGTACAACTGAAATTAAACTTACTTGTCGTCATTCTTGTAAGGTGAGAGACTCCGACCAGGGTTGTAGTTCGGGGACAGACGGTGAGCGTCCCTGTAAAGGGTAGGTAAAGTATCTCATAAATATATCAGACAACAATAAGTGTTAGCGCATTCTTGGTGTGTATATGGTAATAGTTAAATTAATTGTTCTCTGTGTATGGCGACATGCGCATGTCTGTATATAAATTGTAGTTAGTTTGTGTTGGTAGAGTTGGTTGTTGGATGTCATAGACACTAAACCCAGTAATCCCTTGTGGAGTGTATCTGACTTCGTTGTTCCGTCATATAGGCGGGTGCTCCGAAAAATAAACTGAGGAATTTACGTTGTTACATACATACATATGGCATACAATATGAGGTCAATGTGCTTGATTGTTGTCCCGTTCCAAAATTTGTTATTTTTCGGAATATCTTGCCAAAAATCAAAATTACTTAAACTTTACTAAAATGAATAAATAAAAAACCATTAAGTTATAGGTTTACACTTAAATGTTTCATATTTTCATCACTAAAGAAAATAAAACGATTTAAGTATGAACAGTTACTTTTATCTTCTATTTAAGCATGTGGACATATATGAGTGTGACTCAACGATACATGTGCAACCAACGCAATATAGAGTGACTCAAGTCTAAGTTGAGGACGCCAACAGGTATAGATGCCAATACAGACCGAAGATTAGGTAAATGAGGTTATGTGAACACCATATAGACCCAGCTTCCGGACCAAATCAGTACAATATACATTTTGAATATAGATCAGTAATCTTTACAGTTGTAACTAAAGGCTTTCGAACACTCAAGCTTGAACACCTATAAATACATACTTTATTCACAATCTGTGTAGTTTATATCGAGTTGTTTACAAGATCTTTAAATTCGGGGATTTGTAAGGAGAACGGGTTAACATAATGATATACACGCCTTTTGAACGTAACTTTAAGCTTCCGATCTCTACCGTTAATGCACTGAGCTTTTCACAATCTGTGTTATTTATATACCGAGTTGTTTACGGGATCTTTAAATCCGGTGATTTGTGAGAAGAAAGGGTTTTCTTATATCTGAGTTATTGATCTATCATATGATAACATCTAGGCTGTTGTTGACTTTACTCTGTGGTCATTAATAGGGTGGTCACGCGCAGCTTAATGTCTGACGTCATTGACAAATCCCTTACTATGTTACACAACATTTAACTCGGACCATGCTCAGTATTGGTATAGCGTAATATGGTCGAGTGTATTCATTCAAAATCTGAAAATTATGAAATGTCAAGAACTTCTAAAAACACATCATCATTTACTTACGTGTTCCCTGATTGTTTTATTGGGATTTTTGTTAATATTGAAGTCAAAGTCTTGAATCGGTTAAATGAAAATATTTACACCAGAAGCGTTTTCCGGTATGTTTGTGACTTGACTAACATAGAAAAGTTGATTATCAAACAGAAGCAGTCTAGGACTTAGACATGTAAACTTTATGTCGTTTTTGATTTGGCTGTGCGTTTAAGTAAAATTCTGTATCAACACAACACTCTCCTCCCCTACCCTCACGACATAGTAGCACAAGTGTATCCATATAGTACGTAGTAAATTCATTTTGTCAATTGTATATGTAATACAATAAGGTGTTTTAATTTTGTTTTAATCTTAATTATTTTGCACCATACTTAAAATAGAACTTAAATAGTGATATACTCAACTACTTTGTATTGTCACATCACTTATTACTATTTTTGAACAAGCCATGTTCAAAAGATATTGTGTATATATATGTATCTAACGGAGGACAATAAAGAATACCTATACTTACGGTGTAGATGTTTTCCTGTTGAACATTGTCTATATCAACCCCAACACACCATGATAAAATGCCTTCCGTGGAACCTATGGTCAGGACATGCTGGGTACAACACACACAAGGACTGTACCTAGTATACTCACTACACTAAATAGGTATACACAGACCAACACTTAGTAAGAAAAACCTTCTCGGCCAGACGGTAAATATTCTTTATCCTTTGAGTGCATTAAAATACACGTATGCGTATAAATCTTTAAGTACTATATGCCAGTAGGAGTCGGAGGTCACATCTACCCGGCCACTGATTTTAAAGAATTGCCATAGTGCGGATATTGTTCAACCCTTACAGCTGCTATCTACAAGTTTATACAGTCTCACTCCTCATTTATGCAAGTTTCATTTCCTAAAAATGCTACGAATAATCGCCAAGAACGCAAAGATACAATTCATACAAATACAGATCTGGAATACAGTAATGGAATTTGTGATCTAAGACCTATAGCTAGTTTTATTTAATAAAAAATAAGGTAGTATTTATAGCAAACTCTATTGATACTGACACAGATTTAGACTTTAATTTTGATAAAACATAAATCAATTTCCTGAACGACTGAAATATATACTAAGTAGGAATTGTCTACATAGTACTATATATACGTAAAGGGTGGAAAGTTTAATAAAGAAAATGTTTGTGTTTTTTTTAGGTTCAGTTCGGACCGTTGGTAATTATATAAATCACAGGACACAAAACGAAGAATTCAAGTGGAATTTGCTTTTCTCTTGTATTGTATTTCTTTCTCATATATCAAACATATGTGGCACATTACATAGAAATAAAATGAAAGTTCGCTCGTATTGGTAATCCAATATGTAGACACCGAATTAATTATCCGTAGATGGCGATCCACCTTATAAAAGTTCCGAATTTGAATAATGTTCACACACAGTTCACTATCAGGTAATCCAAGAAATATCCGTAGTGACCGCCTTGAAGGTTGGGAATCCAACTGATGTTCATAAATCAGGCATGGGTTATTATAATAAAATGACCATTGTCCAATAGGTATACCCGGATGTAATCAAGATTAATAGCATAAAGATATTATCACAATTAAACGACTTGACAATATATCGACAGTTTGATATAAAATATATCTACTTAAGCTTATCAATGGCACCATTGCCTCAAGGAAGATTATAAACACTTTGACATGTGAATACTATATGTAATTGGTGGTCACTCCACAAAAATAAGACCACAATGCCTTAGGGTAGATTTTAAACTGATCAACACATCTATAGGTAAAATATACAATTATATAACAACAAAGAACATCTCAAATTTCTCTATGACAACTTCCTTCTCGCTCAGGAAGACTCTGTCCCAGAGTCTAAATTATTTGTTAAACAAGTCAGTGTTGATAATCTAAATACACCTAGAGGCTTTTAACAACTTTATAACGTTCATTCAGTAGATTGTCCATCAAATTAACACACATGTAATAAAAGTGGATACTGTTGTTTTCAAGAGACTGTCATTGAATTTCATTTACTTCTTCAAATCTAGAAGTAAAATTAGCTTAAGCATGGGTTAAGCAAAACCGCTAAAAAATTAATAATAGCCGAATTGATTTCCAAAATTTCCTCGTCTTCGATTTGGCCGAAATGGTTGGTTATGATTGGGAGGTGCGTAATTTTGACAATTTTGTCGAGACGTTTGAGAATTTACAAGCAAATTTTCTCTTTCGAAATTCTGAATCGTGCTTTCAAGATTAGCGATTGTTTCCTTATATTTTGTGATGTCTTTTTCAAGACGAGCTATTTGACCAGATTTATCATCGTTTCTTTTTTCAAAAAATGCATTCTCCCGTTTTAAACGCTCATGTTCACTCTGATACAAATTAAACGTTTCTGCAAAGCTGACTCTTAACTCATTAGTATAAGTTTGATTCTCGTTTAGTTCTAATTTCAAGCGTTCATTTTCAGCTTCAAGATTTTCATTGGTGATTTTGAGCTCTTTAATTTCCAGCTCGTTTTCATTTGTGCCAATTTTGCTTTTGATCTGTGGTACAATTTGTACTTGAATTTGATTTCTTTTGTTTATTTTTGTGAATTCTGAGTCAGAAAGGTCCGAAAATGGAAATTCACATACTATTGATTTTCGCGAGATGAACTCTGACATGCGTTTTGCGTCCCTGCTTTTATGAAATTTACTTTTTGATTTATGATTTTGGTTTGATTGGTCCGAAATTGGGCGCTTTGAAAAACAAGCCCGTGAGAAATGTCCGAATTTGCCACATCTGAAACATTGGGCTGATTTTGCCTGACAAGTGATTTTAACGTGCTCTTGATAACAATGGAATACCCACTTACCACATCTAAAACACTGATTCCGAGGCGACGATTTTGGCCTGATAGATGACATCGGGGGTTCCTGGTGTCTTGTAGCCGTTGTTTGGCAGGCGTCGTCGGATGAACGTGTCCATCTTCGGTTGAAAGGTAGATTTGGTAGAAACGTTGTTCGTGTCGTTGAGGGGAATGCTCTTTGGTACGACATTTCATTTCGGTATGTGGTATCCATTGTTGAAATGCGGAGCAGATTTGTGGCAACAGTACTAGTCTTGGTGCTCCAAGGTTGGGGTCTCGCTGAGGTTCCCGGGGATCTTGTACGTAACTTGGCTTACCTGTGGCAAGTTACTCCGAATTCTCTCACCAATTTTAATAAAGAAAATGTGTGTGTTATTGAGGGTTCGGTTCGTTGGTAATGAGTATATATTGCAGGACACAAAACGAAGAATTCAAGTGGAATTTGATTTTCTCTTGTATTGTATTTCTTTCTCATATATCAAACATATGTGGCACATTACAAGAAATAAAATGAAAGTTCACTCGTATTGGTAATCCAATATGTAGACACCGAATTAGTTGTCCGTAGATGGCGATCCACCTTATAAAAGTTCCGAATTTGAATAATGTTCACACACAGTTCACTATCTGGTAATCCAAGAAATATCCGTAGTGACCGCCTTGAAGGTTGGAAATCCAACTGATATTCATAAATCAGGCATGGGTTATTATAATAAAATGACCATTGTCCAATAGGTATACCCGGATGTAATCAAGATTAATAGCATAAAGATATTATCACAATTAAACGACTTGACAATATATCGACAGTTTGATATAAAATATATCTACTTAAGCTTATCAATGACACCATTGCCTCAAGGAAGATTATAAACACTTTGACATGTGAATACTATATGTAATTGGTGGTCACTCCACAAAAATAAGACCACAATGCCTTAGGGTAGATTTTAAACTGATCAACACATCTATAGGTAAAATATACAATTATATAACAACAAAGAACATCTCAAATTTCTCTATGACAAAAGCTTCCCGACACCAAAAAAGAAAATGGCATGATGAATTTCCAGCCCCCGATCGGCCCATATTTTTGTAAAAACGGGGTTGCTATCGTCTTAGTGAGGGCACTTTGTATATATGTGTAGGATGATTTTGAAAGGAAAGTAATCGCTCTTTCCAAAGGTAGTAACCGTTTTTGTGACGACGTACTAGAAATGTGATTTTTAGCCCCTAAAGCTAAGTGGGGTAGAAGTTACCGATTTTTTTTATCTAGATCTCTAAAGCGTCTGAAAATGGTCTTAGGACACTCTGGTGGGTCCATGATTATATAAACTGTAACTAATTCTCAGATTTCTGTGGTCAAGATATAATGTATTAATCTATATGAAAATAATTGAAGCTTAGAATTTTTCTTTACTGTAAAGAAAATTTTATAAATATCAACCCATATAAAATGATTCAACTGAACTTTATCTTCCCATCTTCTCCTCTTCATGTCTATCAAGTTTGTAATACGTCATAATATCTTAACAAAAGTTGATGGAACGAGGTTTTTTTTTAAACTGAATGGCAGATATTGTCACCAGTGATGGCCTTCATATCACATCTGTATGATATATTAAATTTATATGTGAGTGACATGTGATGGAATTACAAAATATATTGGTTTTTTTTTTTGTACAATAATTTGCCATTTACCTGACTTTATGAGTAATCTTCATATCCGTCCCAACTTCAGCACATCTATGAATGACCTTATATTTGTTATTATGAAACTCCTTCATAGTAGTTTTTGATAATCGTGTCTTTCTTTACCTTGTCAGTTTGAGAAATATTCTTGTAGTATAGGTCTTGTGTTAAATATATTTTTAATGGGATGTGAATATAAATGGGAAGGTTTATATATATATAGAGAATACATGTCATGGTTAGTATCTTACAATAAAAGGTTTAATTTGGTGCGAGACTTAGGAAAGCCGAAAGGACGAGGCTTTGCCGAGTCGTCTCGGCTTTCCGTGTCGAGAATTCCATGTCAAAATAAACCTTGTATTGTAAGATGCTAACCATGTATTATCTATTAAACAGTTAAACAGATGATAACTAGAGAGTGCTCTCTCTCTCTCTCTCTCTCTCTCTCTCTCTCTCTCTCAATACTATTTTGATATGTTGCCAAAGTAGTTTAAGTGAAGTTATGAAGCATGAAGGACATCCTTTATGACAATAGATCAGTTATATATATTGTGACAGAAATAGGTCGCCCACAGTTAAGTTATTTTGTATATATAGCTGAATGGTTCATTTGAAGACCATAACCTACTTATATCAGCACTGGTTCGGTTGATCAACAGTATCAGCTTGGCTTGAGTATAATGCAATGGTGCATTCTGATTGGCTGAAATCTGATTGGTTGATGCTGACTATAAAAGTGGAGAACCCAGCTCCCCAGTATCATTCCTGCTCCAGCTTTTCAAGTGGATACTACTATATATAGCGCTGACGCAATAACAAAGGTAAATCCAGTAATACCCCCAAGGCATACCAGGTGCTAAGAGTACTGAGGATAAGTGTACAGGGTGCACAGGCACAGGGTACATGGTGTAAAGGAGTACAGGGTGCATAGGCACAGGGTACATACCAGTACAGGGTGCACAGGTACAGGGTACAGGGTGTGTAAGTGTACAGGGTGCACAGACACAGGGGACATACCAGTACAGGGTGCACAGGCACATGATACATACCAGTACAGGGTGCACAGGCACAGGGTACAGGGTATAAGGGTACAAGGTGCACGTCACAGAGTACAGGGTGCATAGGTGTACATGGTTAACAGATACAGAGTACACAGCAGTACAGGGTGCATAGGTACAGAGTGCTGGCACAGTGTATAGTAGGCTATTGTTGTTTGATCACTTAGTACATATTTCTTTCTATCTGTATGTTGTTAATTGAGTAACTGTGAGGTACACAGTGCATGTTTCTTTCTTTGTTCACATGTCATAGGGATTTGTTATGTGTTGGTCAAGGTAGACCAGCGGTTCCTCTGTATATATTTGCTACCGCCAACACCCCAACCCAGGAAAAGACATGGTACGAACTCAAACACGTTACAATATGTCACACAGCTAGACCATTTCTTTTCGAGTTAGGTAGTGTGGTGTTCTTAAAAACTTAATAGGTACAGAAAACAACATTGGTGGACTTTCTTTTGTTTAAAAGGAAATCCTTGATGACAATTACATGTCAATAGTCTTTAAAGGTCAAACACTGATGTAGTATTGCTTTAGTATTATCTAAGATTTTTTATTACATAAACATATAACATTTGTTGATTACCATCACCTCGGGTTAAATATTATGAACTAGAGCACAGTAACCCATGAAATATTTGTATAATATACAGTACATTACCAGTAAGTTCTTTATTGATAGATGAAGAAAACTCTGGTGATGATACCATCCTTTATGATATATATATTATGTAATAGCATCATGTGTCACTCACATATACATTTATGTACTTAAAATATATTCTTGTTTATTGCAATCATTTTGACAAATGTCATGTATTTACAGAAAATACAAGAAACTAAACAGACATATCTGTTAAATCATACTTCATTAGGTCACTAGCTGCAATAATGTAGTTCAAAAGACTTTTAGACAGATAATGGTCGTAGGCCGGGTACGTATATTCGTCCTATTAGGTCACACGATATAAAGTTTCATGTGATCTATTCTCATTGTCTTTTGTCCGCCATCGTGTGCGCATAACCCACGTAAAGAATTTATTTTAACTTCTGCAAAACGTCTGAAGCAAAATTCTGCGCATAGCTATGGTCATGTTTATGGTCACATTCCCAGGGGCTCTGGGAGAGGCAAAAAGGGGTAAAATTGAATCAAGGGTTAAAAACTCTTTGTCAAAATTGTCAGTTTCATGACCCTGGGTCTCGCATGTTCCTCTGTGGAGATGGTCAAGTTTACTATATTGATTTATATGTGGAAGCTCATTAGTGAGCATTATCATTTTTGAGCGTTCGCCACTGTGAAGAAGGCTCTGGGTTCTGTTCCCTGGCCGAGGCACACCAAAGTCTATAAAAGTGGTAGTTTCTGCTCCTGCTTAGCGCTCAGCATACAGGGAGTGGGTCGACTGGTTCGCCCGTTGTCAGTATAATGTGACCGGGTGGGGTGTGTTGCTTGGTGTCTTCGGCGGCATGCTTCAGTGATATAGCACTATAAAAAGGGCAACAGTTCCACTAAACAGAACACGAACACACCACAGTCTCCCAAAACACGCACCTCGCACTTCACACACGCTATACCGCATACATGGGAGGCCGTCCTTACATGACCCTGGCTGTTAATAGGACGTTAATTAATCAAACAAACAAACAAGTATTATCATTTCAATTACATTTACTTTATAGTAAAAGAGTTAAACATGTTTATAACTATTAAGGTGACATTTTAGCATTATATAGCTTTATTTAGCCTAGTTGTCTCTTAGTAGATTGAGGATGCAGCCAAAAGGGATCAAACCGGCTAAATTAACTTACAAAAATAGAAAACAATAAAAACTAGTAACAGATGTGATGGAAGCAAATGTATTCATAGATTGAAAGGTCCAATTGATAAATAAAAACCAATTATTCTGTGTAAAAAGTTTCCTTTTCTTCTTTATCATTTTTAGATTGCTTTTCTTATAAAACTTTGGCCATAAATGACGTCAGCTGTCGATGGTCCGTAAAACTCACCGTATATGCATAAAACAGCAACAAACTTGACTTAGAAAACATTAATGCTTCATCTTGGACTGAAGGTTCTGCTCAGAAATGCACCGTGTGTGCATAGAATAACTGGAGCTGGTGCATGAAAATAAATCAATCTACATGTGCTTTATTCTTCTGAAGAAAAAAAACCAATTACATGTATCAATGTGTTGTGTATCTGACCCGAAAGAACAGGATGACATACAGTCACCATGCTTCGTCCGTCGTCGTTTGGCCTACAGCATGCTGGCATGAAGAGCTAACAAGTTTGTTCAAATTAATTACCTTGACCTTCATTCAAGACCACAGGGGTCAAAAAGGCTAAAATCTTTAAACATCTTTTTTCTCAGTAACCAAAAGACCCATGGTATTCATATTTGATCTGCAGCATGCTGGCATTAAAGGCTACCAAGTTTGTTCAAATGAGTTGCCTTGACCTTCCTTCAAGGTCACAGAGGTCTAAAATGCTAAAACTGTTAACATCTTTTTAATAACTAAGAGGCCTAGGGTACTGATATTAGGTCTGTAGCATGCATGGATGAAGAGCTACCAAGTTTTTCTTTCTTTTTTTAATGACCTCGACCATCATTCAATGTCACAGGAATCGAACATGCTAAAATCTTTAAAGAATTTATTGCGCATTTCAGTTCTTCAATATATTGTATTCAATTAACAGTCAGGTAACCATTAAGGCCCATTGGGTCTCTTGTTTTATTTTAAGCATCATTGTTTACAGTTATGAATCCACTCCTATCACCTACACGGTACTACTTGTCACATTTTAGCATCAAGCCTGTTGAATTCTAAAACGCAAGAGCTTGACGTTCTATCAATAATAGATCTAATATGTATAAAATACCCCTAACGTTATATATACATACTCTATGTTTTTATATAGTATAAGCTTAAGGTATTTTGCATATATTTATGCTATATACATTATTGACAGAACGTCAAGCTCCTGTGTTTAAAATAACATGAGATTGGATTTATTTTTATTTTTAACGAATAAATATGTTCTAATGTCCTTAGTTAAGATCGTATTATGAGCCCCGTCGCATATAGTTTTGCGTAATCGTTTCGTTACTTTCATGCACGGAGTTCCGCAAAATAAAATGTACTGTTGATAATCCGTTAAATATAGTTACCACTTTGGCGCCGAACTGAAATGAAAGTGATCCACTTTGCGAATGTAAATAGATAGGAAATCTTGGAAATAACAAGCTTAACAGAACATTGTGGAGTGGTTTTCGTATGAGAGGTAAGAAATGGGAAGCTTACGAATTCATGGAGTTGCCGCTACATATAAATTGATATAGATACAGTGACCGAATCATCTGTCAATAAAAGAGTTCAAACCATAGGGGCCCGTAACTACTGTTTATATTATAATATATATATTCAGTCACTGGGCACGTTATATCCCAGTGACTGAATATATAAATTATAATATAAACAGTAGTTACGGGTCCCTGTGTTCAAACAGGCTATCACAAGGGCCTAAATATCCCGAGATACTCTGGCCCTGACACCAGACTTATGTAACATTATGACAGATAGATGTCTGGATTAGGGCCTGAGCGCAGTCCTATATCAAAACGTGAAATAAATCACATAAGTTTTTTTGTAGTTTTTTGGTTATATCATAAAGATGGCTGAATGTAGATCTAGATTATATCAGATCTATATGTTTCCGGTATTTAATTGGGGACACTCCCATATATGCGAGATAGTCCTGCATTTGAGTAACAGTCCTGCATTTGAGGGATCATTTAGATTAGTTACGCAAATACAGGGTTATGTGAAAAGAAAATGGATAAAATTGTTTACAGGACTATTCTGCATTATAAGTTAAGAGTGTCCCCAACCTGTCTAAGGCAACGGATTATAACCTCAGAATTTTATGTGTTTACATTTTTTCTGCAAGATTAAAAATTATTATAAATTAATATATATAGTTCATTGACATGCACAGGATATCAAAAGTTAGAAAGAATTCCAAATTATCCAACTGGAATACATGTATTTCAATTTACTTGATGTTGTTTCTATCAAAGGTGGAAATGTTAATCTGAGCCATCACCTTAGGCTTCCGGTTTCATGATGTCATTGCAGATTTGCTGATGGTGCCGTGTGCTTGAGAATTACACACAGTACATTTATAGCTTCGGTCTTGTCTATATATAGTTATCTAAAACTACTTACAGTAATTTCAAAGCGTATCCCAATGACAGGTTCTCTATATGTACATGAAGGTGCAAGACTTTCCCCCAGGACACGATTTCAAAGTCCAAGGGGTACTGGAATGTATTGGAATCTACATGTACCTATATGTTTACATGTGCATGTTATGGTTAGTAGAGCTTTGCACTACGCAGCCTTTGGCCGTGCAGATAGCTGCGCTCCTATTATATAAGACATTAGAAGATATTAAGTATTATTAAAAGTAAAAATGTACACGCACTACAGTAAAATATAAACATATATAAGGTCTACGACTACATTAAGTAGCAGTGGCGTAGCTACCATTGACGCAAAAACGCAACTGTCCACATCAATCAATTCTCAACAAAAAATTTGTTCGACTTGGGACCCTCCAAAACAAAAAAATTCTCACGCCTTAGGCGACATTTACAATTACAATTTGTAAATAAAGGTAATTTTCAATCTGCAATATAAATTAATCCGTTTCAGTTTTATTTTTTCTTCCCAAAATTACTACGTTAAGAACGTTTTGAAATCATAAAAATACATCGTAAAAATCTTCTCTGCCATTCTAAATCGTATTTTTTTCCAGGGGGGGGGGGGG